>CM077163.1:21576536-21745845 GCA_039583875.1 Platanthera guangdongensis
GGGGGGGGGGGGGGGGGTTGCTGGAGTCAGGATTGAGGAGAGAGAAGGAGGAGGGAATTTTTTGAGAAAATTTTATTTGCATTCGAGATCTGATCGATCAAACGGTTTAGATCTGCCTGATGTCTTTTTTACCATGCCAAATGTTTAGATCTATACTTTTTTTAAGATAATATATATATATACACACACACACACTATATATATATGTATATATATATAGAGAGATATATGTACATACATATATATATGTATGTATGTATACATATATATATATACAATACATATATATACATATATATATATATATATTTATCATTATAAAAGAAATACTTCAGCATGAGTTCAAAATTTGAATAGTCGTCGATCTTTGGATTGATAATTTTGCTGTCGTCCGATCACTTTATCATTAAACATTGAAAAATCGTATACTTCCTACACCTACTCACGGTGATGGAAGCCGCAACCTTTCTTCTTGCTACTATTCACGTGCAAATTTTTGTCCGCAGAAATTGAAAACCCGCTGCCAAGCTTCTGCTTCTTGCATATTTCGGCTCTCCTGCACAAGCCTTTATATAGGCAAATGCAACAAATGAGAGAGGGCCACGTGGCCCTTATATCACGCCACTGTTGCGCCATTTAATAGATGATATCACGTGGCCAGGCTCGTCTTATCCATTGGATGCTGAAATGGACCCACGTGGCCAGTTTCAAGTGAAATGGAGAGGATCCGGATCCCACGTGGCCAGTTCAGCCAGCTTGCATGGAATTAAAATATCATATATTAATTAATTTTTATTTCTTCCATTTGACCAAGGCAATGCATATAACAAAATACTTGAAAATTTTCTCTCTCTTAGGCAAATTTTTTGGGTTTGATGATTGACTTCGATCAAACGCCATAATTTAGCCAACAATCTCCCCCTCAAACACGACAACACATACCGAGTTTGCTTTTGCACTTCAAGAACGTCTCAGGGTTCAAGTTGTCTTGGTGAAAATATCTGCAATCTGCTCTCCTGTGGGGCAATAAAACAACTTCACCACCTTCTCCTGCACTTGCTCCCGAAGAAAGTGGTACTTTGTCTCGATATGCATATTGCGCCCATGCAGCACTGGGTTCTTTGTTAGCTGGATCGCAGACATTTTATCAACATACACCGTCACAGGAACTTCTTGTTGATGGTGCAACTCCTGCAAGAGATTTCTCAACCAAATCGCCTGACAAGTACAGGCTGCCGCTACAATTTACTCAGCTTCACAATTAGATAAGGCAATCGTGGCCTGCTTCTTCGAGCTCCATGAGAACACAGCTGTTCCAATATGAAAAGCATACTCAGAAGTGCTTTTTCGGTCATTCACATCACCACTATAGTTGTTATCGGAGTACCCGACCAACTTCAACTCTTCTGCAGTAGAGTAAACCAGACCATGATCTCTTGTGTCGTTGACATATCTCAAGATCCACTTCACTGCTGTGAAGTGATCTTACTACGGCTCCTCCATATGTCTGCTGACCAATCCAACAACGTACATAATATCGGTCCTAGTGAAAGTCAGGTAGCGTAGACTTCCAACTAGACTCTTCAACAACGTAGAGTCAACTGTTTCCTCCTTTGGATCCTTCTTTAATTCAACTTCACCCCTGGATCTGTAGGAGTAAAGATAGCCTTGTTATTCTCCATCCGGAACTTCTTCAGAATCTCCTCTGCATATTTCTTCTGAGAAATAAAGATCCCATTTTCACTCTGTTGTACCTCAATGCCTAAGAAGTAAGTGAGTTCTCCCAGATCAGTCATCTCGAACTCCTTCTTCATCGTCTTCTTGAACTCTTCAAACATGGGTTATTTCCGGTGAATATCATGTCGTCAACATACAAGCATACGACCAGATATCTCCATTCTTCTCCACCTTCGTGTAGGAGTGCATACTCATACGGACTCTTCATGTACATGTTCTTCTAAAAGTATGCATCTATTCTTTCATTCCACACACGAGGCGCTTGTTTCAACCCATACAACACCTTTAGATTGTAGACTTTCTTCTCTTGGCCTTTCACTTCATATCCAGGCGGGCAGGACATACATATCTTCTTCTAGATAACCATTCAGAAATACGGACTTGACGTCCATCTGACAGATCTTCCACTTATACTGAGCAGCTAGTGCAATGATCAGTCCGATAGTATCAATCCGCACCACTAGAGCAAAGACCTCATCGTAGTCCACACCTTGGACTTGTCGATAGCCTTTCGCGACGAGTCTTGCCTTGTGATTCTTCACTTCTCCATCCTTGTTCTTCTTCACTCTGTACACTCATTTCACACCAATGGGCTTATGACCTGCAGACAGAGTGACTAACTCTGAAGTCTTATTCTTCTTGATGGAAGTTATTTCTTCATCCATCGCTTTCCTCCAAGTCTTCTCCCGAGCAGCCTCATCATACGAGTACGTTCACAATCTGCTAAAAGACAATATAAAGAAAAGTTAGCATGAATCGGCTCCGTCTCCTCGTAGATCTCCTCCAACCTTCTCGTCCTTGGTTGAGGAATTTCAGAGCTGCTGCTGCTAGTTCTTGCTCTATTAAAACTACTTATGTTGGTACTTACTCCACTTGAGTAAGGAGTTGAAGCTCCCCCTGAACCTCTGCTCGGTGGTGACGATGGTTTATCTCCACCATTCTTAGCTTCAGCTTCATGACCACCTTCTTATTCATCATCATCATAGAACATTCATTTGATGCTTCTATCCTTCTCATCCCAGCTCCAACAACTATATTCTTCAAACAACACATCTCTAGAGATGATTGCCTTCTTTGTCACAGGATTGTATAATTTATAAGCTTTACTCATTGAAGCATAGCCTACAAATATACATTTTTCGCTCTTGTCATCAAGCTTCTTCCTCTTCTAATCAGGGATATGAGCATAAGCTACACACCCAAAGACTATCAAGTGTTGCACACTTGGCTTCCATCCACTCCATGCCTCATATAGAGTCTTGAACTTCACACTTTTTGTAGGACATCTGTTTAGCAAGTATACATCATATTGTACTGCTTCGGCCCAGAACATCTTCGGAAACTTCTTGTCCTTTACCATGCTCCTTGCCATGTTCTGTATCGTCAAGTTCTTTCTCTCAGTAACTCCGTTCTATTGAGGCGAGTATGCTGTAGTTAAATGATGAGCAATCTCATGCTCTTTACAAAAAATATCAAATAACTTAGAGGTGTACTCCCCACCTCTATCAGTCCTGAGCACCATCAGTAGTTGTCCACTCTCCTTCTCTGTTATCGCCTTGAAATCCTTGAACTTATCAAGGGACTCAGACTTCTCCTTCAAGAAGTAAACCAAACACTTCCGAACTGAAGTCATCAGTGAAGGTGTTGTAGTATTTGCTTCCACCAACTGAGGCAATATCAAACGGACCAGCAATGTCCGGATGAACTAGTTCAAGTTGTCTCCTTGCTCTTCGAGACTTTCCACCTTCAAATGTTTGTCTCTTCTGCTTCCCCTTTGTACAAGCTTCACGAATCTTTTGTGGTGGTAAGATCTTTGGCAAACCTTCCACCATCTTTGCATGTGATAGAAGCTTCAGAACACTGAAGCCTAAGTGACCCATCCTATGGTGCCACAACCAAGCCTTTTCTTCTTCTTCAGTTCTTGCTAAGCATGTCATTTCCTCGGCATCCATCCACAATGAGACGATTTGCATGTAAAGAGACGATTTGTCGTCATCTTTACCTTCACCACCTGTTTTCCTTGATGGTTCTGCATAGCCAACGAACCATCCTTCAACTGAATGCAGTATCCTTTCTCCACCAACTGTCCAAGGCTTAAGATGTTACTCTTCAAGCCCGGAACATAAAATACATCATTGAGATGCACCTTCTCACCATTTAAAGTGATTACTATCAATCATTTTCCTTCTACAAAGATCTTTGAAGCATCACCAAAGCTAACCTCACCAATACTTGGTTCGAAGTTAGTGAACAACTCCTTCTCACCGCACATATGGTTACTTGCACCTGTGTTCAAGTACCAGACTTCATTTCTTTCTCCTTCAGCTCCTCTGTAAGTCAAGAACATCATTGGATCACCACCAATGTTTCTTGCTTCAGCACAATGGTTGGTCTCCTCTTTAATTCTCGAAAGTCTGCAATTGTAACTCATGTGCCCAAACCTGTTATAGTTGTAACATTGGACTTGGGCCATTCCACCACGAACTCTTCCTCGGCCTCTTCCACGACCTCAACCACTTCTTTCCTGCTCTCTACCTTGAGGTTGCTCCTCTTTTTGGAAGTTCTGATTTCTTTCCTGATCTCTTCCTCCTCTACCCCTATCTCGGTAACCTCGGCCTCGCTGGCCACCTCCTCTTCTTGAACTCTCTCCAAAGTTCAGCTGAGTTTTGGAGTGCTTTTCTAAGCCACTTGACTCTTCATCTTGTAATATGCGGTATTCATGGGCTTGTAGAGAGCCTATGAGTTCATCAATAGACATCTTAGTGAGATCCTTCGACTCTTCTATCGCAACTACTATATAGTTGAACTTCTTTGACATCGATCGCAGAAGTTTCTCCATGAAACTCACATCATCAATCGTCTCTATTTGCGCTTCATTTCGTTTGCAAGCATCCGCAGACGAGTCACATAGTCACCAACCTTCTCAGAGTTTTGCATCTTGGTAACTTTATACTCTGCTCGGAGAGATTGCAGCTTCACCTTCTTTATCTTATCAACTCCTTAAAAGGAGCATTGCAAGGCCTCCTATGCTTCTTTAGAAGTTCTAGCATCCGAAATCTTTTCAAAAGTTGCCTCATCAACCCCTTGATATAACATGAACAAGGCCTTCTTGTCTATCTTCCTTGCCTCTCTCAAAGCCGTCCTTTGTGCGTCAGTCAACATCGTCTCTGCTTCAACAGTTTGCTCTTTATATCCATCCTCAACTATCTCACAAAGCTCCTTTGATGCTAGCAACACTCTCATCTGGATACTCCAGTTCCCATAGTTAGTATTCGTCAACTTGGGAACTTGACCCGACATAACATTCACCATCTCCATCACTTCAAGTCTTCAACTCTTCAGAGCGACTTCCAAGATTCGCAACCTCCCTCTGATACTACTGTTGGAAGTGGTTATAGCGGGCACAACACAAAGGAGCAAAACAACTTCTCTATTATAACAAACAAAAATTACAAGGCTTCAATACAATACAACTCTGCTGTAAGACCCCATTATTTTCTATTTCAACCCCGGGATCTTATGCCCAGAACCGCCGTTTTGCGGTGACACCGACACTCGGGAAGGTTGCCACTATAAAATGCCGATTCCTGCCGGCTTTTATGATCACCAAAAAGAAAGAGAAGTATACACATAGTATGAGTAAAACTAAGTCCACAATCACATGTAATATATGTAAAGGAAATCACATCAAGTCCACATATAATAAAAGTACTGAAATAAAACAGTACAAGGAAATATAAACGGGCTCAAGCCTGGTACATCAATCCTCACTACAAATTCTCGCGGAAGCAAAGTAAACTAATCACTCACGGAGCCAGTAGCAGGTGCTCCTGTGCTAGAATGTCCTACCTCCATGTGCGCCATACTCCGCCGGTGCTGTATTGTTAAAATTCAACAAACCGCAGACGGCCCCTTGGATACCCTGCTGAAAACTCAACAAACCGAAGGAGACACACCCACTTATAATGTTGAAAGTTTTCCCGGATCGTGGAGTTAGCAGAGATTATCTCAACAAAGCAGTAACAACCAGCAACACATGCAGCACAAGCTTCTTTATTGATCAAGAGCAACCTTCTTTACAAGGCGAGACATACATGGCGAGACATGCTTCACCAAAACCCAACACCGGGAAAGCAGAGACAGTTACAAAGACAAGAACAAAAAACAAGCCGCGCGGACTCAATCAACAAGCCGCCGACCTACTACTGTGGAGTCCGCTCAGTCCGCCAGGTCGCCAGACCGCAACCCAAGCCGCGCGGACTCACCCCTTATTCCAATGCTTAGTTCTTCACCGCCGGTCTGCAAGCCGCCTGACCGCGAGGTCGCCTAGCCGCCAGACCGCACAAGCTGCGTCACCGAATGGAACAGTCCGCCTGATGCAGGCGACCTCCTGAACCCCGAACCAAGTTGCCAAAGAGAAGACCGCTTGGTCGCTATCCGCGACCTGCTGTTTACCGCCTGTTGCTTAACCGCAGAGTCCGCACTGTCCCTGACCGCAATCAGCGCCAAGTCCTGGCTTCCAGCGCTATCCGCACAACCTGCACAGCACAACCGGGTCAACCCTATATCCGCGCGGACACAAAGTCCAGACCGCAGCAACTTACGCGAGCTCAATTACTGTTCACTTACTTCTTGTTCTAGTTGTTTCCTGATGTGACATGGGTCCTATTTATAGGCACGACGATGGGTATGGTCACCGCCCTTCCCGATAGGATAACCGCCACAACCCGCAGCACGAACATAGTGTGTCCGCCAGCCCGCGGACACACAATCCAGTCCGCCGCTCCTGTGCAGATAGCCAGTCCGCCCCAGCTTCTCCAAGGCCGGACTCCAATATCCAGTCCGCCTTGCCGCCAGAGACCAAGCCAGGACAACAGCCGGACTCCACAACAGCCGTGTTCGCCATTCTGCGGACAAGGCATCAGCCCGCAAAACCCGAGCCCGCATCTGCGCCATCAAGGCACCTGCCGGACTCAGCGGATACCCGGCTTTCGTCCGCATATCCCAAGTCCATTGCCTAATCACCAAGGCATTGCCGGACTCAGCGGACACACAGATCCAGTCCGCGTACACAGCGAACTCCAGTCCGCTTCCCTGAGTCCATAACCTCATTACAAGGCTCAACCGGACTCAGCGGACTCTGGCTCCAGTCCGCACGCTCCTGCACAAGCAATCCTCCAGTCCGCATATCCCCAAGCTAGCAAACAAGGCAACAACACTTCTACTAAGCTTGGCGGACTGAGAAACCAGCCCGCGCTCCACTGCGCGATCTCCCCGGACTGTGCCTCCTGGACTTGGTTCAATTCCCACCAAGTTCAGCCCACTGGCCGCAAGGGCCAGTCCACACTTACAGGCGGACACTGGATCTAGCCCGCCATACCGGGCGACCTCCAGTTTCTGTCCGCGCTGACCGGCGGTCTCCGCAGCTTCCACTTGCCGCTTCACTAGAGCAAGACCAAGGCAACTGCCAAACCGGTCTGCCGAGCTCCAGTTCTTCAGTCCGCTTTATGCCGGACTCCGCGGATAGCATTCCTATCCGCCCGGTTACTTCCTGGGAGTCATCCGCCTGCTGAGCATACACTGGCCTGTCAGACCGCTGCTGCTGTCCGCGCAGTCCGCGCGAACAGACCACCCAGGCCGCCACAGAGCAAACCGCCTGCAACATCCCTGCCGACCTAGCAGTCCGCCAACCCTGTCCGCGTAGGCCGCGCGGATAGGTTTCCCAAGCCTTCCATTCACCCACTTTCACTTCACAGAATTCAACACTCCCCCTTGAAGTGAGAAGTGGTGAATAACTCCAGCAGCTCCCGTAACCTTGCACCTGGTCCTTCCGATAGCATCTACGAAGAGATGTCAAAGACATAGTCCTCGCCCCGCATATCTTGGACCATGAGGGAGCCCTCCAGCATCTCCAAAAAGGAGTCATGCTTCCCTCTGCCTTCTTCAGCTTCAACCTCCACTCTTGCATCACAGGAGTATCACCAACTTCCTTGGTCACTGAAGTCCAAGCCTCGTTGCCTCTGAGAGAAATCACCTCTTCAGCCTTGGTGTCAACCACCTCCTTGATTCGAGTGAGATCATCACAGCCAGAAGAACTTTGCTCGACCTGAGGGCTAGCAAAGAAACACGAGACCAAGTCTGCCGTATTCCCTTCGCTATATCGAGCTGGTGGCTTACTGATCCTCTTCGATCTCCGAAGAACCGGATCATGGCTAACCACATCCGCTGCTATTGAACCAGCTCCGTTCCCGGGCAAACCCGGAACAATGCTCCCTTTGCTCCCTGAACAAGACGCCTCCTTACTGGAATCAAAAGCACCTGGACCAACGCTCCCCCTGCTACCTGAACCAGAAGACTCCCCTCTTGAACAAGAACTACCTGGAACATCGCTCCCCCTGCTTCCTGAACCGGAAGCCTCCGCCTTCGAGTCTGAAGTTCCTGGAGCTTTGCTCCCCCTTCTTACCGACTCTGACGCCTTTGCCCCGGAGCTAGAACAACCTGGAGCACCTGGTGACTCAGGCAACTCCACTTCCTTAGCAGCAGCCTCCTTCAGCCCACCATCTAACCTGCTGATCTCTAGCTCCACATAAGAGCTACCCCAATACGGCGTCAACTCATCGAAAACAATGTCCCTCGACACTATGAGTTTCTTCGTCGCAGGATCCATGCACCTCCATCTTCTTTTCTGCTCATCATACCCAACAATGGCTAGCTTTGTTTTCAGAGCACCTGGAGAGTGTAAATAGCAGGTAGATCCAAACACCCGAAGGTGATTCACTGAGGGCTTCACTCCGAACATCAGCTCATAAGGAGTCTTCACTATGATCGGACTAAGAGGCATCCGGTTGATGACATGAGCAGCACAGGCCATCCCTTCCGCCCAAAGAGCCTTCGGAACGCCTTTACTCTGAAGCCAACACTTGCAGGTCGCCGTTAACCAACGGACCATCCGAGCTGCAATACTGCCTTGTTGTGAAGTATGTCCACAAGAAAGCTCCATCCGGATCCCTTGCTTCCTGCAAAAGCGTGAGAACTCGGTTGAGGCAAACTCACCACCGATACTTGTCCTCAACACCTTGATCCTCCGGCCAAGCTGGCCTTCCACAAGCTTCTTGAACTCCACAAACAAGCGTACCATGTTGGACTTCTTCTTCATAAAGTATACCCAAGTATACCTAGAAAAGTCATCAACCAATACCAGCATGAATCTGCTGCCCCAAGACTGGCCGTGACAGTCGGTCCCACCAGAGCACAATGGACAACCGCCAATGGTGCTTTACATCTGGATTGTGCTTTGTCAACCATGAAGCGATAGGATCCACATTCCTGACATCCCGCACACCCCCGACCATCGCCATAGGATGACAATCTAGGCAAGCCTCTTACGAGTCTTCTTTCCGCCATTGCTTTCAGCTTGTCCATCCCTACATGCCCCAGTCTTTCATGCCAGATAGTAGCACTATCACTGGCATTCCTCCGATCAAGTCCAGAACTAGTTGAAATCCCAACTACGTTCTTCTCCTTCCTCTCTACATGAGCTACGTTCGCCGAGAGCAAGACAACCTTGCACTCCTTCCGAAGATGACCTTGCTGCTTGCATTTATAGCACCTTGGTCCTTCCTTCCTCTTCTTATCACGCCTAGGAGAAACACTCCTTTCTTCCTGATACGAAGTAGAGGGACCAACATCCGCAGCAACCTTCACCTTCTTCCTGAACAACCCATCAAGGGAAGTCCAGACCTCCGCAGCTGACCGACATCCACTGATGTGGTCCAAGAACTCCGATGAGATCACCTGCCTGAGAATAGACTCCGCTTTCGCATTTGCCTCCTTCCAAGCTCTCATCGACTCAGCATTGCCAGCAGTATCCTCTTGTCTTCCTGCTCCGCATACAACCTCCCAAAGGTCCTCGCCAAGAAGAAAGCTCTTCATACAGGACTTCCACTGATCACAGTTCGTCTCTGTAAGAAGATCAATACCAAGACAACTTGCATCCTCCACTGCCATGGTTCTACCACTGGTTTCCTCTACAAAAGAGCAACTACTTCCATTGAGCACTGCTTGACCACTCCAACAACCTCCCTCTGATACCATGTTAAAATTCAACAAACCGCAGACGCCCCCTTGGATACCCTGCTGAAAACTCAACAAACCGAAGGAGACACGCCCACTTATAATGTTGAAAGTTTTCCCGGATCGTGGAGTTAGCAGAGATTATCTCAACAAAGTAGTAACAACAAGCAACACATGCAGCACAAGCTTCTTTATTGATCAAGAGCAACCTTCTTTACAAGGCGAGACATACATGGCGAGACATGCTTCACCAAAACCCAACACCGGGAAAGCAGAGACAGTTACAAAGACAAGAACAAAAAACAAGCCGCGCGGACTCAATCAACAAGCCGCCGACCTACTGCTGTGGAGTCCGCTCAGTCCGCCAGGTCGCCAGACCGCAACCCAAGCCGCGCGGACTCACCCCTTATTCCAATGCTTAGTTCTTCACCGCCGGTCTGTAAGCCGCCTGACCGCGAGGTCGCCTAGCCGCCAGACCGCACAAGCTGCGTCACCGAATGGAACAGTCCGCCTGATGCAGGCGACCTCCTGAACCCCGAACCAAGTTGCCAAAGAGAAGACCGCCTGGTCGCTATCCGCGACCTGCTGTTTACCGCCTGTTGCTTAACCGTAGAGTCCGCACTGTCCCTGACCGCAATCAGCGCCAAGTCCTGGCTTCCAGCGCTATCCGCACAACCTGCACAGCACAACCGGGTCAACCCTCTATCCGCGCGGACACAAAGTCCAGACCGCAGCAACTTACGCGAGCTCAATTACTGTTCACTTACTTCTTGTTCTAGTTGTTTCCTGATGTGACATGGGTCCTATTTATAGGCACGACGATGGGTATGGTCACCGCCCTTCCCGATAGGATAACCGCCACAACCCGCAGCACGAACATAGTGTGTCCGCCAGCCCACGGACACACAATCCAGTCCACCGCTCCTGTGCAGATAGCCAGTCCGCCCCAGCTTCTCCAAGGCCGGACTCCAATATCCAGTCCGCCTTGCCGCCAGAGACCAAGCCAGGACAACAGCCGGACTCCACAACAGCCGTGTCCGCCATTCTGCGGACAAGGCATCAGCCCGCAAAACCCGAGCCCGCATCCGCGCCATCAAGGCACCTGCCGGACTCAGCGGATACCCGGCTTCCGTCCGCATATCCCAAGTCCATTGCCTAATCACCAAGGCATTGCCGGACTCAGCGGACACACAGATCCAGTCCGCATACACAGCGAACTCCAGTCTGCTTCCCTGAGTCCATAACCTCATTACAAGGCTCAACCGGACTCAGCGGACTCTAGCTCCAGTCCGCACGCTCCTGCACAAGCAATCCTCCAGTCCGCATATCCCCAAGCTAGCAAACAAGGCAACAGCACTTCTACTAAGCTTGGCGGACTGAGAAACCAGCCCGCGCTCCACTGCGCGATCTCCCCGGACTGTGCCTCCTGGACTTGGTTCAATTCCCACCAAGTCCAGCCCACTGGCCGCAAGGGACAGTCCGCACTTACAGGCAGACACTGGATCTAGCCCGCCATACCGGGCGACCTCCAGTTTCTGTCTGCGCTGACCGGCGGTCTCCGCAGCTTCCACTTGCCGCTTCACTAGAGCAAGACCAAGGCAACTGCCAAACCGGTCTGCCGAGCTCCAGTTCTTCAGTTCGCTTTATGCCGGACTCCGCGGATAGCATTCCTATCCGCCCGGTTACTTCCTGGGAGTCATCCGCCTGCTGAGCATACACTGGCCTGTCAGACCGCTGCTGCTGTCCGCGCAGTCCGCGCGAACAGACCGCCCAGGCCGCCACAGAGCAAACCGCCTGCAACATCCCTGCCGACCTAGCAGTCCGCCAACCCTGTCCGCGTAGGCCGCGCGGATAGGTTTCCCAATCCTTCCATTCACCCACTTTCACTTCACAGAATTCAACATGTATCCCCTGCTGTAGTTCCCTGTCTCCCATCCGGAGTCCCTGGAATATTGTGGTCTGAAAATCTCAAAAAGACTAAGTCATATCATTCCCTACCCCTCCCCCATGGCTCCTAAGCACCGAGCAGGGAGGAGGAAAGGGAAGCTATGAATGTGGAGGGTAGACAAAGCAGGTGACTGTGGAACTATTATAGCAGTTAATTATAATGTATATACAACTAAGGAAGAAAGGTACAAGCTAGCAGTTATATGATAGTAAGCAGTAAGGTAAATAAGTAGAACAAGTAACACATGTAAAAAAGACATACTAAGAAGTAAGTAATTAAAAGAATTAGTGCATAACCACCTAGAGAGGGGGGGGGGGGTGAATAGGTGTAATTCCTTTTTCTTTTTAAGGCAGCAAATCTAATCAGTTATTTAATAAGAAACTGCAAATGCTACAGCTAACACAGCACAGATTCACAAAATTATCACACCACAGAGTACACACAGATTTTTATAGTGGTTCCCCAAGGTCTGGGTACATCCACTTTCCCCCTTCGCCTATCTAGCAGTGTGCTTGATTCGGCCTAACTTCTTCTTTTCACCTTAGATCCTCAGATCTTACAACTCAGAACCCAACAAAGCTCCTACAACTCAGGCAATCTTCCCTACCTCAGCCTACACAAGGCCTACACCTCAGAGATATCAATCTCCTACAACTCAGGCTCACAGACCTACCTCAGCCTACACAAGGCCTACCACTCAGAGAAAATGTTCTCCTACACTCAACCTTTATAAACACAGGCTTACAGCTCAGATCTATAAAGATCCTACAGAAATTTATTTTAACAAAGTAAATAACCATCACCCAGATAGAGAGAGAAGGGATGGATGGCTTCTTGATCAGTTCTTGGTAGAATCTGATAGCAGAGATCAACCTCTCTTAGCTTTCTTCAAAGCTTCTTGAATCTGAACTCAGTAGGGTTGAATCTCCCGTGAAGTTGATCTTCAATCAGCTTCTGACTTGAGATTCAGATCTCAATCTGAATCTTTCTTGGCAGCCGGTTCAGCAACTGCACTTCAGTAGATGGAGCTCTCTCTCTCCAACTTCTTCTTTTTCTCTTTCTTTAGAACTCTGTATTAGTTTCTCTAATCTGTGTTTTTCAGTTCTTATTCTGTCAGTTATACCTTTTGTTGAAGGAGTATGCCTTTATATAGACATTCTTCCAAGGTAACCGGCTGATCCGATTTCTAACAAACTTCTGACAGCTTTGATAGTTGCAGTAGACCGGTTGGAAATGGCAGCTGTCAAATCATCCAGTCACTTCTTGAAATACTGTCTCTGTCTTAAAGTGTCGAGACTGAACTTCATCATGTGTCAACACAAGTAGACTATGTGTCGACACAAGTGGACTAAGTGTCGACACAAGTCTTGGTGCTGTTGACACAACTCCTTTGTTGTTGAAAATACTTCTCGACACAGCCTTCTGTAGAATGTGTCGACACTGATTCTATGTGTCGACACAAACACTTATTTTCTTTAATCTTTATTGAAGCTCTGCTGTGTGTCGACACAAGTCCTGTGTGACGATACAGTTGATGTCGACAAAGTCTTCTGTGTGTCGACACTTCCTCTTGGTGTCGACACAATTGATGTCGACTAAGTATTCTTCTATGTCTACACTGCCTCTTGGTGTCGACACAGTTGATGTCGACAATGTTTCACAGTGTGTCGACACTGCCTCTTGGTGTCGACACAGTTTATTCAGGTGTCGACAAAGCCTTTCCTGTTGTCAACACAATTAACTTCAAGTGTCGACACAGCTTTTCTCTAGTGTCGACACAAGACTTCATAAGTGTCGACATAGCTTCTCCTGGTGTCGACACATGAACTTAGAAATTTTTCTGCATTTCCTGCAATTACTTAACCTGCACATATAAAATCAAAACAACATCAAATACACCTTGATGCATATCATTGAGTAGGGTGAGGCTTCTTCAAATCTGGTACACATTTTCCAATGTACCCAACAATCTCCTCCTATTTGGAGAAGTCATAACCCTTAGTCAATGATATACACCATTCATAACAAATACACATTATGATGTATAACAAATATTATATGACAGGGTAACTTCTAAAACAAAACATATATAACAAATTATCACAGAATAACAATGCAACCAGAATGATCATTAATCATGTTTTGTTCAACTTTCAAAAGATTCTTTCATAATATTTTTACATAGATTTTAAACACTAAAGTTTACAATGTGATAAAATCTAGTAAATCTAATCTAAGGCTACTCTGGCTCCTTGATGACAATTCCTTTGCCTGATTGGACCTTGGCTTGAACTGGAGCATCTGTATCATCAGCAGGCTTCTTGCCCTTTAGATCTTTCTTCTTAAGTTCTTCAGCCCTTATTTTTTGTCTTTCAAAGTAGTGAAAGGGCTTAGGGAAATATTTGCTAGGCTCCTGAGCATTAGGAGGTAGCTTCCTAAGTTTTGCCTTTCTTCTGTACTGAACTATGACTTCTTGTCTGGCTTCATGCTTTCTCCACTCTTACTCAGAGTACCATTTACCACTCTCTTGGATATTATCCTTAACAGCTTTCCAAGCAGTCAGTATAATGTTCCTAGAAGTAGGACTCCACTGCTCAAAATCAGGCTTCAATTCTGCATGTTCTCTGAATCTCTTCTTAGACAAAAGAGCTTCTTGCTCTTTGTTCAAAACTTCCTCTGGCACAGGATTGTCTACTTTCTCAAGAATAATATTTTTATTACCCTCTGGAGGACTATACATAGACTATACTTCTTGATGTATCATCTCAAAATATACTGTAGGGTAGTGTTGAAGTTAGTGACCGGGCGGTCTGGCGGTCTGGCTTGGCGGGTTGATGACCGCACCGTTTGGCGATTACCCTTCAGCGGTTTGGTTGCTGTATGTTGCTGTTTGAGGTCCAAGCAGTCTATCGGGTTGTCTCTGGCGACTTGGAGACCGGACGGTCTAGCGGTCTCCCATGGCGATCTCTCTCTCTGGTAGTAGCCGAGCGGTTAGCGCTTCTGCCTAACCGCGCGGCTTGTGCGGTTTGTGTCTGTATAGTCCGCTTGTGTCATGTAATTTTTAGTCCCACATCTCTTATTTGTTTTCTCTCTTCTCTCCTCCATTCTATATGAGGGAGGTCATACCTTTGTAATAGATACCTTTTTCGGATAATAAAGTTTTAGTTAAAACTATTTCGGTTTGTTTTTGTTCGGTTTTTACATGGTATCAGAGCACTCGATCTACTCCTCTTGATTCTGTGCCTTCCCTGACTTGCCGGTTTGCACCCTGTCCGCGCGACCTCTTCCTCACCTTGTCGTTGCCCTCTGTGTGCGCGGCCTTTTTGTTTCCTGTTCTAAGTCGCCGCCTCCTGTCGTCGCGACCTGTTCCTGTTCGAGCGACCTGTCCTCTAGCCGTTCGACTTCTTCCCCCTCTGCATGGGTCTGCGGCTTGGTTGTGGCTTTTCTGGCCGCTGGTTTCTACCCTCGTGACCGCTGTCGCTTTTCTTCTTCCTATCCGTGCGGGTTGTTTCCTAACCTCCCGGCTTCCCTTTTCCTGCTCCTATGGCTCTTTCTGATGCTTCTACTGCCACCAACCCTGTCGCCAATCAGGCTCCGCCTCTTCCTCCTACTCCTTTCGGGAACCTTGGCACCGTTTCCAAGCTTGTCGGCTCCAACTACCCAGATTGGAGCATCTCTTTCACCTTTCTACTCCGCTCGCAACGCAAACACCACCATCTCGTTGATGACCCACCTCCAATCACTTCACCTCTCTTTGATGGCTGGGATGTGAGTGACGCGCTTGTGCGTACTTGGCTCGCTAACAGCCTTTCCGATGAGTGCCTTCCCGTCATCCATCATGATGAGACAGTCAAGGGTGCTTGGCTTCATCTTGCCGCTCTGTACTCCAAGGGGGCTCAGACGTCCCGCATTTATACGTTGTATGCGGACCTCTTTGCCCGTCCTACCTTGTCTCCTGCTGCTGCCTACCAACAGGTTCAGGCTCTTGGGGCTGAGATTCTTCAGAATCGCCCCTTTTCTGCGGATTTGGCTCAACAACACAACCACTTCCAGGAGCTTCTGGTTGTGTGTTATCTGCTCCGGCTTCCTGATACTTCTGACATGATCCGCCAACAAATTCTGGGTGAGGCGGAATCTCCAACCTTAGATGCCACCGCTGCCCGTATCGCTGCTATCACCTCTCTCCTTCAGCGCCCACTTCTGCCCGCTCCTCCTCCTCCGGATAACTATTCTCATCACACTCAGCAGAGTGGCTCTGGTAGCCGCAGTCACCAGTCCGGCGTCCGTGCTTCTTCCCACTACCTTTGCTCTCACTGTGACCGCACCGGACATACTTCCGAACGCTGCTGGATGAAGCATCCCCATCTTCGCCCCTCCGGTGACTCTTCCAAGCCGTCTGCCTCTGTTGTCACATCCTCAGGTAGTGCCCACATGGTGACTCAAGGTAAATGGCTCATCGACTCTAGTGCAACTAATCACATGACGGGCAATCCTCAGTGCTTCTCTTTACTCGAACAACATGATCGGTTGCCCCCGGTCCTCATTGCGGACGGTTCTCCCTCCCCGGTTCATGGGACGGGAGTATTTATGTTACTCCGTCACTCCGACTAGCGGACACTCTCTATGTGCCCAAGTTTCCGTGCAATCTATTGTCTGTTACCTCTTTATGCAAGCAGCTTCAGTGTTCTGTGACATTTACTCCGACTTCTTATTCTTTTCAGGATCCGAGCTCCCACCGGACGATTGCTACTGGGACTGAGAGCGACGGCCTCTACTTACTCGACAATGTTTCCACCTTGTCCGCTTTCTCCTCTTCTTGTACGGATCTTCTCCAGTGGCATTTCCGCCTCGGTCATCCTCCACCACGACTTATACATCAGCTTCTGCCCCACCTCCCTCCCTCCAGTACTCCTCTCCAATGCGACGCTTGTCAACTAGGCAATCATCACCGTTCCTCCTTCCCACCGAAGCAAGGTCGGGGCTCTACTCGTCCATTTGATCTTGTCCACTCCGATGTCTGGGGACCTGCTCCTACCCTCACCATTGGCCGGGGTAGTTCTTATTTTGTAACTTTTATAGATGATTTTTCTCGATGTACTTGGGTGTATCTCCTACGAGATCGCTCTGAACTTTTAGATGTATGGATCTCTTTTTATCAGTTAATTAAAACTCAGTTTAATGTTTGTATTAAAACCTTTCGCTCCGACAATGCTAAAGAGTATCTGAGTCATGCTTTTACATCTTTTTGTGTGCAACATGGCATTATTCATCAGACTAGCTGTGTTTATACCTCCAAACAAAATGGGGTGGCAGAACGCAAAAACCGTCACCTCCTCGATGTGTCTCACACATTGATGACCCAGATGCATGTCCTTCGCTCTTATTGGGGCTATGCTATTCTCCTTGCCTGCTACCTCATCAATCGCATTCCATCCACCGTTCTCCACGGGAAAACCCCATTCTCCATTCTGTATCCGGGCAAGGAGCCTTTTTCTCACCCTCTCCGAATCTTTGGATGAACTATATTTGTGCATGCCCCATCTGCCACCCGTGATAAGCTATCCCCTCGCTCCACCAAATGTGTCTTTCTGGGGTACTCCACCACTCAGAAAGGCTACTGTTGCTTTAACCCTGTTCTTCGTCAGCAGTTCGTCTCTGTTGACGTTACCTTCTTCGATAATGCCTCCTAGTTCTCGGCTGAATCCTCCTCTCTTTCCCCCACTTCCTCTCCTTTCCCCCCAGCTTTTGATTCTCCTGCTATTCCCTTCACTCCCTCGTCTCCTACCGAGATATCCACCCCTCCGCCATCTCCGTCCCCTCCTCTCGCTCCGCCTCTCTCTCCCACTTCTCCATCACCGTCTCCATCCTCTCCGTCGCCGTCGCTCTCTTCTCCCGGGCCAGCTCTCTCTGCCACGGACGCTCCGGATTCTGAGGGAGCCGCCGACCTGGATCTCCCTGTGGCTCTTCGCAAAGGGGTGCGGACGTGTACCCTACACCCCCTTGCTGCTGTTGTTTCATATGATCATCTTACCCCTTCTCGCAGGGCCTTTGCGCTCGCTATCTCTGCCACTGCCACGCCTCATTCCTATCAGGAGGCCCTTGATATTCCCCACTGGAAGCTGGCCATGGATGAGGAAATGGCGACCCTCACGAAGCGGGGTACCTGTACTCTTGTTCCTCCTCCCTTCGGTACTGATGTTGTTGGCTGTCGCCGGGTCTTTGTGGTCAAATTTGGCCCCGACGGCACGGTGGACCGTTATAAAGCCCGCCTTATTGCTAAGGGCCTTACTCAGACATATGGAGTTGATTACTTTGACACTTTCTCTCCCATGGATCGTCTCAGCACCATCCGAGTCCTTCTCTCTGTGGAGGTCAATCGAGAGTGACTGATTTCGCAGCTGGATGTCAAGAATGTCTTCCTTTATGGTGATCTTTAGGAGGCCGTGTATATGGAGAAACCTCCTGGGTATGTTACTTAGGGGGAGACTCGAGTATGCCGGTTGAAGAAGGTAATCTATGGCCTCAAGCAGAGCCCTCAAGCTTGGTTTGACAAGTTCAGCGGCATCGTGGCGGCCGTTGATTTTGTGCGCAGTTCTGCCGACCACTTGCTATTTATTCGCAAAACCTCCTCGGGCCTGGTAGTTCTTGCTGTGTACGTCGATGATATTCTTCTCACTGACGATGATCAGGAAGGGGTAGCCTTGACAAAGCGGCATCTTCGTCAACATCTGGTCACGAAAGATATGGGCTCTCCGAAGTATTTTTTGGGGATTGAAATCTCTCGGAAGCCCAACTCCTTAGTCCTCTCCCAGCGTAAGTATGTTCTAGAACTTTTAAAAGAATCAGGATTGACTGGAGCCAAACCTGCCCGATGCCTCATGGCTATTGGAGAAGACAAAACCTGAATGGATGATTCGCCCCTTCTTTAAGATACTACGCAGTACAGGCGTCTAGTTGGTAAGCTCATATATCTCACAGTGACCGGGTCCGACATTTCCTATGCTGTGGGAAAGGTTAGTCAATTCATGCAAGCTCCTAAGGAGTGCCATCTACAGTCCGCCTTGAGGATCTTGGAGTATGTCAAAGCAGCGCCTGAGAAGGATTACTCTTTCAAAAGAATGGTCACCTGAGGGTTGAAGCATAATCAGATGCGAGTTACGCTGATGACAAAGGGGATCGCAAATCTACCTCTGGTTTCTGCACCTTTGTTGGGGGAAATCTGGTAAGCTGGAAGAGCAAGAAGCAGTCTGTTGTTTCCAGGTCCAGTGCTGAAGCAGAGTATCGGAGTATGACATCGACCACTTGTGAGTTAAAATGGCTACGGGCTCTCATGCTGGATTTAGGAGAGATCTACCTCCATCCTCTTCCTATGTTTTGTGACAACAAGGCTGCCATATACATCTCCAAGAATCCAGTCTTTCATGAAAGAACCAAGCACATTGAGGTCGACTGTCATTTCATTCGTGAAGAGATTTTGAAATAACAAATTTGCACTCCCTTCGTCACTTCTGATAAAGAGCTAACTGACATCTTCACCAAGCTAGTATCTACCTTCTTTCTTCATATTTGTGACAAGCTGGGCATGATCGATATATATGCTCCAGCTTGTGGGTGAGTGTTGAAGTTAGTGACCGGGCGGTCTGGCGGTCTGGCTTGGCGGGTTGATGACCGCACGGTTTGGCGGTTACCCTTCAGCGGTTTGGTTGTTGTGTGTTGCTGTCTGAGGTCCAGGCGGTCTATCGGGTTGTCTCCGATGACTTAGAGACCGGGCGGTCTAGCGGTCTCCCATGTCGATCTCTCTCTCTGGTAGTAGCCGAGCGATTAGCCCTTCTGCCTAACCGCGTGGCTTGTGCGGTTTGTGTCTGTATAGTCTGCTTGTGTCATGTAATTTTTAGTCCCACATCTCTTATTTGTTTTCTCTCTTCTCTCCTCCATTCTATATAAGGGAGGTCATACCTTTGTAATAGATACCTTTTTCGGATAATAAAGTTTCAGTTAAAACCATTTTGGTTTGATTTTGTTCGGTTTTTACAGGTAGATTACTTGAGCAACTTCAGCTTGTTCATCTCCAAAATAAGCAGGATGTACTCCAGATTTAGCTACATTGTCATCATCACACAGGGGTGGATATCCAAGTGTGGCTCTGATGCTATTAGAAATCCATTTAGCATGATCAGATCCAGCTTTGACTAATACTCTCCCCCCCTTTATGACTTCTCTGGCAACATGATCTCTGATATCATCCTTTTGGAATCTGATCTATTCATCCAGAAAATTGACACCATCTTTGTAGAATGCCTTTAACTTCAGTAGTTGGCCAGAAATGGTCTTTTGAGAATCCTCAATAGCAGTTTTGACAGCAGCCATTCCTTCTTGAAATTGCTTATCAAAGTCTGCTTTTGCTTGAGTCCTTGCTACAGTCTGGGCAGTAGCAATATTTTTCATTTCTATAACAATTGCATTATGAGAGGCAGTCAAATTATCATTCATTCTGATTTGATTCTCTAGGACATAGCCTTGCTTGACTGCCATATCATCAACTTGAGATTTGATTTTCTCTTGATGTGTTGCTAGGTAAACCACAACATTTCCACCCTTGTGCAAACAATCAGTCATTTCTTTCTTATTCTGATTAACTTCAAACCTTATAGATTTTATATCCTGAGCCAAAGTAAATTATAGATCTTTGTGGGTCTCATCCATATACTTATCCATTGCTATCCTTTGCTCATCCAGCTTTACTTGCAGTGAGATTAATAAGGAGCTATAATAAGGAGTTGGGGCAGATTGTGGAGCAACAGTTTGTAATGCCTTCTTGTAACTTTGGCTTCTCCTTTTGAAGACCATAAGCTTCCTCTTATTAGCTCTTGTAGCTTCTTCATCCTCAGATGCTGAGGAACTAGCTATGTCAACTATATCTGTAGGACTAAGAGGTAATTCCTTTTCAGGCCTTGGTAGCTCCACCTGAGTGTCTTCCTCCTCAACTCTTTCTTTCTCCCCTTGAGTGCCTACTTGCTCCTTCTCAAGATTGTCTTGCTCCCCCTCAAATCTTGCTGTCTCCACCTGAGTCTCTTGCTCCATAGTAGTGAGCAACTCATCTAGGGTAAACTCTTGTTGGGAAGGGACTGGAGATTCTCTTATCTTTAGAGCATCAGCAACTGCTGATGTATCCTCCATGATTACATCTTGAGCTTGACTGTGTAGTTGTGTTGGCTGGTCAACATCATTCAAAAATTCAGTTAGTGTCTCATCCTTATCATTAAGAATGGATTGGTTAACCTCTTGTATTACCTCAAGAATTGTTTGAGTAGCCATTTCACTGTCCAAGTGAGTTGTCACTTCCTCATGGTGAGGCTCCCCTGAAGTGGATCCAGGTGGATGGGACTAGCAGATGATTGCTCCCCCTGCCTCTGTGCATCTATATTTCTTACTGTTGACCTTCCAGCATTGACAGCTTCTTCCTCATTAGAACTGGAAGTTGCTTGCTCCTCTGAACTACTGGAAGGTTCAGGAGCCTTTTTGGCTTTTTTCTGCTTCCTCTGTGGTGGGGCTTCCTTCTCTGGAGTAGGCATGTCCTTAGTTAATACTCTCTCCCACCTGGAGATGATCCTAATGTCCATTCTTCTCATATGATTTATCTTAGTCCCAGCTAATTGTTCCATCACTTCAGGTATTGTTCCAGCTAAATACAAGCTCACAATCCTTGCCAGATTTGGCTTCTTTATACTTTCCTTAATCTTGTCAAAAATGACTATAGACCAATTAGTGTTTAGTCTATAGATGATTCTGGACATTAAACTGAACATATGGGCTGATATCCTATCATGCCCCCTGGCTTGCATAGAATCACCTTCCCTATAACTTCTGACAAGAACTTCCCTTGTATATTCATGCCCTTCCTGTTCAAAGCTGAGCCCATCTTCATGGTGGAATCCAGTCCACACCATTGAAGTGCTTCCCGTAGCTTAGATGCAGGTACATCTTTTTCTTCTTGTGTTCTTGTCAGACGTAGAACTTTCCTTAAACTCTTCTGGGTGATCTTTACCTTTACACCATGGACTGTGGATCTAATTTTGAGTCCTGTTTGATCTAGGGTAGCAACACCAAATAATTCTAGTGTTTCTTTCTTCCAAATCTTTTTTGGTTCAGAAACTAGAAACTCCAACCCATTCTCTACAATTAGGGTTACTACTCCTATAATTTCTGATTCCGCTCCATCAAATGTGTTCCGAACCAGTTCGTATCCTTCATTGACATTATCCTCGATCTTTGGCGCCATTAGGGTTTACAGAAATCTTGAATTTAGATGAGAGTGATATCGACACACAGTTTTGGTCTCGAAACTATGGAGAGCGTGTCGACAGACAATATTGATGACCTATTTATACCTTTCTAAAAATGAAGGTGAAAAGGCGCATCAACAATCACTGAATGTGTCGATACTATTGAAAAGTGTCGACACAGACTACTTAAGTCTCGACAACGGTGTTGACTACTATGTGTCGACACCAATTATGATGTGTCGACACAAATATCCTTAACTGACGACTCAGTGTTTGAGTGTCGACATAGACATCTGCATGTGTCGACAATAATATAGTCGACAGAACTTTTGTGTCGACACTTGTTCACAGTGTCGACACAACTATCCTGGATGTGTCGACACAACTTCCTGAAGTGTCGACAACACTTCTCTGTGTCGACACCTTTTTGCTGGATATGTTGACACAGTTTTACTTGGCCAATTTGTTAAACTAATCTATGTTTAACATTCCTAATTCAATTTTAAACTTATTGAATTTAGTTTCATCCAGAGGCTTAGTAAACATATCTGCAATTTGATTATCTGTTTTGACAAATTCTAGTGAGATGTCCTATTTCTCTACATGTTCTCTAATAAAATGGTATCTAATTTCTATATGCTTATTCCTGCTTTGTGAAATAGGATTATTAGCAATAGAAATTGCACTTGTAGAATCACAAAGCAATGGTGTTCTACTTACTTGAATACCATAGTCTACTAGCTGGTGCTGAATCCACAAAAGTTGTGCACATCAGCTTCCTGCAGCAACATATTCTGACTCAGCTGTGGATATTGCCATACTAGTCTGCTTCTTACTGCTCCAAGACACCAATCTTCCTCCTAGAAATTGACAGGTGCCTGTAGTACTTTTTCTATCTTCTTTGCAACCTGCAAAGTATGCATCTGAATAGCCTGTCAGTAGAAAATCTCCATTCCTAGGGTACCAAAGGCCTAGATAAGGTGTGCCCCTAAGATATCTCAAAATCCTTTTTACTGCAGTAAGATGAGATTCTTTATGGCAGGATTGGTACCTAGCACAGACACATATAACATACATGATATCTGGTCTACTAGCAGTCAAATACAGGAGGGAGCCAACTATACCTCTATACAAAGTTTCATCTATAGGTTTTCCTGCATCATCTTTGCTAAGAGATACACTTGTCCTCATATGAGTTCTCATGGTAGTGGATGATTCAATACCATACTTCTTAAATAACTCCATGGTGAACTTAGACTGTGATATGGACAAGCCATCTTCAGTCTGTCTTATTTGTAGACCCAAGAAGAACTTAAGTTCTCCCATACTGCTCATTTCAAATTTCCCTTGCATAAGTTTTGCAAACTTTTTACAAAGATTAGTTTCTGTAGACCCAAATATTATGTCATCAACATATATTTGGACTAGGATTATCTTTCCTTTGGATTCCCTAAGGAATAGAGTCTTGTCTATTTTCCCCCTTGAGAATTTGTTCTCAACGAGGAAATTAGATAGGGTTTCATACCAAGCCCTTGGGGCTTGCTTTAACCCATATAATGCTTTAATAAGTCTATAAACATAATCAGGTTTGAGAGGATCAACAAAACCTGAGCGCTGCTCTACATAGACTTTTTCCTTTAGATTTCTATTTAGGAATGCTGATTTTACATGCATTTGAAATACCTTAAAGCCTTGATATACTGCCTAAGTAAGGAACATCCTAATTGCTTCCAGTCTTGCTACTGGGGCAAAGGTTTGATCAAAGTCAATACCCTCTTCCTGCCTATATCCTTTTGCAACAAGTCTTGCTTTGTTCTTCACAATGATCCCATTCTCATCCAGTTTGTTCCCACAGATCCACTTTGTTCCAATGATGTTGTGGTCTTTTGGTTTAGGAACTAATTTCCAAACCTTGCACCTTCTGAACTGATTCAGCTCCTCTTGCATGACATCAATCCAATGTGGGTCTAGAACTGCTCTTTCAAATTTCTTGGGTTCTACTTGTGATAAGAAACTAGAGCACAGAACTGTGTTCAGATTCTTGCTCCTTGTTTGTACTCCTTGTCTTGGATCACCAATTATCTGATTTACTGGATGATCCTTTAAGTGTCTATTAGCTAGAGGTAGTCTATCTTCAGGTTGAACATTTCCAACCTCTTCATTAAGCTGCACCTCTTAGTTTTCATCAACATTTGGAGAGTCTTGTACTCCCCCTGGATAGCAACCATCATTTTCCACTTCCTGATTTGCAGTAGAATCTTCTGTAATGGTAAGCTTGTCCATTCTCTCATTTATACCTGTAGAACTGCAAGCACTACTTGACAACTCACAGTTAATCAGTCTTGTTTCATCAAAGACAACATGTACAGTCTCTTCTACAACTTGAGTAATCAAGTTGTAGACCCTATAAGCCTTACTATTATTGTTGTACCCAACAAATATCCCATCTTGGGATTTGGCAGCAAACTTAGTTAGATAAGACTTGTCATTGTTAAGGACATAACACTTGCAACCAAAGATCCTAAAATAGGATAAGTTTGGTTTTTTGCCCTTCATTGTTGGGAACTATGTCCACACTAACCCAGATTTGATGAAGTCACCCTGAAACTAAGATGAATTAGGTTGTATTTGATGCTTTGTTTGAGTTATATGTTTACAAGACTCCAATGGGAAGTGTAGACCAATGTCAGTCTACAATGGGTCACCAAACACAGGACCATACAGTGTAATCCCTCATTGTGTGTTCCAAAGTGTTGACTTATGTTTAGCCTCTCTATTAGAATACACTTCATATTTAAGCTATAGGACTGTGTAAAGACTTGGTACTGATTCCCTTCTAGTAGAAGAAAAATTGGTGACAGAAATTTTTCTAAGTGTTTCTCTCGAGTAGGTCTTTAACTACTCGAGTAGATTACTTGAGATATACTCGAGTAAAACTTATGCATACTCGAGTAAGAAAATTCCTCCTCTTGTGAAGTTAAGTAAAACACTCGAGTAGTTCACTGACATACTCGAGTAGCTACAGATGCAAAATGGTATTGCTAAAAGGAAGAATAGAACATTGATTGAGGCTGGTAGAACCTTATTGAGTGACACTTCTCTCCCAGAATATTTCTGGGCTGAGGCAGTAAACACTGCATGTCATGTGATCAATTGGGCTACTATCACCAAAAGCCACAAAAAGACTCCCTATGAGATTATGAGATGATGAGATTCCTCATCATTTAAATCCTCTAGCTACAGATGCATCTGCTCCATCTGCTCCAACTGCTCCTCTGCAACCTACCTTCTCTCCCAGGCCTGGAGACACAGTTTCTCCTCCAGACACCTATACTCCATGCTGGGAAGAAGACCCTGCTGACATCTTCCTTCGGGCTCCTCCAGAGATCAAAACTTACAAGAAGAAAAGGAAGTATGGTGAAGGCCCCTCTGCTAGCAAGTCTGCTCCTTCTAAAGTTACTGAACATGCTGAAGTTTAGTCTCCAACCTCCAAGTCCCTGATTCTGGAAACTCTCAGACTAGTTATGGAATTCCATGAGAGCAGGAACATTCATTACAGCTCATATGAATGGGAACTTTATGAAAAATCCATGACCAAGAGAAGAATCTATGACAGAGAATATGGGAGGAACAACCCTGCAGCCCCTCCTAGGCCTCCCAACTATTATCCAAAACCCTACTGCTACCAGAGGAGACAACAAGAGAAATTGGACAGACAACAGAATCAAGGCTGACTTTCAAGGATCTTTGAGAGAGTGGAATGATTGACTGTAAAATTGATAATGTTGGATATTTCTATTTATATAATTCTAAGTTTTTGCTCTTATTATCCTTTCTCATAGTCTATTACTTGCTTGCACATTTTCTACTTAGCTTATTTTTATGTCTATAATTCACCTTAGTGTAAAGGATTCTGACTTCAACAAATAAGGGGAGATTGTTGGGAACTATGTCCACACAAACCCAGATTTGATGAAGTCACCCTGGAACTAAGATGAATTAGGTTGTATTTGATGCTTTGTTTGAGTTATATGTTTGCAGGACTCCAATGGGAAGTGTAGACCAATGTCAATATACAATGGGTCACCAAACACAGGACCATACAGTATAATCCATCATTGTGTGTTCCAAAATGTTGACTTATGTGTAGCCTCTCTATTTGGATACACTTCATATTCAAGCTATAGGACTGTGTAAAGACTTGGTGCTGATTCCCTTCTAGTAGAAGAAAAATTGGTGACAGAAATTTTTCTAAGTGTTTCTCTCGAGTAGGTCTTTAACTACTCGAGTAGATTACTTGAGATATACTCGAGTAAAACTTATGCATACTCGAGTAAGACAATTCCTCCTCTCGTGAAGTTAAGTAAAACACTCGAGTAGTTCACTGACATACTCGAGTAGCTTACTTAAACTACTCGAGTAGATCACTCTTCCTACCCGAGTTGCCCAAAATTTAGTTTCCAAATTTTTTTTCTAAGTCATTTACTCGAGTAGGTACTTTATATACTCGAGTAAGTCTCGACGTTGTGTCGAGTAACTCTCTTCTCTGTGTCGAGTAGTTAAGAAATACTCGAGTAAGTCCTTCACATACTCGAGATAATTTCTTTCCTCTCGAATAGTTCAATCTGACTACTCGAGTAGCTGTCTTTCCCGTGTGCAGAATATTTCTAAGTGTTTGTCTCGAGTAGTTCTTCTAACCACTCGAGTAGTTCAATTCTGCCTACTCGAGTAGTTCTTCTCACCAATCAAGACACACTTCAGGCTCTAGTGTGCCCTCAAAATCCTCAACATTTAATTTAATACCCGCATCCCACCAAAGTGGATTCCTATTATCTTGATTTGCTAGTTGGAGTTCTGGTGGTGGAGGCATAGGAGGTCGTGCAGGAGTATGTGTCAGTACAAGGAGTTAATCATGGCTTACGACAAATGTCGTCGAGTCGTTAAAACTCAGGCTAAAGAGATCAAATCTCTAAAAGACGAAGAGAGCATATTGAGAGAGAAAGTGGCAAAGACTGACTCCCTCGAAGAAAACTTCAATAATGCTATTGAAGAATATAACAAGGCTCTTGAGCAGCATATGCTGCATTCAAAGGCTTCACCGTCTATCAGATGGACGTAAAGGATGCCTTCCTAAATGGTAACATAAAGGAAGAAGTGTATGTGGAACAAACCCAAAGTTTCATTGATCCTAACTTTCCTAATTACGTCTATTTACTGCACAAAGCTCTATATGGTCTGAAACAAGCTCCTCGAGCTTGGTATGAGACGCTGTCTAGCTTTCTACTTGAGAACAAGTTCACAAGGGGAAAGATAAACAAGACATTATTTCTTAGGAAAATTAAAGGCAAGATTTTGCTAGTGCAAATCTATGTCGACGACATTATTTTTGGCTCTACAGACGACAACCTCTGCAAAGAGTTCTCAAAACTTATGCAAGAGAAGTTCGAAATGAGCAGTATGGGCGCGCTGAAGTATTTCTTAGGGCTTCGGGTGAAACAATCTGAAGATGGAATTTTCATCTCGCAGACCAAGTTCACCAAAGAGCTAATTAAGAAATTCGGAATGGAGAACGCAACCTCTATGAGGACTCCAATGTGCTCAACTATGTCTCTGGACAAGGATGAAAAAGGGAAACCTTTTGATGAAACCAAGTACAGAAGCATAATTGGATCCTTGCTCTACCTTACTGCCAGTAGACCTGACATAATATTTTCAACATGTGTCTGTGCTAGATTTCAGGTGAACTCTAAGGAATCTCACTACACTGCTGCAAAGCGGATTTTGAGATACCTTAAAGGTACACCAAATCTTGGCTTATGGTACCCAAGAAGTAATGATAACAAACTAATTGGTTTTTCAGATGCAGACTTTGCAGGTAGCAAAGACGACAGGAAAAGCACTTCAGGAACTTGCCAATTCTTTGGAAGAAGGCTAATCTCCTGGAGTAGTAAGAAGCAGAACTGTGTCGCAATCTCAACGGCCGAGTCAGAGTACATCTCTGCAGGCAGCTGCTGCGCACAGTTACTTTGGATCAAGAATCAGTTCGAATATTACAACATGAAGTTCAAGTATGTCCCACTGTTTTGCGACTCTTCCAGCGCAATTGCAATAACCAACAATCCAGTCTCGCACAACCGGACAAAGTATATCGAGCTAAGGTATCATTTCATCCGGGAGCATGTAGAGCATGGGGACATAGATCTCCAATATGTCTCCATAGACAGGCAAGTTGCAAATATCTTCACGAAGCCGCTGGACGAGACCAAGTTCTCATTCTTCAAAACTGAGCTTGGGATGCTCAACAAGGAAGATTAGAGAAGTTTGGACTTCAAGAAGCAAAGGAAATTAAAAGGTTAGTCAAAATCTGGTCTTTTCAAAGTTTTCTTCCTTCTCTGACTCAAGTAAAACTTGACCTACTCGAGTATTCAAAGTATCTACTCGAGTACTGAACAGACCTACTCGAGTACTCCTTCAACTTACTCGAGTAAGGAAATTAATGTACTCGTGTAGTACAATTCATCTACTCGAGTGAGTCAACTCTTCTACCCGAGTCATTGCAGATTCTATAGACCTACTCGAGTGGTATCGAAGCCTACTCGAGTAACTCCCTATATACTCGAGTACCTCTTTTACCTCTCGTGTATATGCCTCTTAGCTTTCAAATTTTCCCGTGCCGCCTTTCCTTCAAATTATTTTCTTCCCGATGATTACACTTAAACCTAGGGTTTTATAAATTCGGAATTCCAAAAATCATTCTACACGAAATCACTTCCATTCACTCGAGTACCCGTCCGCCGCTTCATCTTCATTCGAGCAATTGTAGAGCCGCGACTCTTACTCTTCCCCACGACAGAATTACTTCCCCGTTTCTGGATCATGGCCGTCGTCTCCAAGATTGGTGTAGGATCGGAACTCGTTACCGCCGGGATCGCCGGGCTTTCAGACGACTTTCACAACTTCCTCATTCTTCTAGATACCGCAGGGCTATCCTTCATCCTGCAATAACCCTGTCGGATTCTCTTCCCAGAAGTAGCCAAATTCTTTTCAAATCTGAAGGTCAAGCGACATGGACTAGTCCTGAAATCAAAAGTGAAAGGTTTGAAAATTAAACTCAATAAGACCTCTGTCTCTCAGCTTCTCCGATTGCCGCTAGTAGATGAATAAGATGACTTAGATGATGAAGACTCTGACAGAACAGCCCTTTTCTGTGGCATTTCGACTGATGCTCAGTACATCAAAAGGTCAGACATGAATGCAGAAGGTAAATTTCTGGTTGATATTATTGGCAAGATTCTGCTGTGTAAGACCAACTCCAGAAGAGACATTCCTCTATATTTCTTCGACATAATGCAAGCCATTGTCTGCCGCAAGAAATATCAGTTTGGGATGCTAATTCTGGACAAAATCAAAGACAACTTAAAATCCCCCAACTACGCCAGAATAATCTCTCTGCTTCTCCATGAAACAAATCCTCAGGTATTCGACTTCTCCAAAGGGACCCCTCTTCACCACATGAAGAAGGTCTCCATTTATTCTATTCAGAGATGGGAGCTCAAGCTGAAGAATCCTATCCAAACTACAAAGACTTCAGAAGTTCCAGAGGTTCCAGCTCTAGAGGACAGGACTCCATCTCCCTCTCCTCATCATGTGGTCAGCTCCTCTGGTGCACTAAGTGAGGGGGAGCTTGCTCCTTCTATCCAAGTCAGGCATCCCTCTCCTCAGCCAGCAACTTCTTCCCTACCGCATACTCCAGCAACTCCCTCAGATCAGATACCTCAAGAATCTCTTCTCTCCACAGCTGCTGCCATAGATGCTATGATTGCAGAGCTCTCTGAAGAAGTGATGCCTATTCCTCCTCTATCTCCTCCAGCTCCATCCTCTGAATGTCCCAAGGACTCAACTCCAGCACAGTCTCCTGAACATTCTCCAGCCAGGACTCCAACACAATCTCCTGCTGCCCTCAAAGACCAGCAAGATACAATTCTTATTTTTGATGAGCCCTCTCCAGAGCTAGCAGAAGCTCCTCTCAAAAACCTAGATTTCTCTCTCCCTCAGGTTACAGAAGACGGGGGTGCTATCATTCCTACCACCAGAGCTCACAGCTCTGTCATCATTTAAGAAATAGCTCCCTAGGTAGCTCCTCCTCTCCCTTCTACTGCTCCTCATGCTGCTGCTGCTACAGTCTCTTCCTCCTCATATTTGCTGCAACAACTTGCACTTCTTCTTCAAGAACAGAGAAATTATTTTGATACTTCTCTAAAACTGTGACTGACAAGGTAACTGCTCTCGAGACTGAGATGAGCAGAGGCTTTGCTGAAATTCAGCATAATACTGACCAGCTCAAGTACTTATTTCAACTTGGTGGCAAAGCCCTCGACCACACTATCACTAGTGTTGGAAATGTTATGGAACAAGGTGTTACCCTTGCAAATAATCAGATAGAGCTAGATAAGAGAAATGAAACCAACAAAATGAAAATATGTGATGAAGTTGGCCTCTTTAAAGAAGATACTATAAAAAAGCTATTTGTTGAAATCAGAAAGGGGGAGGGATTGATCAAAGAACTCAAAGACCAAGTAGAAAAATCAGCTGCTCAGAAGTCAGATGTATGGGAAACTCATGTGAAGACAATTCATGATGATATGCTAGCCCAGATACATAGTGTCAAATTTTATACCTATGACACTGCTGTCTGGATGCACAATCAGATTCTGCTAGACCTTGAAAGATAATAGTTGTCAACCTAAATCACCTAGAGGGGGGTGAATAGGTGAGTTGTGCGTCTTTTGCGGAATAAAAAATCTCAGAACACAGCACGGATCTATCTACTAAAATATCACAGACGAGACAAGATTTATAGTGGTTCTCCGATCTTGGGTACATCCACTTTCCCTCATCGATCTAGCAATGAACTAGACTCGGCTACTCTACTATCTCGGATTGAAAATCAATCCTACCCTCGGAACCAAGTTCCTACAATCTCAATCCAATCCAACTGGATCTACAACTCGGAAGAAACACCTTCCTACAAACTCGGAGTGGAAAACTGCTACACTCGGAGAAAGATTCTCCTACAGAAATGAAATACAAGTATTGAAAAATACAAACAGTGAAATTGTCTGGTTCAGATCTGAAAATAAAATAGAAACTGGAATCTTCTTCTTAGCGTGCGGCTTTATCAAAAAAATTGAAGAAAGATTCTCGGCAACAGTAGATCTGAACTCCTTGCTTCCACGATCGGAGAAAGGATGAGTATGTGAAAAACGATCTCGATCTGGAGAGCTTCTTCAGTCTATTTCCTCTGAAGATCGAAACCCTTGCCGGAGAAGAACAGCGGCGGCGACGGCTTTCGTTCCGTGAAGAGAGAGAGAGGAAACAGTGATTCTTTTGGAAAGCGACAGCTGCAAAACTTAGAATAATTTTCTTATTGAAAGATCTGTTTTCTTGTTAGGGTTTGTCAATTAGACAAGACCTTTTATATGAGTACTAATAAAGGTCATAATTGGTTTTAATGACGTACATATGGACCAATCATGTCATGGAATTTGAAAATCTATCAAATCTGGACTTAGAAGAAATTTCAGAGAAAATGAGGTCATATACACGAGTAGGTATAAAACTACTCGAGTAGGTCAAGGACTACTCGAGTAAGCAAAGAAATATTACTCGGGTATATAATTCATGACTACTCGAGTATGTAGAAGACAACTACTCGAGTGCATATAATCAACTACTCAAGTACTTTAGAAGATCTACTCGAGTACACAGAAAAGTTTCTCGGGAAGGAGTTGAGCTACTCGAGTACAAGTTATACTACTCGAGTAGGCAGAATTGAACTACTCGAGTGGTTAGAAGAACTACTCGAGACAAACACTTAGAAATATTCTGCACACGGGAAAGACAGCTACTCGAGTAGTCAGATTGAACTACTCGAGAGGAAAGAAATTATCTCGAGTATGTGAAGGACTTACTCTAGTATTTCTTAACTACTCAACACAGAGAAGAGAGTTACTCGACAAAACGTCGAGACTTACTCGAGTATATAAAGTAACTACTCGAGTAAATGACTTAGAAAAAAAAAATTGGAAACTAAATTTTGGGCAACTCGAGTAGGAAGAGTGATCTACTCGAGTAGTTTAAGTAAGCTACTCGAGTATGTCAGTGAACTACTCGAGTGTTTTACTTAACTTCACGAGAGGAGGAATTTTCTTACTCGAGTATGCATAAGTTTTACTCGAGTATATCTCAAGTAATCTACTCGAGTAGTTAAAGACCTACTCGAGAGAAACACTTAGAAAAATTTTTGTCACCAATTTTTCTTCTACTAGAAGGGAATCATCACCAAGTCTTTACACAGTCCTATATCTTGAATATGAAGTGTATCCCAATAGAGAGGCTACACATGAGTCAACACTTTGGAATACACAATGAGGGATTACACTGTATGGTCCTGTGTTTGGTGACCCATTGTAGATTGACATTGGTCTACACTTCCCATTGGAGTCCTGCAAACATATAACTCAAACAGAGCATCAAATACAACCTAATTCATCTTAGTTCCAGGGTGACTTCATCAAATCTGGGTTCGTGTGGACATAGTTCCCAACAATCTCCCCCTATTTGTTGAAGTCAGAATCCTTTACACTAAGGTGAATTATAGACATAAAAAGAAGCTAAGTAGAAACTGTGCAAGCAAGCAATAAACTATGAGAAAGGATAATAAGAGCAAAAACTTAGAATTATATAAATAGGAATATCCAACATTATCAATTCTACAATTAATCATTCCACTCTCTCAAAGATCCTTGAAAGTCAGCCTTGATTTTGTTGTCTGTCCAATTTCTCTTGTTGTCTCCTCTGGTAGCAGTAGGGTTTTGGATAATACTTGGGAGGCCTAGGAGGGGCTGCAGGGTTGTTCCTCGCATATTCTCTGTCATAGATTCTTCTCTTGGTCATGGATTTTTCATAAAGTTCTCATTCATATGAGCTGTAATGAATGTTCCTGCTCTCATGGAATTCCATAACTAGTCTGAGAGTTTCCAGAATCGGGGACTTGGAGGTTGGAGACCAAACTTCAGCATGTTCAGTAGCTTTAGAAGGAGCAGACTTGCTAGCAGAGGGGCCTTCACCATACTTCCTTTTCTTCTTGTAAGTTTTGATCTATGGAGGAGACTGAAGGAAGATGTCAGCATGGTCTTCTTCCCAGCATGGAGTATAGGTGTCTGGAGGAGCAACTGTGTCTCCAGGCCTGAGAGAGAAGGTAAGTTGCAAAGGAGCAGCTGGAGCAGATAGAGCAGATGTATCTGTAGCTAGAGGATTTAAATGATGAGGAATCTCATCATCTCATAATCTCATAGGGAGTCTTTTTGTGGCTTTTGGTGATAGTAGCCCTATTGATCACATGACATGCAGTGTTTACTGCCTCAGCCCAGAAATATTCTGGGAGAGAAGTGTCACTCAATAAGGTTCTACCAGCTTCAATCAGTGTTCTATTCTTCCTTTTAGCAATACCATTTTGCTGTGGTGTTCTTGGTGAGGAAAATTCCTGAAAAATCTCAAATTCTTCACACAGTCTTGTCATATTCTCAGATTGAAATTCAGTGCCATGGTCACTTCTGATTTTAACCACTGTACTGTCTAGTTCATTCTGAATTTGTTTGACAAAACTATATAAAACACTTGGAGTTTCAGATTTTTGTCTTAGAAAGAACACCCATGTATATCTAGAATAGTCATCTACTACCACAAAAGTGTAGACCTACCTACCTAGACTATGAACTGGCATAGGACCAAATAGATCCATATGCAAGAGGTATAGACACCTCACAGAATCCTTGTTTTCAAGGCTATGAAAGGAAGATTTGGTCTGCTTGCCTTTTTGACAAGCTGAGCATATCCCTTCCTTTATACACTTAACTTGAGGACCATTCCTCACTAACTCTTTGCTAAAGAGTTGGCCAATAGTCTTGTAGTTAAGATGAGCCAGCCTCTTGTGCCATGTAACACAATGAGAGACTCTCTCATCAGCTACAAGATAAATATGAGAAACATTGTTCTCACACTCAAAGTTAAGACAATACACATTTCTTTTTCTATATCCTATCAATATGACCTTGTGATCACTTGACCTTTTGATATGACATCCATTCTTAATAAATAAAATGTTATATCCTAAATCACTCAGCTGACTTATGCTTATAAGGTTGTGTTTCAAACCTTTCATATAGGCCACTTGAGTGATAGTAATCTGGTTACTAGAAATGTTACCAAATCCTTTAATGATTCCTTTTTCAGAACCACCAAAGGTTACTTTAGGGCCATCCATAATAGGTGTGTAGTCCTTCAACAACCCCCTTGTTCCAGTCATGTGCCTGGAACATCCACTGTCCAAGTACCATATAGGGGCATGGCCACTTTGACTCACCTGCAATAAAGACTACTTAACCTTAGGACCCAAATGAGTTTTAGGTCCTTGGTTCATGTTAGTCTGAAATTTAACAAATTTGCCAGTAGCTCTTCTAGCAGGCAGACTGCTACTCTCCTTGACATTGTATTGTGCCAACATTCTAAGGCAAAATGGTCTACCTTGCCACAACACCATCACTCAAACTTGTTATACCTTTGTTTAGGTACATCCTTAGCTGAATTGTTTACAGCAGGTCTCTTGTTTTGTGCTGGGGCTTTGCCCTTTTTATTGGACTTAGCAGTCATGCAGTTTTCTTAAACCCCAATCCAGCTTTACCCTTTTGTGACACAAAGTCATCTATTAAGGGTAATACAGATTTTGGCTTAGAAAAATTAGGCACAATCTCTTTTTCTTTCTGAAGTCTAATCTCCAGATTTTTATTCTGATCATTCTTAAATGTGATAGTACCCATCTGAATAACTGTAATGTTTTTCAGTCTGGCTATCTCATTCAATTTCTGATCCAGCAACTTCTCTGAATCAGATGCATCCATCTTAAGATCAGCAATTTCCTTAGCCAGAGTTTTGGCCAAGTTTTTGCTTTTCTTTAGTGCCTGCAACAAGTCTCCATATTCATCTATCAGCTGATGAATATCACCTTCAGACTCAGACCCATCCACATCACTTGATGCAGATGTTGCTGATTCTGACTCAGTACTGCAATCTGAATTTCAAGAAAGACATTGTACCTTACTAGGACCAGGCTGATCCTGGCACTTGCCTTCTTCTGACACAACCATCAGTCCCTTGCACTGATGGTCTTCTTGTTCATAAATAGAGTTCCGCACCTGCAAAAACTCTTCTTCTTCATCTGCTGCATATAGACCAATGTATGCCTCAACTTCAGATTCTGACTCTGAAGATGATTGGTCTGACAAGCTCTTCTCCTTCTTAGCAATAAAGGATTTCTCCTTCTTGCTCTGGTGTTGAATCCTCTTTTTATCAGTAGACTCTTTTCTTTTATCTGGACACTCAGCCACAACATGTCCAGGCCTATTACAGCAGTAGCAAACTATCTTTGATGTTGTAGATTTGCTTGGCTTAGTTCTGCTCTTGTCCTTCTTAGATGACTTCCTCTTTTGATAATAATCATCCTTAGGATGAGATGTGGAATGCTTAGACTTCCACTGCTTCTTCTTCAGGAATCTCTGAAACTACCTTGTGAAGGCAGCAAAATCTTCATCTGAGTCACTGCTGTCTGAACTTTGGTTTTCAAAATTATCTGAAGGAATTTCAGCAACTATCTTAGGAGGTGATGGAGACATCCTCCTATTTTTCCTAGTGGCTTCAGCCTTGAATGCCACAGACTTTTCTCTATGCTCCCCTTTTGCACTTTTCTCTTCCTCTTTTCTATCCATCAGCTGCTTTTCATATGACAACAGTTTTCCAAACAAAGTTGGAGGAGAAATATCTGCAAGTTTTGCCACTTCCCTTATGTCATAAATCTTAGTGTCCCAATCCTTTGTCAAGGATCTTAGGAATTTATCATTCAGTTCAAAGTACTGAAGATTCTCCCATAGGACATCAGATCATTTACTATTCTATAGAACTTTTTATAACACTCAGTTATACTGTCAGACTTTCCTTGTCTGAAACTCTCATATTCCTGATTCAGCATAGATTTTCTATCTTGTCTGACTTCTTCAGAACCCTCCATGTAGACTATCAAAGTATCCCACATTTCTTTGGAGGTCTTCCAGTGTATTAGATTCTGGAAAGTTGCATCATCAATGGCACTTACTATGATATTCTGGGCCCTTTTATCCATAGTTGCCAAGATGATCTCATCCTTGGTCATCTCTGAATAATCCTTGGGAATTCTTTGGTTTGCATCTAGAATTGACACCTTCATTGGAATATAAGGACCTTCCTTTACTGTGATGTAGATCCTTGGATCAGAAGCCTCCATAAACAGCCTGACCCTCTCTTTCCAGATACCAAATATCTCGTTTCTGCATATGGGTAGTTTCATAGAACCTACTTCCTTATGATTTTCACCTGAACCCATTTTCTTGATCTTGAATCTGCCTTATGGATCTAACTCAAACTGTTAAGTCCTTCTTTGAGGAACCTGACTCTGATACCACTTGAAAGAATTAGTGCCTAACCACCTAGAGGGGGGGGGTGAATAGGTGTAATTCCTTTTTCTTTTTAAGGCAGCAAATCTAATCAGTTATTTAATAAGAAACTGTAAATGCTACAGCTAACACAACACAAATTCACAGAATTATCACACCACAGAGTACACACAGATTTTTATAGTGGTTCCCCAAGGTCTGGGTACATCCACTTTCCCCCTTCGCCTATCTAGCAGTGTGCTAGATTCGGCCTAACTTCTTCTCTTCACCTCAGATCCTCAGATCTTACAACTCAGAACCCAACAAGGCTCCTACAACTCAGGCAATCTGCCCTACCTCAGCCTACACAAGGCCTACACCTCAGATATATCAATCTCCTACAACTCAGGCTCACAGCCTTACCTCAGCCTACACAAGGTCTACCACTCAGAGAACATGTTCTCCTACACTCAGCCTTTATAAACACATGCTTACAGCTCAGATCTATAAAGATCCTACAGAAATTTATTTTAACAAAGTAAATAACCACCACCCAGATAGAGAGAGAAGGGATGGATGGCTTCTTGATCAGTTCTTGGTAGAATCTGATAGCAGAGATCAACCTCTCTTAGCTTTCTTCAAAACTTATTGAATCTGAACTCAGTAGGGTTGAATCTCCTGTGAAGTTGATCTTCAATCAGCTTCTGACTTGAGATTCAGATCTCAATCTGAATCTTTCTTGGCAGCCGGTTCAGCAACTGCACTTCAGTAGATGGAGCTCTCTTTCTCCAACTTCTTCTTTTTATCTTTCTTTAGAACTCTGTATTAGTTTCTCTAATCTGTGTTTTTCAGTTCTTCTTCTGTCAGTTGTACCTTCTGTTGAAGGAGTATGCCTTTATATAGACATTCTTCCAAGATAACCGGCTATCTGGTTTCTAACAAACTTCTGACAGCTTTGACAGTTGCAGTAGACTGGTTGGAAATGGCAGCTGTCAAGTCATCCAGTCACTTCTTGAAATACTGTCTCTGTCTGAAAGTGTCGTGAGTGAACTTCATCATGTGTCGACACAAGTAGACTATGTGTCGACACAAGTGGACTAAGTGTCGACACAAGTCTTGGTGGTGTCGACACAACTCCTTTGTTGTTGAAAATACTTCTCGACACAGCCTTCTGTAGAATGTGTCGACACTGATTCTATGTGTCGACACAAACACTTCTTTTCTTGAATCTTTATTGAAGCTCTGTTGTGTGTCGACACAAGTCCTGTGTGTCGACACAGTTGATGTCGACAAAGTCTTCTGTGTGTCGACACCGCCTCTTGGTGTCGACACAATTGATGTCGACTAAGTATTCATGTGTGTCGACACTGCCTCTTGGTGTCGACACAGTTGATGTCGACAATGTTTCACAGTGTGTCGGCACTGCCTCTTGGTGTCGACACAATTTCTTCAGGTGTCGACAAAGCCTTTCTTGGTGTCGACACAATTAACTCCAAGTGTCGACACAACTTTTCTCTAGTGTCGACACAAGCCTTCATAAGTGTCGACACAGCTTCTCCTGGTGTCGACAGATGAACTTAGAAATTTTTCTACATTTCCTGCAATTACTTAACCTGTACATATAAACTCAAAACAACATCAAATACACCTTGATGCATATCATTGAGTAGGGTGAGGCTTCTTCAAATCTGGTACACATTTTCCAATGTACCCAACAATAATCTTAACTTATATGAATGCCCATACAAACTTATAAGTTATGTGGTCTTCTGTAAGACTCCCATCGTATAAAAAGTCTCATACCGATTTATACGATGGGGTGTCAGGTTTAAATACAAGTATGAGTGTAGTGCTATGTTATACTATGATTCATGCAAATACAACTCACACACACGACTCTATGCGTACAGACCTTTAGTTCCCTCCATTTGGGTAGCTAGCTTCACTCCCTGGAACCTCTGTAGTGGCAAACTGAGATAGTGGGTCGGGCCCCCCACTCCTAGGCGGGTATCCTCACTACCAGGCCTGGCCCCTACGTACGCCTCTAGAAGGACACAACCTAGAGTCACCACGTACTAGTGCTGCCCATATCCACCAGACTTTCTTTGGCTAAGTGTCAACCACACCTGCCGAGTCAGCGTATCGATGTCGATGTGAACGACCGTCCAATACTGAAGACCCACAATCTTATTTATGTATCCAAATCCTTCCGAGCCACCGGCTCCCCGGACTATCACGTCCGTTACATTTACCTGCAGGAACCTACCGTTCGGGAGACTAATCAAACTATCCTAACCAACCTCCCGAGCTAATGGGGTGTGTGAATTGTGAATCCCTACTTATATTAATTACTCTTTTAAATTTATTCTTACAATTTAGGTTAGCCCAGGACTGCCCAAGGTATTCCCCGTGAAGGGCTCTCGAGGACCCTAGAAATTACGATGGGCTGAAGCCCAAAGATCCCTTTCACAAGGCACTTAATGTTATTGGTTAATACCTGATTCCCGATCACTTTTTAATATTATTCTGGATATAACCCTAGTGTGTTTTGACTCTTCCTCTCCGCGGGAAAGACGATCTTTCGTCGAACCCGAGCACCACCTACTTTAGTTAACCCAACATTATTCCCAATGATGAACTCCTTAGTACCTGACCTCACCCAATAGCCTAATATCCCAACTCTCCGAGTTCATTTTGCAGTTTTACTATGTGCAGACCATCCTAAGCTATATGATATACATGATAGGAGGTACTCCAAATTTTCATCAAAAAGTCTTAAGATAATTAATGGGGGTCTATCATGTCATGATTGGCCTAAATCCAGAAATTTATAATTTTCTAATTAAATTTGATATTTAATTAATGTTTCCCAAACTTAATCCATGGGTGATTTGAACATGAAGTACTAGATTTACTTAGGGTATGACCATTCAAAAATTATGAACACTGTAGGTTAACAAGATATCAGTGAATACTAAATATCATAAACTTTCATAAAACATTTAACCACTAAACATTTATTCCAAAATAATTTATATAAATAGGGGTATTGAAGAAAGTACCAAAAATACTTGTCCAAAAATTCCTCAAAACTTAGCAGAGCTACATTATGATCATAAAACTTCACTTCCTAAGTTTCATGAAATTCCCAAGTAGGAAATCAGGTAAAAGATTATCCTAAGGAAAACCACCATAAGGCACTTTGTGAAGACACACCCTTGTAATCTCAATTAAACAACATTTACAATTTTTCCATGCTTCTATATGCCCTAATATGTTCCTTGACTAAGTATCACAATTTTCCAGCAAGCTATAATATTTATTTCCTATTTATCCAGGTAAGGTGCACTAATTTTCTTTACAAAGGAGGTTCTACAAATAAAGCTTCAACCACTCCAAATAAACTACTAGTGCAACATAATGTCATTTGATTATCTAATCCAGAATTTCAAACCATTCTACCACATATACATCATATTTCCATCATTAACATCAAAAGGGTAATATGGAAGTTACCACTACAAGGATGATCTACTAATCTCTAAACACCATAAGATAAAAACCAGAGGTTAATAATACTATGAAATTATCCATGCCAAAATTTCATCAAGATTCAAGGTCATTTGACCCATGAAATAATTTCCAGGGATTAAAGTCCTAAATATATATTAAGTGGTTTATGTAGGGTGCATGTGTCTAAGTACCACCATACCCCTTCCTAGGGCATTTCACCACCCTAGGATCTCATGGACTAATCCCCAAGTCCATACAAGAACATAACCCCCTATGTCCTTCACAAGCCCCAAAATTCAACCTTAGGGTTAGAATTAGGGTCCAAGGGAAAATTCACCCTAATCCACCCCATAATCCATATGAGGGTGTTAAATGTCATGTCAAACCAGTGGCCAAAATTTCAACCTCTGTTGAGGTGGTTTGGCCACTCAAACCCACAAGGGGCTCTTTTGACCTAAATACCCCTTTTAGGGCAAAGCTAGGGTTTGCTTATTTCCTAACTAAATCATCCCCAAATGGTACGAAAATTTATACAGAGCCTTATGATGACCCCAAGGACCACTCACCAAAATTTGGGAGGGTTTGGAGGTCATTAGGTCCCCTAAATAAATTACCATAGGATTATTAAATAATTTCATAAACTATAGAATAAGTGTCTCCAAAAATTCTCATTTTTGGGCATGACCTATGTATATGTTAGAATGACTCCATGTCCAAATTTCAGATCATTTAGACATGTGGTGAAGTGGGGGCACACATTTAAGTCTTTGATAAGCCCTAGGTATAGATCCCACCAAAATGACTGTTGTGGTCAAACCACTTACCCATATTGGTCAAATAAATTTTAAAATAAAGTAGACCCATAGAGCTACAATTTTCATGTTGATCATTTTCTCTGAAACAACACCTAAGTATTTTTAAAATATTTCCTAAGATGACTGATTTATAAGGGCAGAAAATACATTTAATATAATATAAAAATGTTGATCTTGCACAGATCTTGGCGCAGATCCGACGGCGCCGGCTCATCTTCTACCTCTAGCCAACGGGTAGGATCTACCCGATCTAGAGCAGGTTCCAGCCGCCACCGCCGGCCACCCGTGTAATACCCCATATCCATCGCATAACATATAGCAGTAGGTCCGACCGGGGCCTGATGTCATATACCACAGACAGACCGGAAGGTTACGCAATGGAAACCATCCTGTCAATAACCAACGTCCTATACAGAGTACATTCTAGCGGAAACAATTTAAAAGTTGTAATATTAAGAACCCAACCAACACCATGAATGCCCACTACACAAACCCAACAAGAATGAACGTACAAATACACAAGTACATGGCCTTATGGCCTTATAATAGTTTACTCAAATATAAGTGTTTTCCAAACCTCGGCACACAGGCCGGTCATACATGAGAATAAAAGAAAACACTCAATAATTAGGCCTTTGAGGGCTGGCTCAGCAACAAGGGCTTTTGCCCGCTATTTGCCACTCGACTCCGCAGCACCTGCAAGCAACAATACACCGAAGCGGTGGCAAACAAAAGCAACGGTCAGCTATGCTGACCAAATTATAACGATCCCGCTCCTAAACTCTGGGAGGCGATGCTCCTTCCCTACACTTTATTAGCATAGCCATATAATAGGGAATTTACACATCATCACAGGCATAGGCTCGCATGGCCACACACCCCGTACTCTCAGGGCACATTCTCGGTGAACCCCGTCAAAGTCCGAGGTCTCACCACCGCCCCTTGGATGGCAATTTCTCATGATAATTTTGGTCTTTCTGGCAGCATTCACGTCAATTTAAGCCATAAACCGCCTAAGACCCTCCATCTATGCCAACGACAACTCCCACGTACTTTAGGTCACTTGTACCGAACGACATATAGCGGGTACGGTTCCGCCTAACCCTTTGCTCACACCGCAACGTCAATTTAAGCCATATACGCGGGTCAAGCTTTCCCGAGTCCTAAATCGATCCCACACTTTACATAACCTGGTTATGTACAAGTTGGCTCCCAGGCCACCAAGTTGGCAGAATCACACATCTGCCCAGTTTTCCGGGTGCACCTTGGAGTTAGTCCCCAAGGCTCCCTATTGCAATCTACCGCGTAGAAAACCCGAAAAACAATCATCTGCGTGGAGTCTTCTCCGGCCATTCATGCAATGCAACATCATCGATCCAGACCAACTTGTCTGGGTAGGCTTCACACATAATGCCTATGTTTGTTTCTCTATTACAGACTCTACATGCAAAACAACGGAGACTATTCATATCTACCCGAAGGAACACCTCACACTCACCGCAAACTCGCGAGAGCAGGCTTCCTATGCAAGGGAAAAGAGGACTTCACATGTCCAAGATGAGAATCATTATTGTACAACCCGTATTCGTCGAGGGTGAGTCCTACCACAGCCAGATCAGCAGAAGTCAAGGTCAACAAGTCGAGGCAGGAGTCAAAGTCAGCACTCAAGATCACGGAAGACCTGAGCGAGTATAGGCGAGCTCCCCTCACATAATCGCCAGGTATGCGACTAGGCGAGATACTCGCCCAGCCCGTGCGAGTTCCTCTGGAAGTCGCCCAGTCGCCAGGGGGTGGGGAATAAATATGACCCCCCCTCTCCTTGCTTTTGCCTATAAATAGGACCCCAGGGGTATGAGTTGGAGCACTTGAAATCCTTGGCAGGATACTCGCGCGTTCCAAGATACTAGCTAAGTCTTCGGATTCCTTTTCCTTAGGGCAACTCACGACTTTGTGACTTTGCCAGCTAGCTTCTCTCGTATCCAGTTCGTCCATTTTTGGTTGAGAAGGGATGCTCCTTTTGAGCATCCGGGTACGTGGTGGGTCCTTCCTGCCGCAACATCTGGGGTCCTGTTTGACATGTTTCTTCGTTCTAGTCATCTTTGCCGTCTGATCTAGCTTCTGAGCCAGTAACCTTAGGCGGCTTTGGTCCGAATTCCGAGGTTGGGATTTTTCCTGGCTTCAACACTTAGTGCGGTGAGCGTGGATCGCAGCCACGGAGGAAAGTTTGGAAGTTGTGTGAGATGGCCATAGGTGGAGAGCAAGGAGAGTTGGTCGGCAACTCGGCAATAGGAGGAGACGTCGCGCGAGGTGGCGAGTTTGTAACAGTGGCCGCGTTTGAAGAGTTCGCAAGGAAAATCGAGCAAACCATTCTCACCAGTTTCGCTCAGCGCCCAGAGGTCACAGCGACTTCCCCTCGATGCCTGACACCGCTAGAAGAGGAAGCGCCGCAGAGGCGAGCTGGAAAGGAGCCCGCTTGGGCAAGGGAAGAGCGCCCAATGCAGTCGTAACTTTATCCGGCGAGCAGCCAGGGGGTCCGTTTTCGGGATCCAATGTCGCCGGCGAGGTTCAGAGATACTCGTCAATACAACGAGTATGACGTCTCCAGCGAGGATGAAACTCGTCACCGCCAGGGATGGAGGAACCCCTTCTGTGACGAGATCCTTGCCTCTCCAGTTCCAGAAGGGTTCCGGGAACCCGTTCTTATTTACTACTCCGGCCGAGACGACCCTGTCAGACACCTCTAGTGGTTTGAGTACATCGTCTCCATCCGCAACATGTCCGATGCTTTCAAATGCAGGTTCTTCTCCATCACCCTAAAAGGGAACGCCAGGGATTGGTTTCATCAGCTGCCAGCGGGATCCGTGTATTACTTCTCAGATTTGCGTCGGGGTCTTATGGCAAGGTTCGCGACTTCGAAGAAGAGGAAGAAGGAAGCAACAACACTCTTCAAGATCGTCCAAGGGCAACACGAGAGTTTGGGACACTACATCGACCGCTTTCAAGAGGAGATTTTGGAGGTGGAGGAGGTGGATAGTTTCACCTTGATGGTGGCTCTCAAGTTCGGGTTGAAGCAAGGTTTGTTCAGTCTGGAGATGGGGTCCAATCCCCCGAGATCCTTTGAATAGATGATAGAGAAGGCGAATACTTTCGTTCGCGGAGAAGAGAAGAACAAGGACTTCTTAGCGAGGCTAGATGGGGAGATTGCGATGGAGAGGGGAAGAGTAGGACCTTCGGGGTCGAAGTCAAGAAGGACGCCAGAAAGGAGGGAGGAGAAGAAGAAAGAAGAGCCAAGAAGGGAAGAGAGAAGGAAGAGGGAGGAACCTAGGAGGGTTGAAGATAGGAGGCAGGAGAGGCCTCGAAGATAGGAAGAGAGAAGACCGGCGGAAGCTCGAGAAGGGGAAGGGGAGGAAAGGCATTCCAATAACCAGAGAATCGCCCCCAATGGAGACCAGCGAGGCAGCAGTATCAGGAAGAGAGGAGGAGTGGAAATCGGCAGGAGGTAGGTCGAGGAGGAGGAAGAATGGAGGCAATGGCCATCGCTCGCCACGACAACAAGGGGCGTCGGAGGGAGCAGCAAGCGATGCGCCAGGAGGCAGCAATTCCCCTTTACTGCGATATTCATCGAGTAGAGGGGCACGGGACCTTGGCTTGCCCCGAGTTTTGGGAAGCAAGGATGAGGCTGGAGGCAGGAGCGGCGGAGAGAGAGAGCAACATAGGCAGGAGGCCCCGGTGGGGCAAGTGGCAGTTCAATCTCCGGCAAGAAGAAGGAATGAAGACCGAGTCGATCTGGGAACTCGTGGGGAAGTGATACATGGCCCAGGAGGTGGGCATGTAGGAGTGATCAATGGAGGGGCCGGGCTTGGAGCTTCCCGCAAGGGAAGTCTTCACCAGATCTATCGGAAGAACGTCGCTTCGACGTCACAGACCCCGCCGCCATTAGAGGAGATCACCTTCTCGGAGGAAGACATGCTGGGAAATGAGAACCCCTTCCATGACGCCCTAGTGATCCAAGCTGCCATCGAGGACTTCACCGTCGACCGAATCCTCGCGGATAACGGGAGTTCGATGAATGTCATCTTAAAAAGGACTTTCGCTGGGCTTCAGGTGGAAGCGTCCCGGGTCCAAGCTGCAGATGGACCGCTCTTTGGCTTCTCATGAGAGAAGAAAGAGGTATAGGGAGCAGTGGAGCTGCTGGTCACACTCGGGGGGACGTCGATTCGATGCCGCTTTATTATCGTCGACGCACCGGGTGGGTATAACGCCATCTTCGGGCGGCCTCTTATCAACTACTTCAGGGCCGTTCCGTCGTCTTATCACCAGTGCCTGAAGTACTGTCGCGGAGATGTGCAGATCAGGATCAGGGGAGATTCCAAGGCTTCCAGGGAGTGCTACTTGAATGTCGTCAGCACCATCAGCTGGATGGGTGACGCAGAGAAGCTTGAGGAGTTGCTGGAGAAGGAGAAAGGGCTGTGTGCTGCTGAGGAGGAGGAGATAGAAGTGATCTCTCGAGGGGGAGAGCCGGGACTGCTGAAGGTAGGTGGATCCTTACCGCTTGGAGGAGATGACTGCCTGCCTGCAGGACAACGTTGATGTCTTTGCGTGGAGCGCCGCCGAAATGCCAGGGGTGGACGTCAATGTAGCTTGTCATCGCCTCAACCTGGATCCCGCGGCGGCTCCAATTCGACAAAAGCAGAGGAAGAGCGCCGCCATTTTAGCCGAGCCGATCAGGGAAGAGGTGGAGAAGCTGCTGAAGGCAGGGTTTGTCTCAGAGATCCAGTATCCAGGCTGGGTCTCCAATGTTGTAATGGTGAAAAAGCCTGGAGGGGGCTGGCATTTATGTATTGACTTTTCAATGTTGAATAAAGCTTGCCCGAAGAATTGCTATCCCTTGCCTCAAATCGACGCGCTGGTTGATTCCGCCGTCGGGTTTCCTGTGATGAGTTTTCTTGATGCCTTTTTAGGATACCACCAGATCCGGATGCATCCCCCGACTGCCGGGACGTCTCCTTCATAACCAGCGACGGCTGCTATAGCTACAAAATGATGCCCTTCGGGCTCAAGAATGCGGGCGCCACTTACCAGAGGATGATGGACCAGATATTCAAGGAGCAGAAGGGACGGAACTTGGAGGTTTATGTGGATGATCTCCTCATCAAGAGCAAAAGTGTCGCAGAGCACATAACGGATATGATGGAGACCTTTGACACTCGGAGGAAGTACAAGATGCGACTCAATCTGGCCAAGTGCATCTTCGGTGCGGGAAGAGGGAAGTTTCTAGGTCACCTCCTTACTCCCAGGGGGGTGGAACCTAATCCTGACAAGGTGAAGGCCATTCTGGAGATGGCATCGCCACGAGATCCTAAGGAAGTACAAAGGCTGACGGGAAGGCTGGCGGGTCTCAGCCATTTTTTGTCCAAGGCAGGGGAGAAGTGCTCTCCGTTCTTCAAGACACTTCAGGGAAATCAGAAGTTCGAGTGGACATCGAAGTGCGAGGAGGCTTTCGGAAAGCTCAAGCAACAGCTAACCCAAGCTCCTCTCCTCCAAGGGCCGCGGGGTAATGAAGATCTCTTCCTCTACCTAGGAGTCGGGGCAGAAGCAGTTAGTTCGGTGCTGGTTCGGGAGGAAGGCAAGAGACAGCTTCCTATCTACTATGTTAGCAGAGTGCTGCGGTAGGCGGAGACGATGTATCCTATTCTGGAGAAGCTGGTGTTCGCTTTGGTGATCTCGGCTCGAAGGCTCCGCCCATATTTTCAAGCTCACTCCATCAGGGTCGTCTTCGATCATCCTCTACTGAGTATCCTGGATGGAGTGGAGCACTCTAGCAGGCTGGCAAAGTGGGCGGTGGAGCTTAGCGAGTTCGATATTTCTTACACTCCAAGGGTAGCAATCAAGGCGCAGGCGGTGGCAGATTTCCTTGCCGACTTCTCGGCCGAAGTGGAAGTAGAGGAAGGCTCTTCTAGCGTAGTGTCCTGGAAGGTGTTTGTGGATGGGGCTTCGGGCAGATACTCTGTGGGAGCCGCAGTCGTGCTCGTCAGCCCTCAGGGAACCAGGATCGAGCAGGCAGTTGAGATCCATTTTTCGGTTACCAACAACCAGGCGGAGTACAAAGCCATGGTGGCCGGCTTGCGTCTTGCCAAGGAGTTGGGGATTCGAGATATCAGGGCCTTCACCGACTCGATGATAGTGGCTTCCCAGATCAGAGGCGAGTTCGAGGTGAAAGATTCGATTTTGCAGCGGTACTTGATCAAGGTAAAAGGTCTGATTGGGGGTTTCAATCTTTCTTCGTCGAGCACGTTCCCCGAGAGGAGAATTCAGAAGCTGACTATCTTGCCAAATACGGTCCCCGGGCTGGGGGATTGTGACTGAACTTTTCCGACCATCCATCGAGGAAGGGGAGATGATGGAAATCGAGCAGAGGGCATCCTGGAGGGATCCGTTCGTTTCTTTCCTAACAACGGGACAAATACCTGCCAGTGAAGGAGACAAGAGAAAGTTTCGCTACAAAGCCGCCTATTATTTGCTTCAAGAAGGAGAGCTCTACCGCAAAACCATCTCAAGACCTCTGGCTCGATGCCTGTCAGAGATTAAAGTACCTCGTATTCTGGAAGAGATTCACTCAGGGGAGTGCGGCAGTCATTCAGGGACTCGAACTCTCGAACAAAGGATTCTGAGGCATAGGTACTTCTGGCCCACCATTATAAAAGATGCAGAGACCTTCTCCAAAAAGTGCCTCCAGTGCCAGCTCTACGCGCCTCTTCAACTACAGCAAGCTCAACACCTTCGCTCGATCACTGCTCCATGGCCCTTCGCCATCTGGGGAATGGAATTGATCGGCCCATTTCCTCAGGCCAGCAGACAGAGGAAGTTCGTGCTAGTTATGATCGACTACTTCTCCAAGTGGATCGAGGCAAAGGCCCTAGCCAAGACCACGTCACAGATCGTGAAGAATTTCATTTGGGGAGAGATTGCATGCAGGTTCGGGATTCCCCTGGCCATCGTCACCGACAACGGGCCGCAGTTCGCTAGTTTGGAGTTAGAGGATTTCTGCAAGCAACTAGGGACGGACCTTCGATTCACCTCTGTACATCATCCACGCAGCAACAGACAGGTGGAAGCAGCCAACAAGTTGATCATCAACCTTCTGATGAAGAAAGTCACCAACTTAAAAGGCAATTGGGCAGAGCAGCTCCCTTCGGTTCTCTGGGCCTTGAGGACAACTCCAAACTCGGCCACGGGGGAAACTCCTTTCAAGTTATCTTACGGGTCTGAGGCACTCATCCCAGTAGAATTCGAGGTTCGGAGCCCGAGAGTTATAGCAGCTGGAGACGGTGGAGAAGAATGGCGCTTAGAGAATGAGGATGCCCAAAGACTCTCACTGGATTTCGTAGAAGAGCTTCGTGACTTGGCCTCCATCCGCCAAGAGGAAATCAAGCGGCGCATGGCGAAGCACTTCGACAAAAATGTCCACCTAAGGAATTTTCTCGCCGGAGATCTGGTTATGAAAAAGGTGGATGCCGCAGGAAGGGGGCAACAGTGGACAAGCTGCATCCAAATTGGGAAGGTCCTTTCATCGTCCAGGAAGCCTTGGCCACCAGGGGCTATTATCTCTAGGATCAGGTTAGAGAGCAGCTGGGAGGTACTTGGAGTAGGGATGACCTGAAAAGGTTCTATCCTTAGCGGCCAATAATGTATTTTGTGTACATACTTTTACATATATGCAATGACAACTATTCTTCGGTTCATCCTGTTTTTATCGCAAGCTTTTTGGTAACTCAAGGTTTTACTTCAAGATCGATCCGAGAAGCTGGCAGTCAACTCGTTCCCCCTGGATAGCCCAGTTCGGACGATGGGACGATGCCTCGGGATGTAAGTGTCCTTGTAAGACCGGACCCCTGCATTGACGGCCGAGATCAGCTCCCCCCTTGCATGTCAGCCTAGCTACCCATGACTGCATCTCTCCTCCGACTGGAGGAACTAGCGGGAATAGGTCTGGACCCCAACCTCTCGGATTTGAGGAAGGATCAACCTGGCCAGGCTTTCCCTCCAGTAGCCAGGAAGCCATAATAGGACCAAGGGAATATGTTAGTCGCGAGTGCGTCCTGGAGGACCCGCGAGGAGACATAACCCTTTGCTCTTGCTTTTGCGCTTATAGCCAGTCGGCAGAGCTGAGAACGATCACAATGGTTGGATTGGGAAATGTGCCTCCGACCTGTTTCTCGTGGATAGCCCAGTTCGGACGATGGGACGATGCCTCGGGATATAAACACCCTTGTAAGACCGGACCCCTGCACCGACGGCCGAGATCAGCTCCCCCATTGCATGTCGGCCTAGCACCCCCTATTGCATCTCTCCTCTGACTGGAGGAACTATCAGAAACAGGGTGAGACGCCAACCTCCCAACTCGACGTCGACAAGACCGTCATTCGATTTCTGTTTTCTTCCTCAAAGATATCGATGCGCTTAATCCAATTTCGAATTCTTGGAGCCGCAGGAAAAAAGATGCTCAAGTCCTCGAGTGGTAGGTCCCCGTAAGTCCAAGTCCCTGCATGAGCCCTTCTCCTGCATATTGGCCACAGACCTCCTCGAGTGAGATCAAGATCCTCGCTGGAGTGATGTAGTAGTCCGAGATCTCTGTACGAGCTCCTCTCCTGCAGACCGACTACTTGCCTCCCCGAGTCGACCTACACCACTCCAGTTGAGTAGGCCTCCTGAGAGCTGCCGACTTCAGCAATGCTCCAGTCCTCGAGTGGTAGGTCCCCGTAAGTCCAAGTCACTGCACGAGCCCTTCTCCTGTATATTGGCCACAGACCTCCTCGAGTGAGATCAAGATCCTCGCTGGAGTGATGTCGTAGTCTGAGATCTCTGTACGAGCTCCTCTCCTGCAGACCGACTACTTGCCTCCCCGAGTCGACCTACACCACTCCAGTTGAGTAGGCCTCCTGAGAGCTGTCGACTTCAGCAATGCTCAAGTCCTCGAGTGGTAGGTCCCCGTAAGTCCAAGTCCCTGCACGATCCCTTCTCCTGCATATTGGCCACAGACCTCCTCGAGTGAGATCAAGATCCTCGCTGGAGTGATGTCGTAGTCCGAGATCTCTGTACGAGCTCCTCTCTTGCAGATCGACTACTTGCCTCCCCGAGTCGACCTACACCACTCCAGTTGAGTAGGCCTCCTGAGAGCTGTCGACTTCAGCAATGCTCAAGTCCTTGAGTGGTAGGTTCCCGAAAGTCCAAGTCCCTGCACGAGCCCTTCTCCTGCATATTGGCCACAGACCTCCTCGAGTGAGATCAAGATCCTCGCTGGAGTGATGTCGTAGTCCGAGATCTCTGTACGAGCTCCTCTCCTGCAGACCGACTACTTGCCTCCCCGAGTCGACCTATACCACTCCAGTTGAGTAGGCCTCCTGAGAGCTGTCGACTTCAGCAATGCTCAAGTCCTCGAGTGGTAGGTCCCCGTAAGTCCAAGTCCCTGCACGAGCCCTTCTCCTGTATATTGGCCACAAACCTCCTCGAGTGAGATCAAGATCCTCGCTGGAGTGATGTCGTAGTCCGAGATCTCTGTACGAGCTCCTCTCCTGCAGACCGACTACTTGCCTCCCCGAGTCGACCTACACCACTCCAGTTGAGTAGGCCTCCTGAGAGCTGTCGACTTCAGCAATGCTCATGTCCTCGAGTGGTAGGTCCCCGTAAGTCCAAGTCCCTGCACGAGCCCTTCTCCTGCATATTGGCCACAGACCTCCTCGAGTGAGATCAAGATCCTCGCTAGAGTGATGTCGTAGTCCGAGATCTCTGTACGAGCTCCTCTCCTAGACCGACTACTTGCCTCCCCGAGTCGACCTACACCACTCCAGTTGAGCAGGCCTCCTGAGAGCTGTCGACTTCAGCAATGCTCAAGTCCTCGAGTGGTAGGTCCCCGTAAGTCCAAGTCCCTGCACGAGCCCTTCTCCTGCATATTGGCCACAGACCTCCTCGAGTGAGATCAAGATCCTCGCTGGAGCGATGTCGGAGTCCGAAATCTCTGTACGAGCTCCTCTCCTGCAGACCGACTACTTGCCTCCCCGAGTCGACCTACTCCACTCCAGTTGAGCAGGCCTCCTGAGAGATGTCGACTTCAGTAATGCTCAAGTCCTCGAGTGGTAGGTCCCTGTAAGTCCAAGTCACCGCACAAGCTCCTGCATATTGGCCACAGACCTCCTCGAGTGAGATCGAGTTAGACCAAGCTTCCCGGAGGGATAATGCGAGTAGCATTGGGGCGAGTATGCATGTAGGCAGCGATGAATATGCGAATATGACATGACAATATGCGAGTATGGCGTAGCGAAATGCGAGTACGACATGGCGAATAACTACAGGCGAGTACCGGGGTGCAAGTTATGAAGGATGACTACGGGTATGCGAGTATCAACTACGCGGCTATCAACAATGTCACTGAGCCAGAGTACATGTCGCAAGCACTTGTTCTCCCCGAGCCTATGAGCCTAGCGAGTATCATCAACCAGCAAGCATGCGAGAAGAGAAAAGACGACAATATGGTAATTCAAACTTGCATTAATATTTCAAAATATTACAAGTGTTGGTTACAAAAATTTCCCTAGAGGCTATATCAAGCGAGTTTGAAGAATATCAGCGAGCGACTAGGACTCATCGTCGCCAGTATCTGGCCGATATTCCTCATCTCCAATGTCGGCGTCCTCTTCATCGCTGCTTTCCTCGCTTTCCTCCTCGCCGCTACCGCTACTGCTGCTACTGCCGCCGCTGCTACCGCTGCTGTCAGAGCCTGACGACATCGGAGGCTGGCGATCTGGCGAGATCATCTCGGCGAGTAGCTCGGGAATGAGTTCGTCAACTGTGAACTCCTTCTCCCCTTCGTCGAGTTTCCCGCTAATCCTCAGCCTCGCGAGGACCACATTGCCTACCACACGGGCTATCTCGCGGCGGACGGACGACCTCTCTTCCCACAAGATGCGAGATCGCTTGATGGCGTAATGAGGATCGTCCTCCGGGCGCGGCTGAGGAGCAGAGGAACTCGCGCCGGCTTCCAAAATAGCCAGGCGAGATTCCATCTCGGCCGCGCGGATCTAGGCTGCCTCCAAATCAGCCCGAGCCTTGGCAAGTTCCGCCTCATACTCAGAAAGTTTTTTGGCGGTCTCCATCTCGGCAGCCTGCGATAAATAAAGAAGTCAGCCAAGAGACACAGCGCCATTAGCATCGCGCGTATAGGCGACATACCTCATAATCTCGCCAGCGAGTAGATTCCATACCGAGATCAATCGCCTTCTTACTGATGATCTTCAAGGCCTGTGCCCTCTCCAGCATCTTCCTCGCCGCAAAGTGATTTAACTCGACAGCTCGAGCGAGCGAGCAGGCTGCTTGCTGGGCGAGTTCCTCCTCGCTGAGATCCAGCATAGCCTCGGCGTCACCTCGCCCATACATCGCGTGGAGGATGACGAAAGCCTCCCCCTTATCCTCCCCCTCCTCCGCCCAAGAGGGAAGGTTGGTGCTCAGCGTCACCAGATGCTCGTCCGGCGCCCAGGTCACCAACGGGCGACCATAGGCGTCCACCGCGTCTAGCCCCAAGTTGAAATTGGGGTGGAAGTGGGGAAGCCGAGCGTGAAGCGGCGAGTCCTGGCTGTCAAGAGGAGGCGAGGATACTTTCTGTTTCTTGGTCGCGGGGCCCGGCGACCTGGCTTTGCCTTTGCCCTTGGCGATCTTCTTCTTCTCGCCGATATCAGGCGGCGAGTGGGGATCTTGGAGCGAGGTGGCGATCTCTTTAGCTGGGGGAAGCGGCCTCATCGGGAGCTCGTTTGGCTCTGCAAAAGACCGAGCAATGTAAGCCGATAACTATCACGACGAGCATACAACAGACGGTCCTTGCTAAGACTTACCTTCGTTGTAGTGGACCTCGAACAGCGTGTTGACGTTTAGTCGCTAGAAGATAACGTCAAACCGGCGACCTCGGAACGCTTCGACGAGTTGCTCGCGCGCCCCTTCCAGTATTGGTGGAAGGAAGGCAACGTCGGCATGCTGGTGCGGCCTTCCCTGGACTTCGCCGAAGTCACCCTCGACGATGACCAACATCTCGCTCCACCGATGTACTTTATTCGCCGTCCCCACCAGGGTGCAGACATGGCTGCTGAAATAGACCACACCCTTGGCAGTCGTGGCGAAGGCGAATATCTTGCGGAATACAGAGAGATCAAAGATGCTCCTCTCCTGGCGCAAATAGCAAAGGAACCCCATGATGATGGCGACGCCGTTGGGGTTGATTTGTGCAGGGACTATGCCGAAGTATCGGAGGATATCGCAATACTCCGACCATGGTGGAAGTCGCAGGCCGGCGTCGAAATGGCGGAGGGGAAGGACCAGCACGCCATCTATGTAGGTGTTTAGTCGCTCGGTGCAACTGGGAAGCCTTGCCGAGTAACCTTCGGGCAAGAGCCTCTCCCTAAAATTCTCTAGATCACGTTCAGTTGTGATTGACTTCTTGAAGGCCGCATCCGCAAAATTGGCGGCATGGGCTTGGTGGCGAGCACTCGCGTCGTCTCCAACCATCCTGCGAGTTTTTAAGAAGAAAAGAAGGGTTGCGTGGAGTAAAGTAAAGTCGCGGCACGCGAGCAGGAACAGATACTCGCGAGCTAGGGGGTCGAAAGCACAACAACGTACTTATGCCCTACCTACCCCCTCTATTTATAGGCGCCGGGGGGGGGGGGTATATCCTCCTTACGGCGATTATTGCACAAAGTCGCGCACTAACGAGGAAGCTAGCTCCATTGTGGAGGTCGAGCAAAACACATAAAGCATTATCGCAACCTGCAGGATAAACTCGGCACATACCAGACAAGATATCGCATAAAGAAGCACAGAAGAAACCAATATGATAAAAACGCGAGATTCAAACTCGCTTATTACACTCAATAATAGTCTGTTAAAGCCGCACTTGGCGAGTTCTGAATAAAAGAAGAAAGAAGAAAATTCTAAGGCCTAGGCCTCTCTGGGGGGGTGGATGTCACCCGGCCCAACCCATCTCGCGCACTCGCCGGAAATGCTCCGTCGCCACCGCTATCGCGTGATCGCCGAGCGGCAACTGCTCCTCCATCCTCGACAATCTGCCGACAGAACCCATACTCACTCGGATGTCGGCGACCTCTTCAAGAACGAGCTGGAGGCGGTGATTGTTAATCGCCAGCTGGCGATCATTCTCCCTTACCATGTGGAAGCGGGATTCGTAGCTCTCCAACATACTCTTGAGCTCTTCCATCTTCTCCATCCGCACTTCCAACGATGATATTCGGCAATGAGGCTCGCAGATCGCCAGCTGGTCAAACTTGCTCTCCAGCTCTATGTAGGTGCGAGCAGCTGCACGACGATATTCCATGCCTGGTAAGCCCATGACATCGATAAAGGCTGCCCCTGGAGTCGCCAGCCGATCTGACAACAAATAAAAGTCTCCAGAATAAGACAAAGGTACATAGCCACCATGTGCACATTAATAGCGATACATACCACTGCGAGGAGACCCAGGTCGAGGAGGGGATCTAGATCGGCGAGGAGGGGATCCGCGGGTTGGCTCATCCTGCCGACTTGACGATGGCCCACCAGCAAGCTCGGCCGCCTTGCCTCGCCCGCGCCCCCCTTGTCCAGCATCTCCGCCTCTTGGCGCGAAGTAGCTCGGCAGCGACCTGACCGGCTTATTGACCGTTGGGTGTGAGGGAGGTGTCGGGACCGACGAACTCGCCGGTGGAGGAGGATTCTTCAGCGGAGGAGGCGGAGGAAGTCGGGTCATCGCGACTTGGGAAGGCGCGACCAGTGGCGGCGGCGGCGGCAGGGACACGGTCACCGACTGGATGGTGGCGACGTTGGTAAGCGGTGGCGGCGGGGGTAATGAGGCGCCCGCCCCAGGCAGTGTAGAACTCGCGGCGGGCGGAGCGGAACTTCTCGCAGGCAACTCAGAACTCGCCGAAAGACCCTTGCTCACCAGAGTCTTCCTTGGCGGAGGATTCTTCGACGACAGTTCCTTGCTCGCCGAAGGAACCGAGGCCTCAACTGTCCTTTTGGCGCCGATATTAATCCGCACCGTGTTTGCGGTCTTCGGCGGCCTTCCGGCAGGAAGGGCGACCAGCGGCGCGGAGCTCAACGAGGCAACATTCAAAGCCGCACCCACACCCCCCGAGGAGGAATCTGCGAGTATCAGGGTCCAGTTAGCAAGCAATAGAAACAACCGTTAGAATGGGAAATCAGCTCGGCAAAAAGACAACCTGGCAGGTCGACGACTTCAACCTGCTGTGGCACCGGAGTGGAGGCGAGCCCCGGGGCCATCGAAGTGGCGAGCTCAGGGATGTCAAGCGAGTTGAGGAGACTCGCGTCAGAGACGACGACATTGGGTATGTCGTCAAGTCCCAAGTCGCTAAGCAGCTGTTGCGTGCTGGTAGAAAGCATGGGGCTGCTGGTGGAGACCATGGGGCGAGAAAGGGGTGGCCGCGAGATATTGTCGCCAGAGGCGGGTTTATTCTTAGACTTATTTATATTTTTCCTCTTAAGGGGAGGCAAGTCGGCGGCGGCATCCTCTTCGCGCGGTCGCTTTGGTTTAGCGACTCCAATGGCGCTCGTCAGCGCAGCAAGACTGTCACGAAGAATCTTCTCGGCGTTCGACATTATGCGCGAGTTATGGAGAACCGGCTAGAGAACTAGGCCCTCACTTATTTATAGAGATTGGCCGATAGTCAAAAGAGGCGAGCAACCCAGATACTCGGCGGCGCAGCTCGCCGAATAAGAGTTGGATGTTTCTTTCCGAGCTCCAATGTCGCTCAGAAAGAGCGGGGATTGTGTACAACCCGTATTCGTCGAGGGTGGGTCCTACCATAGCCAGATCAGCAGAAGTCAAGGTCAACAAGTCAAGGCAGGAGTCAAAGTCAGCATTCAAGATCGCGGAAGACCTGAGCGAGTATAGGCGAGCTCCCCTCGCATAATCGCCAGGTATGCGACTAGGCGAGATACTCGCCCAACCCGTGCGAGTTCCTCTGGAAGTCGCCCAGTCGCCAGGGGGTGGGGTATAAATATGACCCCCCCTCTCCTTGCTTTTGCCTATAAATAGGACCCCAGGGATACGAGTTGGAGCACTTGAAATCCTTGGGAGGATACTCGCGCGTTCCAAGATACTAGCTAAGTCTTCAGATTCCTTTTCCTTAGGGCAACTCGCGACTTTGCGACTTTGCCAGCTAGCTTCTCTCGTATCCAGTTCGGCCATTTTTGGTTGAGAAGGGGCTGCTCCTTTTGAGCATCCGGGTACGTGGTGGGTCCTTCCAGCCGCAACATCTGGGGTCATGTTTGACCTGTTTCTTCGTTCTAGTCATCTTTGCCGTCTGATCTAGCTTCTGAGCCAGTAACCTTAGGCGGCTTTGGTCCGAATTCCGAGGTTGGGATTTTTCCTGGCTTCAACAATTACCATAGCATTTCTCTTTGGCGCCATGAAGATCTATGGGGATGAAAAGCACCACAACGTCCTCGCCTCCGTAGATCCAAACTTGGCTTGCGATTTGGGGCTCCGAAACTCTACCGGTGGCTGGATCTCTCCTCCTTCTTCTTCCTTGCTCTCCCCTCCCTCTAGAACTTTAGAAAGAGAAAGCTCAAATAGAATGAGGGTTTCTAAACCTTATTCCCGGGATAAACCCTGCCAGGATAAGCCAGGACCCTTAGATCCCAAAGGAAGGAAACGGACGACCACGATTCGCACTTAAAATCCAAAACCTGGGCCGAATATGGCTTGTGACACACCCGTGTCCAAGGCCGTGTGCCCTATTCGACGCCGAAACCATCGCATCCCGAAAATTACACGGGCTCTTGACACGCCCATGTCAGGATTGACACGCCCGTGTCATCCAGTACACGCCCGTGTAGCTGGGCGTGTTTCTCCATCCACACAGGACCAACACCAACCCGAGGAGAACACTGGTATTCGATATGCCTGTGTCCCATTTGACATGCCCATGTCAAACCCGAACACGCCTGGGCTCCGGGCCGTGTTTCTCCCCTGACACAACTCGGCTAACTACCCGAGTAGGACACATCCCGGGACACGCCCGTGTCTCAGGCCGTGTTCGATATCTCGAGTACCTTTCGTCGAACACTCGAGACGATCGTCGAACCCGAGCACGACACGGCCCTGGACACGCCCGTGTCTCAGGCCGTGTTCGCTGTCTCGAGTGTCTTCCGTCGACCACTCGAGTAGCTCGTCGAAACCGAACACGACACGACCCTGGGACACGCCCATGTCCCAGGCCGTGTGACCTCTACCAAGTCCGAAACATGGCTCAAAATGCCACCCGTCCCTCTTTTGAGTTTCGGGGCGTTATAACTCTCTCCCTCTTAAAAGAATTTCGTCCCGAAATTATAGAAAGGAAAGATATAAACAAAACTTAAACGGTACCTGAGTGGAATAACTCTGGGTACTCCTCAGGCATGGTCTGCTCTCGCTCCTACGAAAGCTCCTCCCGACCACAGTTGTCCCAACGGACCTTGACCATCCAGATTTCCTTGTTACGCAAACGCTTGACTTCCGAGTCCTCAATGCGAATGGGCTTGACCTTCGTCGTCAACCCAACATCAACCAGTACTTGATCGACCACAATCACCTGCGAAGGCTCTTGCACTGCCTTCCGTACCACTGATATGTGGAATACGTCGCATAGACCACTTAGCTCCACTGATAGCTTTAATCAATATGCAGCTTCGCCAATCTTCTCCAAAACCTCAAATGGTCCAAGGTACCTCGGGTTTAGCTTCTTCAAGCGCCATACCAGCGAGACACCTTTGAATGACTTAATCTTCAAGTACACCCAGTTGCCAACAGTGAACTTCACGTTCCTGTGCTTGGAATTATAGTACTTAGCTTGCTGGTCCTGAGCGATTAGGAATCTCTCTCGAATGGTTCGTACCAATGATGTTGCATCTTCCACTTCTTGCCGCTTATATAGCTTCAACCCACCTGTTTCCAACCACGATAACGGCGTGCAACATCTTCTACCATAAAGGGCCTCGAAGGGCGCCATCTGAATGCTCGCCTAGTAGCTATTATTATACGCAAATTCCACCAAGTACAGGTGATCTTCCCACTACTTCCCGAAATCCAGAACGCACATGCGAAGTATGTCTTCCATCGTCCTGTTGACCCTCTCGGTCTGACCATCCCTCTGCGGATGTAAGGCTGTGCTGAAACTCAGCTTTGTTCCTAACATCTGTTGCACCAACCTCCAATCATTGGACGTGAACCGCTCATCTCGGTCACTCATGAAAGGATTGGTTTCAAGACTAACTAAATCACCTAGGGGGGGTGAATAGGTTCAATTCCTTTTTAAACTTTAAGGCAGATTCATGTTTTTGTTTTTTACTGTCTTTATTACTATTAGCAACTACCACATACACAAAAACAATAATCACAGAGCACACAGTGGTTTATAGTGGTTCCCCAAATATTGGGTACATCCACTTTCCCCCTTCGCCTATCTAGTAGTGTACTAGATTCGGCCTTACTCCCTTCCTTTTCCTCAGATCCTCAGATCTTACAACTCAGGCTAAAACAGCCCTACCTCAGCCTTTAGCAAGGCCTACACTCAGGCTAAACAGCCCTACCTCAGCCTTCAACTGTAACACCCCCTATCCGTCGCATAGCATATAGCAGTAGGTCCGGCCGGGGCCCGACTCCATATACCACAGACAGACCGGGTGGTTACTCATGGAAACCATCCAACCAATCAAAACGTCCTACACAGAGCATTCTAGCGGAAGCAGTTTAATAAGTTGCAATAAAGAACCCAGCTCAAAAGCATGAATGTCCACTAATACCAAAAAAGAATATTGTACATGCACAAGCACAAGTCTTAAGGCCTTACAAAACGGTTTACTTCAATATTACATGATTTACAAACCACGGAACGCACGCCGGTCATACATGAGTAAAAGCAGTAAACACTCCAATTAGGCCTCCGAGGGCCGGCTTCGCAATTTGGGCTTTAGCCCGCTATTGACCGCTTGGTCCAGCAGCACCTGCAAGCAACAAAACCACCGCACGGTGGCAAACAAGGCAACGGTCAGCAATGCTGACCAAATTATAATGATCCCGCCCCCAACTCGGGGCGGCGATGCTCCTTCCCTGCATTTCATTAGCATAAGCGAGCAGTGTATAAATATTCATTTCATCACAGGCGTAGGCTCACACGGCCACACACCCCGTGCACTCAGGGCACATTCTCGGTGAACACAGTCTAAGTCTGTCGACTCACCACCGTCCGGTTGGACGGCCAAACAATGAGCAATATGTCTTCCCGGCATGGGTCACAGTAATTAAAACCATAGACCGCCGAAGACCCTCATCTATGCCAACGGCAAGTGCCATGTAACTTTAGGTCTCTTTAACCCGAACGACATAGAACGGGTACGGTTCCATCTGACCCGTGCTCACATCGCAACGGTAATTTAAACCATATGAGCAGGTCAAACTTCTCCCGAGTCCCGTTTTCATCACAATTCACATAACCCGGTTATGTTCAAGTTGGCTCTCAGGACACCATGTTGGCAAGATCACGCATCCGCCCAGTTTTCCGGGTGCACCTTAGGGTTAATCCCCAAGGCTCCCTGTTGCAATCTACCGTGTAGAAAACCCGAAAAACAAACAATCGCACGGAGTCTTCTCCGGCATTTATGCAATGCAACATCACCGATCCAGACCAACATGTCCGGATAGGCTTCACACATCATGCCTATGTCCGTTCTCGCTTACGGACTCTACACAACGGGGACTTTACATATCTACCCGAAGGAACGCCTCCAACTCACCGCAAACTCGCGAGAGCGGGCTTCCTATGCAAAGAAGGAGAGCTACACATGCTCAAGAAGAGAATCGTTACCCTATTGTTCTTCTTTGGAGCCATGGAAAAGTAAGCGGATGAAAAGCACCGCACTCTCTTTGCCTCCGTGGATCCGGAGTCGGCTCGCGATTTGGAGCTTCGAAGCTCCTCCAATGGCCGGATCTAGCTTCTTCTTCCTTCCTTGGCTCTCCTCTCTCTCTAAGCTTTAGAAAGATAACCACTCAAGTAAAAGTGAGGGTTTCAAAGGTCCAATCCCGGGTATATCCCATCAGGAACAACCCCCAGCCGTTGGATCACCAATTAAAGAAACGAACAGCTTTGATTCGGGCCTGAAATGTATAATCTGGACCGAACACGGCCTGGCACACTCCCATGTCCAGGGCTGTGTGCCTCATTCGCCGTCAAAATCGACGCGCCTGGAACAACACACGGGCATCGAACATGCCCGTGTTCGACCTGACACGCTCGTGTTCCACCTGACACGGCCGTGTGGCCGGCCGTGTACCCCCATCGATTTATCCCGAAAACAACCCGAGAACTACACGGGTTCTAGGACACGCCCGCGCCCTAACCCGTGTCCACTCGAACACACCTGGGCTCCAGGACGTGTTCACGGTCTCGACACTCGACACTTCGTCGAGCGAAGTTTGTCGAGCTCACGACACGGCCTCGGACACGCCCGTGTCCTAGGCCGTGTGCCTTGTCTCGACACATCGTCGAGCAAAATTCGTCGACTTCCCGGGACGAGTGTCGACACGGGTCGACACGCCCTGCGACACGCCCGTGTCGCAGGCCGTGTGCCATGTCTCGACACATCGTCGAGCAAAATTCGTCGACTTCCCGGGACGAGTGTCGACACGGGTCGACACGCCCTGCGACACGCCCGTGTCGCAGGCCGTGTGCCATGTCTCGACACATCGTCGAGCGAAAATCTTCGACACCCTGGGCCGATCGTCGACACGGGCTTGACACGCCCTGCGACATGCCCGTGTCGCAGACCGTGTTCTCTGCTCGACGATCGTCGACTCCAAAATCGTCGACCTCTCGACCAAGAAGTCGGACCCAGCCTGACACGCCCGTGTCCCAGGCCGTGTGCCTACTACCAGATTCCAAATCTGGACCAAAACATCCCCCGTCGCTCTTTTGAGTTTCGGGGCATTACAACTCTCCCCCTCTTAAAAGTATTTCATCCACGAAATTATATAAGGAAAGACATGTCCAAAAATTAAATTGTACCTGAGCGGAAAAACTCTGGATACTCGTCAAGCATAGTCTGCTCTCGCTCCCAAGAGAGCTCCTCGCGACCGCAATTGTCCCATCGGACCTTGACCATCCTGATCTCTTTATTGCGTAGCCGCTTGACCTCCGAGTCCTCAATCCGTACGGGCTTAACTTTAGTCGTCAACCCACTTTCAATCGGCACTTGATAGACCGCGATCACTTGCGTAAGGCTCTTGCACCGCCTTCCGAAGCACCGAAATATGGAATACATCATGTAATCCACCAAGCTCCGCTGAAAGCTTCAACCGATATGCTGCTTCACCAACTCGCTCCAAAACCTCAAACGGTCCAAGGTACCTCGGGCTTAGCTTTTTCAATCGCCGCACCCGCGAGACACCCTTGAACGGCTTGATCTTTAAGTACACCCAATCGCCCACAGCGAACTCCACGTTCCTGTGCTTGGCATTATAGTACTTCGCTTGCCTGTCCTGAGCGATAAGCAACCTCAAAGGGTGCCATTTGAATACTCGCTTGGTAGCTATTGTTGTACGCAAACTCCACCAAATAAAGATGGTCTTCCCATTGCTTTCCAAAATCCAAGACACACATGTGAAGCATGTCTTCCATAGTTCTATTGACCCTCTCGGTCTGCCCATCTGTTTGCGGATGGAAGGCCGTGCTGAATTTTAGATTTGTTCCAAACATTTGCTGCACAAGCCTCCAATCATTGGACGTGAACCGCCCATCTCGGTCACTCACGAAGCTGCGGAGCACACCGTGAAGCCGTACAATATTATCCACATACAGTTTTGCCAACTTCTCCACCGGATCATCATTCCTATGCGGGATGAAATGCGACACCTTAGTTAACCGATCCACGACCACCCAGATGGCGTCGTTCCCCTTTTGCGACCATGGCAAACCGTGCACAAAGTCCATAGAGATGTCGTCGAATTTCCACTCCGGAATAGGCAAGGACTTCAGAAATCCTCCCGGCTTTTGACACTCCGCCTTCACCAAGGCGCAAGTTTGGCACTTCGCTACGTAGAGCGCCACATCCTTCTTCAAACCCGGCCACCAAAACAGTTTCTTTACATCGCGGTACATCTTCGTGCTCCCCGGGTGAATCAAGTACTTGGTATGGTGTGCCTCGTACAACAATTCCACCCGCAAATTGCCCACACTTGGGACGCACAGACGACCATCTTTCCAAATCAATCCGACCTCCACCACGAATTGGGAATTTGACCCATCCAGAGCCTCCACCATGAACTGCTTCATATGGACATCCATATCCAAAGCCTGCCGAATCCGATCAGCCAGGTCATATTGGACTTCAGTCCAATTCAGTACTGCTTCAGCACTTGATTGCTTATCCACACAAATAATCTCCAAAGCCTCCAACTCCCGCACCAATCGCTCATCATGCACCGATAGCCAATTGGCTTGAGCTGGGGCTCGGCGACTCAACGCGTCCGCAACCGCATTTCCCTTACCAGGCACGTAGTGGATCTTGAATGTATAGTCCCACAGGAACTCCATCCATCTATGCTACCGCATATTCAGATCTTTCTAATCAATCAGATAGTTCAGGCTCTTATGATCGGTGTAGATATCAATCTTCACACCGTACAAATAATGCCTCCACAGCTTCAAGGCAAAAATCACGGCCGCTAACTCCAAGTCATGGACCGGATAGTTCCTCTCGTGCACCTTTAGCTGTCTCGAGCCATAAGCTATCACACTTCCGTATTGCAGTAGCACGCAACCTAAACTGCTGCCCGAAGCGTCGCTATAAATCTCATAGCCTTCGGTCCCAATCGACGAACTCAGTACAGACGCCGTGGTCAATCGACACTTCAACTCCTCAAAAGCTCGCGTGCACTCCGGCGACCAAACGAACTTCTGCTCCTTCCTTGTCAAAGTAGTGAGAGGTAAAGCTATCCGCGAGAAGTTCTCTACGAAGCGCCTATAATAGCCGGCAAGCCCCAGAAAGCTCCGGACTTCCGCTACCGTAGAAAGCTCAGGCCACTCCCGTATCGCAACAATCTTCGCCAGATCCACAACAATACCCTCTTCACTCACTATATGACCGAGGAACGCCGCTGAGGATAATCAAAACTCGCACTTCGAGAACTTGGCATACAACTGATTCCTCCTTAGCGTCTCCAAAACCAAATGAAGATGCTTGAAGTGATCTTCCTCACTTTGCGAGTACACCAAAATATCGTCGATGAAGACGATCACAAAATGGTCCAAGTACTCCCGGAAGGTCCTGTTCATCAAATCCATGAACACTGACAGCGCATGAGTCAGTCCAAACGGCATGACCGTAAACTCATAATGCTCGTATCTCGTACTAAACACTGTCTTCGGGATATCACTCTCCCTTATTCGCAGCTGATAGTACCCGGACATGAGATCTAACTTCGAGTACACCGTCGACCCGACCAACTGATCAAAAAGATCATCGATCCGGGGGATCAGATACTTGTTCTTCTCCGTCAACTTGTTGAGCTCTCGATAATCAATACATAGCCTCAAGCTTCCGTCCTTCTTCTTAACAAAGAGGACCGACACGCTCCAAGGTGAAGAACTTGGGCGCACATACCCTTGCTCCAACAACTCTTGTAGTTGCACCTTCAGCTCCGCCATTTCCTTAGGCGCTAGCCGATATGGAGATCGTGACACAGGCTTTGCACCTGACATTAGCTCAATCGTGAAGTCTATCACCCGCTGAGGCGGGGCTCCAGGAAGATCTCTAGGGAACACATCAGGGTATTCCGATACCACTAAAATACTATCCAACGCGGGCTTCGACTTTGCAACCTCCACTAGTGTAAAGAACAGTTCTGCACAGGCACGAACCGCCTTCACCACCTGAAGAGCAGACTTCAATGTCTTGCTCGACCCCTTTAAGCCCATAAAAGTCGTCTCACGACTAGCTCCCAACTTCACTTCCTTGCGATCGCAGTCAATGTAGGCCTGCTGCTCTGAGAGCCAGTCCATGTCAAATATGACATCGAACTCCACCAACGGAAGTAACGACGCTTGCAGATCGAACTCCTGATTCCCAATGCGAATTTTCACACCGCAGATCCTATCCGCTCGCATCGAACACCCATTGGGCAACAACACATCCAACTTATCCTTCGCCATCGAAGAAGGGACTCCGATGCGTGATATAAATCCTTCGGACAAGAAGGAGTGCGAAGCTCCCGTATCGAAGAGTGCTCTTGCCGGATTTTCACAAATCAAAACAAATCCTAAACAAGCAGTGGTAAGGTAACATGTGCATAACAAGTATTTAAAGAAATTGACTTGCTATAAATTAAACCGTACCTGTCACCACATCCGCCTGTTTAATGGCCTCATGTTGGCCAAGATTATACACCCTCGGTTGGGCCGGAGCATAGTGGGATGCGGTTGACTCCACCGCCTTGCCCTTCTCTTCATAAGTCGCTCCCGGCTTTCTCTCAGACTTAGGACGTCCGCTCCAACAGTCACGAGCAAAATGCCTCGGCTTCCCGCAAGTAAAGCATGCACCCGGGGTCCGACCCATAGTCGCCCCAGAAGCACCAGAAGGAGCTGGACCCGAAGTCCTATGCTTCTTGAAGAACCTTTGATAGCCGGACTTTGATGTAGTCGGCACTTTGAACCCAGACTTCTTGTCACCCAAGCTTTTCTTTGCTTGTACATTCTTCATGTCCTTTTCCAAGGACCGGGCCGTGTTGACCAAGGTTAAGAAACCCTGTGTCATCGGCCCCGAGAGTAGTAGCCTCTACTCATCTCTCAACCCTTCATAGAATCGATTCGTCTTGCGCTCCTCATCCACGATGGTGGAGCTAGCATATCGACTCAGACGAGTAAACTCGTGGAGGTATTCATCCACGCTACTATCCCCTTGTACCAACTTCAGGAACTCGTTCTCCAACGTTATCCTCTGCACCGAACGGAGGTATCTAGCCAAGAACAGTCGCGAGAACTCCTCCATCGAGACATCCACAAGTTGTCTACCTCTCAGTAAATGCAGCTCCAATCCTTCCCACCACATCCGCGCTTCACCGTCTAGAAGGAACGTAGCAATGGTGGTCATCTGCCACTCCTCCGTCTCTGTTGCTGTCATGACTCTCTTCACCCTGGAGAGCCAGTCTTCAGCTTGAGATGGGGTCCCCAACCCCGAAAATACCGGAGGATTAAAGCTCATGACATGCTTAAGTTGCCTCTCGGTTGAACTCCTTGGCACCACCGGTTCTTCTACCACCTGTTCCACTCTCCTCGGCTCAGCCGCTTGCAGCGGTACCTGCTCCATCGCAGGAGAGGGCTGTTGCGTTTGCCTTGCAGGCTGCACATTAATCATGGCCAACACTGCTTCGGCCACCAATCTTATGGTCTCCGCCAATAGAGGTGTTGCAGGAGCTTCATTAGGTGCACTGCTAGCCTCAGAAACTCGACGTTCTGACAGCCCAGCACCACTTCTGGTCACCTATAGTGGTACAAAACACCGTTAAGCGACCAAATAAAATTGTAAACAGCAATTATAGGAACACGCAGGTTCCACAAACATGTGTATTTGCATTCCTAAGTGGACATTCATGGGTTCTTTTACTGTTATAACGATGACGCACACACATGTGCTCACCACCCCTTAAAAAGAATTCGTCCACGAATTCATGTTAAGCCCGACCAAAACCAGTAGTCTGATACCAAATTGTAACACCCCCTATCCGTCGCATAGCATATAGCAGTAGGTCCGGCCGGGGCCCGACGCCATATACCACAGACAGACCAGGTGGTTACTCATGGAAACCATCCAACCAATCAAAACGTTCTACACAGAGCATTCTAGCGGAAGCAGTTTAATAAGTGGCAATAAAGAACCCAGTTCAAAAGCATGAATGTCCACTAATACCAAATAGGAATATTGTACATACACAAGCACAAGCCTTAAGGCCTTACAAAACGGTTTACTTCAATATTACATGATTTACAAACCACGGCACGCAGGCCGGTCATACATGAGTAAAAGCAGTAAACACTCCAATTAGGCCTCCGAGGGTCGGCTTCGCAATTTGGGCTTTAGCCTGCTATTGACCGCTTGGTCCAGCAGCACCTGCAAGCAACAAAACCACCATACGGTGGCAAACAAGGCAACAGTCAGCAATGCTGACCAAATTATAACGATCCCGCCCCCAACTCGGGGCGACGATGCTCCTTCCCTGCATTTCATTAGCATAAGCGAGCAGTGTATAAATATTCATTTCATCACAGGCGTAGGCTCACACGGCCACACACCCCGTGCACTCAGGGCACATTCTCGATGAACACAGTCTAAGTCTGCCGACTCACCACCGTCCCGTTGGACGGCCAAACAATGAGCAATATGTCTTCCCGGCATGGGTCACGGTAATTAAAACCATAGACCGCCAAAGACCCTCATCTATGCCAACGACAAGTGCCACGTAACTTTAGGTCTCTTTAACCCGAACGACATAGAACGGGTACGGTTCCATCTGACCCGTGCTCACATCGCAACGGTAATTTAAACCATATGCGCAGGTCAAACTTCTCTCGAGTCCCGTTTTCATCACAATTCACATAACCCAGTTATGTTCAAGTTGGATCTCAGGCCACCATGTTGGCAAGATCACGCATCCGCCCAGTTTTCTGGGTGCACCTTAGGGTTAATCCCCAAGGCTCCCTGTTGCAATCTACTGTGTAGAAAACCCGAAAAACAACCAATCGCACAGAGTCTTCTCCGGCATTTATGCAATGCAACATCATCGATCCAGACCAACATGTCCGGATAGGCTTCACACATCATGCCTATGTCCGTTCTCGCTTACGGACTCTACACAATGGGGACTTTACATATCTACCCGAAGGAACTCCTCCAACTCACCGCAAACTCGCGAGAGCGGGCTTCCTATGCAAAGAAGGAGAGCTACACATGCTCAAGAAGAGAATCGTTACCCTAGTGTTCTTCTTTGGCGCCATGGAAAAGTAAGCGGATGAAAAGCACTGCACTCTCTTCGCCTCTGTGGATCCGGAGTCGGCTCGCGATTTGGAGCTTCAAAGCTCCTCCAATGGTCGGATCTAGCTTCTTCTTCCTTCCTTGGCTCTCCTCTCTCTCTAAGCTTTAGAAAGATAACCACTCAAGTAAAAGTGAGGGTTTCAAAGTTCCAATCCCGGGTATATCCCATCAGGAACAACCCCCAGCTGTTGGATCACCAATTACAGAAACGAATGGCTTTGATTCGGGCCTGAAATGTACGATCTGGACCGAACACGGCCTGGCACACGCCCGTATCCAGGGTCGTATGGCTCATTCGCCGTCAAAATCGACGCGCCTGGAACAACACACGGGCATCTAACACGCCCGTGTTCGACCTGACATGCCCGTGTTCCACCTGACACGGCCGTGTGGCCGGCCGTGTACCCCCATCGATTTATCCCGAAAACAACCCGAGAACTACACGGGTTCTAGGACACGCCCGTGTCCTAACCCGTGTCCACTCTGTAACACCCCCTATCCGTCGCATAGCATATAGCAGTAGGTTCGGCCGGGGCCCGACGCCATATACCACAGACAGACCGGGTGGTTACTTATGGAAACCATCTAACCAATCTCAACGTCCTACACAGAGCATTCTAGCGGAAGCAGTTTATAAAGGTTGTAAACAAGAACCAAGCATAGGAGCATGAATGTCCACTAATACCAAAAGGAATGTTATACAAAAATAACCAAAACCGGCCTTAAGGCCTTACAAAGTGTTTCACTTGAAAATTACATGATTTACAAACCACGGCACGCAGGCCGGTCATACATGAACAAAGCAGTAAACACTTCTACTTGGGCCTTCGAGGGCCAGCTTCACAAAAAGGGCTTTAGCCCGCTATTGACCGCTTGGTCCAACTGCACCTGCAAACAACAAACCACCGCACGGTTTCAAAACAAGGCAACGGTCAGCAATGCTGACCAAATTATAACGATCCCTACCCCAACTCGGGGCGGCGATGCTCCTTCCCTGCATTTCATTAGCATAAGCGAGCAATTTATATAACCATAACCATTTCATCACAGGCGTTGGCTCGCACGGCCACACGCCCCGTGCACTCAGGACACATTCTCGGTGAACCGATCGATGTCACGTCAATTAAATCCATTAACATTCCGGACTCACCACCGCCACTTAGACGGCCAAACCTATGAGCAATTTGTCTTCTTGGCATGGGTCACGTCAATTAAAGCCATAGACCGCCGAAGACTCACATCTATGCCAACGGCGAGTGCCACGTAACCTTAGGTCTCTCTAACCCGAACGACATAGAGCGGGTACGGTTCCATCTAACCTGTGCTCACATCGCAACGGCAATTTAAGCCATTTGCGCGGGTCAAACTTCCACCGAGTCCCATTCTAACACAAGTCACATAACCCCGTTATGTTCAAGTTGGCTCTCAGGCCACCAAGTTGGCAAGATCTCGTATCCGCCCAGTTTTCCGGGTGCACCTTTGGGTTAGTCCCCAAGGCTCCCTGCTGCAATCTACCGCGTAGAAAACCCGAAAAACAACCAATAGCACGGAGTCTTCTCCGGCATTTATGCAATGCAACATCACCGATCCAGACCAACATGTCCGGGTAGGCTTCACACATCATGCCTATTTCCGTTCTCGCATACGGACTCTAAACAACGGGGACTTCACATATCTACCCGAAGGAACGCCTCCAACTCTCCGCAAACTCGCGAGAGCGGGCTTCCTATGCAAAGAAAGAGAGCGACTCATGCTCAAGATGAGGATCGTTACACTTGGGTTCCTCTTTGGCGCCATTGAAAAGTAATCGGATGGAAATCACCGCACTTGCGTTGCCTCCGTGGATCCGGAGTCGGCTTGCGATTCGGAGCTCCGAAGCTCCTCCAATGGCGGATCTAGCTCCTCTTCCACTCTTGGCTCTCCTCTTTCTCTAAGGACTTGGAGAGATGATAAGTGAAGAAAAGTAAGGGTTTTCTAAGTCAAAACCCGGGTATATCCCTTCAGGAACAACCCCCAGCCGTTGGATCTTCAGTCAAAGAAATGAACGGCTTCGATTCGGGGCTGAAATGCCCAATCTGGACCGAACACGGCCTGTCACACGCCCGTGTCCAGGGCCGTGTGCCTCATTCGCCGTCAAAATCGAATCACCTGGAACCTCACACGGGTATCGAACACGCCCGTGTTCGGGCTGACACGCCCGTGTTCCAGCTGACACGGCCGTGTAGCCGGCCGTGTACCCCATGATTTTTCCCCGTTTTCAACCCGAGCACTACACGGGTTCTAGGATACGCCCGTGTCCTTGCCCGTGTCACCTTGACACGCCTGGGCTCCAGGCCATGTACACGGTCTCGACACTTCGCGGCTAAGTGTCGACACGGGTCGACACGCCCTGCGACACGCCCGTGTCGCAGGCCGTGTGCCATGTCTCGACACATTGTCGACACTAAAGTGTCGACTTCGCGGGACGAGTGTCGACACGGGTTGACACGCCCTGCGACACGCCCGTGTCGCAGGCCGTGTGCCATGTCTCGACACAACGTCAAAGCTCAGTGTCGACTTCGCGGCTAAGTGTCGACACGGGTCGACACGCCCTGCGACACGCCCATGTCGCAGGCTGTGTGCCCAATCTCGATACAATGTCGAGACCAAAGTGTCGACTTCCCGCCTTAGTGTCGACACAGGCTTGACACGCCCTGGGACACGCCCGTGTCCCAGGCCGTGTGCCTGCAGCCAGAACTCAGACTGGCCCAAAACGTCCCCCTTTGCTCCTTTGAGTTTCGGGGCGTTACAACTCTACCCCTCTTAAAAGAATTTCGCCCACGAAATTACATAAAGGGAAAAACATGTACAAAACCAAAATTTGTACCTGAGCGGAACAACTCCGGATACTCGTCAAGCATCGACTGCTCTCGCTCCCAAGAGAGCTCCTCACGACCGCAATTGTCCCACCGGACCTTGACCATCCAGATCTCTTTATTGCGTAGACGCTTGACCTCCGAGTCCTCAATCCGCACGGGCTTGACCTTTGTCGTTAGCCCACTATCCACCGGCACTTGATCAACAGTGATCACTTGCGTAGGCTCTTGCACCGCCTTCCGAAGCACCAAAATATGGAATACATCATGTAAACCACTTAGCTCCACTGAAAGCTTCAGCCGATAGGCCGCTTCTCCTACTCGCTCCAGAACCTCGAACGGTCCAAGGTACCTCGGGCTTAGCTTTTTCAATCGCCGCACCCGCGAGACACCCTTGAACGGCTTGATCTTCAAGTATACATAATCTCCCACAGCGAACTCCACGTTCCTGTGCTTGGCATTATAGTACTTTGCTTGCCGGTCCTGAGCGATAAGCAACCTCTCCCGAATGGTTCTCACCAAAGAAGTAGCATCATCCACTTCCGATCGCTTATACAACTTTGACTCAACCGTTTCTAACCAAGACAACGGCGTGCGACATCTTCTACCATATAGGGCCTCGAAAGGCGCCATCTGAATACTTGCTTGGTAGCTGTTGTTGTATGCGAACTCCACCAAATAAAGGTGGTCCTCCCATTGCTTTCCAAAATCCAAGACACACATGCGAAGCATGTCTTCCATCGTTCTATTGACCCTCTCGGTCTGCCCATCCGTTTGTGGATGGAAGGCTGTGCTGAATTTCAGCTTCGTTCCCAACATTTGCTGCACAAGCCTCCAATCATTGGACGTGAACCGCCCATCTCGGTCACTCACGATGTTGCGGGGCACACCATGAAGCCGCACTATGTTATCCACATAAAGCTTTGCCAACTTCTCCACCGGATCATCCTTCCTATACGGAATAAAATGCGACACCTTCGTTAATCGATCAACAACCACCCAAATGGCGTCGTTCCCCTTTTGCGACCTTGGCAAACCGTGCACAAAGTCCATAGAGATGTCGTCGAATTTCCACTCCGGAATAGGCAAGGACTTAAGAAATCCTCCCGGCTTTTGGCACTCCGCCTTTACCAAGGCGCAGGTTTGGCACTTTGTTACGTAAAGCGCCACATCCTTCTTTAAACCCGGCCACCAAAACAGTTTCTTCACATCACGGTACATCTTTGTGCTCCCCGGGTGAATCGAGTACTTGGTATGGTGCGCCTCGTACAACAACTCCACCCGTAAATTGCCCACACTTGGGACGCACAAACGATCGTCTTTCCACAGCAATCCGTCCTCCACGACGAATTAGGAATTTGACCCATCCAGAGCCTCTATCATGAACTGCTTCATATGAGCATCCATATCCAAAGCCTGCCGAATACGATCAGCCAGGTCATATTAGACTTCAGTCCAATTCAGAACTGCTTCAGCACTAGATTGCCTGTCCACACAAACAATCTCCAACGCCTCCAACTCCTGCACCAACCGCTCATCATGCACTGATAGCCAATTTGCTTGAGCTGGGGCTCGGCGACTCAACGCGTCCGCAACCGCATTCCCTTTGCCAGGCACGTAGTGGATCTTGAAAGTATAGTCCCCCAGGAACTCCATCCACCTACGCTGCCGCATATTCAGATCCTTCTGATCTATAAGATACTTCAGGCTCTTGTGATCGGTGTAGATATCAATCTTCACACCGTACAAATAGTGTCTCCACAGCTTCAAGGCAAATATCACGGCCGCTAACTCCAAGTCATGGACCGGATAATTCCTCTCGTGCACTTTTAGCTGTCTCGAGCCATAAGCTATCACGCTTCCGTGCTGCAGTAGCACACAGCCCAAACCGCTGCCCGAAGCATCGCTATATATCTCATAGCCTTCGGTCCCAACCGGCGAACTCAGCACAGGCACCGTGGTCAACCGACACTTCAGTTCCTCAAAAGCTCGTGCGCACTCCAGCGTCCAAACGAACTTATGCTCCTTCCTCGTCAAAGTAGTGAGAGGCAACGCTATCCGCGAGAAGTTCTCTACGAAGCGCCTATAATAGCCGGCAAGCCCCAAAAAGCTCCGGACTTCTGCTACCGTAGCAAGCTCAGGCCACTCCCGTATCGCAACAATCTTCGCCGGATCCACAGCAATACCCTCTCCACTCACTATATGCCCGAGGATAGCCAAAATTCGCACTTCGAGAACTTGGCATACAACTGATTTCTCCTGAGTGTCTCCAACACCAAATGGAGATGCTTGAAGTGATCCTCCTCACTTTGCGAGTACACCAAAATATCGTCGATGAAGACGATCACAAAATGGTCCAAGTACTCCCTGAAAGTCCTATTCATCAAATCCATGAACACTGACGGCGCATTAGTCAGCCCAAACGGCATGACCGTAAACTCATAATGCCCGTACCTCATACTAAACGCTGTCTTCGGGATATTACTCTCCCTTATTCGCAGCTGATAGTACCCAGCCTTGAGATCCAACTTCGAGTACACCGTCGACCCGACTAACTGATCAAAGAGATCATCAATCCGGGGGATCGGGTACTTGTTCTTCTCAGTCAGCTTGTTTAGCTCCCGATAATCAATACATAGCCTCAAGCTTCCGTCCTTCTTCTTAACAAAGAGGACCGGTGCGCTCCAAGGCGAAGAACTCGGGCGCACATACCCTTGCTCCAACAACTCTTGCAGTTGTACTTTCAACTCTGCCATTTCCTTAGGCGCTAGCCGATACGGAGATCGTGACACAGGCTTTGCACATGGCACTAGCTCGATCGTAAAATCTATCTCCCACAGAGGCGGGGCTCCAGGAAGATCTGCGGGGAACACATCAGGGTATTCCGATACCACTGAAATACAATCCAACGCGGGCTTCGGCTTTACAACCTCCACTAGTGTAAAGAACAGTTCTGCTCCGGCACGAACCGCATTCACCACCTGAAGAGCAGACATCAACGTCTTGCTCGACCCCTTTAAGCCTGTAAAAGTCGTCTCACGACTTGCTCCCAGCTTGACTTCTTTGCTACCGTAATCTATATGGGCCTGCTGCTCTGAGAGCCAGTCCATACCAAATATGACGTCGAACTCCACCAACGGAAGTAAGGACGCCCGCAGGTCAAACTCCAGCTCTCCAATACGAATCTTAACATCGCAGATCCTATCCGCTCGCATCGAACACCCATTGGGCAACAACACATCCAACTTGTCCTTTGCCATCGAAGAAGGGGCTCCGATGCGTGATACAAATCCTTCGGACAAGAAGGAGTGTGAAGCTCCCGTATCAAAGAGTGCTCGTGCCAGATTTTCACAAATCAACACAAATCCTAAACAAGTAGTGGTAAGGTAACATGTGCATAACAAGCATATAAAGAAAATGACTTGCTATAAATTAAACCGTACCTGTCACCACATCAGCTTGTTTAATGGCCTCCTGTTGGCCAAGATTGTAGACCCTTGGTTGGGCCGGAGCATAATGGGATGCGGTCGATTCCACCGCCTTTCCCTTCTCTTCATAAGTAGCTCCCGGCCTCCTCTCGGACTTAGGACGTCCGCTCCAACAATCACGGGCGAAATGCCCCGTCTTTCCACATGTAAAACACACACCCGAGGTCCGACCCGTAGTCGCCCCAGAAGCGCCAGAAGGAGCTGGACCCGAAGTCCTATGCTTCTTGAAAGCCCTCCGATAGCCGGACTTTGAAGTAGTCGGCACTTTAAATTCAGATTTTCTATCAACCAAGCCTTTTTTCGCTTGCACATTCTTCATGTCCTTCTCCAAGGACCGGGCAGTATTGACCAAGGTTAAGAAACCCTGCGTCATTGGCCCCGACAGTAATAGTCTCAACTCATCCCTCAGGCCTTCATAAAAGCGATTAGTCTTGCGCTCCTCATCCATGATGGTGGAGCTAGCATAACGACTCAAACGCGTAAACTCGTGGAGATATTCATCCACGCTCCTCTCACCCTGCACCAACTTTAGGAACTCATTCTCCATTGAAATCCTCTGAGTAGAAGGGAGGTATCTTGCCAAGAACAATCCCGAGAACTCTTCCATCGGAACGTCTATCAGTTGTCTACCTCTCAAATGATGCAACTCCAATCCTTCCCACCACATCCTCGCTTCACCGTCCAGCAGGAACGTAGCGATGGTGGTCATTTGCCACTCCTCCATCTCCGTCGCTGTCATGACTCTCTTCACCCTGGAGAGCCAGTCTTCAGCCTGAGATGGGGTTCCCAACCCCGAGAATAACGGAGGGTTAAAGCTCATTACATGCTTCAGCTGCCTCTCAGTTGCCCTCCTTGGCACTATTGGTTCCACAACCACTTGCTCCACTCTCCTCGGCTCAGCCTCTTGAAGAGGTACTTGCTCCATCACAGGAGCGGGATGCTGCGCTTGCCTTCCAGGCTGCGCATTGATCACGACCAACACCGCTTCAGCAACCAATCGTATATTTTCAGCCGACAGAGGTGTTGCAGGAGCAACATCCGGTGCACTACTAGCCTCAGAAACTCGGCGTTCTGACGACCCAACACCACTTCTGGTCACCTATAGTGGTACAAAACACCGTTAAGCGACCAAATAAAATTGCAAACAGCAATTATAGGAACACGCAGGTTCCTCAAACACGAGTATTTTCATTCCTAAGTGGACATTCATGGGTTCTTTTTACTATTATTACGATGACGCACACAATGTGCTCACCACCCCTTAAAAAGAATTTGCCCTCGAATTCAGTTTAAGCCCGACCAAAACCAGTAGTCTGATACCAAATTGTAACACCCCCTATCCGTCGCATAGCATATAGCAGTAGGTCTGGCCGGGGCCCGACGCCATATACCACAGACAGACCGGGTGGTTACTTATGGAAACCATCCAACCAATCTCAATGTCCTACACAGAGCATTCTAGCGGAAGCAGTTTATAAAGGTTGTAAACAAGAACCCAGCATAGGAGCATGTATGCCCACTAATACCAAAAGGAATGTTATACAAAAATACCCAAAACCGGCCTTAAGGCCTTACAAAGTGTTTCACTTGAAAATTACATGATTTACAAACCACGGCACGCAGGCCGGTCATACATGAACAAAGCAGTAAACACTTCTACTTGGGCCTTCGAGGGCCAGCTTCGCAAAAAGGGCTTTAGCCCGCTATTGACCGCTTGGTCCAGCTGCACCTGCAAACAACAAACCACCGCACGGTGGCAAAACAAGGCAACGGTCAGCAATGCTGACCAAATTATAATGATCCCGCCCCCAACTCGGGGCGGCGATGCTCCTTCCCTGCATTTCATTAGCATAAGCGAGCAATTTATATAACCATAGCCATTTCATCACAGGCGTTGGCTCGCACGGCCACACGCCCCGTGCACTCAGGGCACATTCTCGGTGAACCGGTCGATGTCACGTCAATTAAAGCCATTAACATTCCGGACTCACCACCGCCACTTAGACGGCCAAACCTATGAGCAATTTGTCTTCTTGGCATGGGTCACGTCAATTAAAGCCATAGACCGCCGAAGACTCACATCTATGCCAACGGCGAGTGCCACGTAACCTTAGGTCTCTCTAACACGAACGACATAGAGCGGGTACGGTTCCATCTAACCCGTGCTCACATCGCAACGGCAATTTAAGCCATTTGCGCGGGTCAAACTTCCACCGAGTCCCATTCTAACACAAGTCACATAACCCCGTTATGTTCAAGTTGGCTCTCAGGCCACCAAGTTGGCAAGATCTCGTATCCGCCCAGTTTTCCGGGTGCACCTTTGGGTTAGTCCCCAAGGCTCCCTGCTGCAATCTACCGCGTAGAAAACCCGAAAAACAACCAATAACACAGAGTCTTCTCCGGCATTTATGCAATGCAACATCACCGATCCAGACCAATATGTCCGGGTAGGCTTCACACATCATGTCTATGTCCGTTCCTGCATACGGACTCTAAACAACGGGGACTTCACATATCTACCAGAAGGAACGCCTCCAACTCTCCGCAAACTCGCGAGAGCGGGCTTCCTATGCAAAGAAAGAGAGCGACTCATGCTCAAGATGAGGATCGTTACACTTGGGTTCCTCTTTGGCGCCATTGAAAAGTAATCGGATGGAAATCACCGCACTTGCGTTGCCTCCGTGGATCCGGAGTCGGCTTGCGATTCGGAGCTCCGAAGCTCCTCCAATGGCGGATCTAGCTCCTCTTCCACTCTTGGCTCTCCTCTTTCTCTAAGGACTTGGAGAGATGATAAGTGAAGAAAAGTAAGGGTTTTCTAAGTCAAAACCCGGGTATATCCCTTCAGGAACAACCCCCAGCCGTTGGATCTTCAGTCAAAGAAATGAACGGCTTCGATTCGTGGCTGAAATGCCCAATCTGGACCGAACACGGCCTGGCATACGCCCGTGTCCAGGGCCGTGTGCCTCATTCGCCGTCAAAATCGAATCACCTGGAACCTCACACGGGTATCGAACACGCCCGTGTTCAGGCTGACACGCCCGTGTTCCAGCTGACACGACCATGTAGCCGACCGTGTACCCCATGATTTTTCCCCGTTTTCAACCCGAGCACTGCACGGGTTCTAGGACACGCCCGTTTCCTTGCCTGTGTCACCTTGACATGCCTGGGCTCCAGGCCGTGTACACGGTCTCGACACTTCGCGGCTAAGTGTCGACACGGGTCGACATGCCCTGCGACACGCCCGTGTCGCAGGCCGTGTGCCATGTCTCGACACATTGTCGACACCAAAGTGTCGACTTCGCGGGACGAGTGTCGACACGGGTTGACACGCCCTGCGACATGCCCGTGTCGCAGGTCGTGTGCCATGTCTCGACACAACGTCAAAGCTCAGTGTTGACTTCGCGGCTAAGTGTCGACACGGGTCGACACGCCCTGCGACACGCCCGTGTCGCAGGCCGTGTGCCCAGTCTCGACACAATGTCGAGACCAAAGTGTCGACTTCCCGCCTTAGTGTCGACACAGGCTTGACACGCCCTGGGACACGCCCGTGTCCCAGGCCATGTGCCTGCAGCCAGAACTCAAACTGGCCCAAAACGTCCCCCTTTGCTCCTTTGAGTTTCGGGGCGTTACACACTCGAATATGCCTGGACTCCAGGCCGTGTTCACAGTCTCGACACTCGACACTTCGTCGAGCGAAGTTCGTCGAGCTCACGACACGGCCTCGGACATGCCCGTGTCCTAGGTCGTGTGCCTTATCTCGACACATCGTCGAGCAAAATTCGTCGACTTCCCGGGACGAGTGTCGACACGGGTCGACACGCCCTGCGACACGCCCGTGTCACAGGCCGTGTGCCATGTCTCGACACATCGTCGAGCAAAATTCGTCGACTTCCCGGGACGAGTGTCGACACGGGTCGACACGCCCTGCGACACGCCCGTGTCGCAGGCCGTGTGCCATGCCTCGACACATCGTCGAGCGAAATTCGTCGACACCCGGGGTCGATCGTCGACACGGGCTTGACACGCCCTGTGACACGCCCGTGTCGCAGGCCGTGTTCTCTGCTCGACGATCGTCGACTCCAAAATCGTCGACCTCTCGACCAAAACGTCGGACCCATCCTGACACGCCTTGGGACACGCCCGTGTCCCAGGCCGTGTGCCTACTACCAGATTCCAAATCTGGCCCAAAACGTCCCCCGTCGCTTTTTTGAGTTTCGGGGCATTACATCAACAAGGACAACACTCAGGCTAAACAACCCTACCTCAGCCTTCAACAAGGCCTACACTCAGAGAATAGATTCTCCTACACTCAGGCTCAAAAGCCCTACCTCAGCCTTTATAAATTTAGGCTTACAACTCAGATCCCTTAGGATCCTACAAAAAGATAATAAAGAGTTTTAGGTTTTCACTCTGTTTGAGAGAATGAAGAGGGCAACCTTCTTGATCAGTTCTTGATAGAACTGATTCCTGAGATCAACTTTGTCTTTGCTTTCTTCAAGACTTCTTGAGTCTGAACTCAGTAAAAGTTGATCTTCTTGCAGTAGTCCGGCTGGCAACTTCCTTCTTAAGATGGAGAATTAAATCTGGATCCTTCTTTACAGTCTAGTTCAGAACCTGCTCCTTAAGAGATTTGATTAAACAAGTCTCTTTCTTGATTTCAATTACTGGAGTTCTCTCTCTCCAAGTAAATCTGAAGTTTCTTCAAAATACTGATTTACAGTTTTCTCTGGATCTATATTCTACAATGATTGATCTTCTGATATGTTTTTTGTTGTTGAAGGAGAAAGTCTTTATATAATCTTCCTCCATGGTAACCGGCTGATCCGGTTTCTAACGAACTTCTGACAGCTCTGACAGTTGCAGTAGACCGGCTGAAATGGCAGCTGTCAAGTCATCCAATCACTTCTTGAAAATACTGTCTCTGTCTGAAAGTGTCGAGACTGATCTTCATTATGTGTCGACACAAATAGACTAAGTGTCGACACAAGTGGACTAAGTGTCGACACATGCCTTGGTGGTGTCGAAAAAACTCCTTCTGTTGTTGTAACAACTTCTCGACACTGCTTCTGTTGAATGTGTCGACACTGATTGAGTGTGTCAACACAAGTACTTCTTCTTTAAAACTTAGTTGAATTCTGCTGTGTGTTGACACATCTCCTTTGTGTCGACACAAGTACTTCTTTACTTTAACTGTGTTGAAACTTGCTGTGTGTCGACACATCTCCTTTGTGTCGACACAGTTGATGTCTACTAAGCCTTCAGTGTATCGACACATCCTCCTGTTGTCGACACATTTGATGTCGGCTAAGCTTCTTCTGGGTGTCGACACTGCCACTAAGTGTCGACACGATTTATGTCAACTATTCTTTACAGTGTGTCGACACTGCCTGTATGTGTCGACACATTTATTCTGGTGTCGACTCTGCCTTTCCTCGTGTCGACACAATTTACTCCAAGTGTCGACACAACTTTTCTTCAGTGTCGGCACAAGCCTTCATAAGTGTCGACACTGCTTTTCTAGGTGTCGACACATGGACTTAGAATTTTTCCTGCAATCCTGCAGTTACTTAACTTGCACATATAAAATCAAAACACATCAAATACACCTTGATGCATATCATTGAGTAGGGTGAGGCTTCTTCAAATCTGGAACACATTTTCTAGTGTACCGAACAATCTCCCCATATTTGGAGAAGTCATAACCTTTAGTCAATAATATACACCATACATAACAAATGCATAATATGATGTATAACAGCATTATATGACAGGGTAATTACTGAAACAAAGCATATAAAATATTTCATCACAAAATTATAATGCTAACACAATGAGCATTCATAAAAGATTTGTTTCAACTATCAAAAGTTTCTTTAATCAAAAGTTTACATGGATTTCAACACAAATGATTACAAAGTTGTAAACTTAAGAAAATTCTATTCTATGGCTGCTCTGGCTCCTTGATGACAATGCCCTTGTCTGATTGAATCTTGGCTTGAATTGGAGCATCACTGTCATCAACTGGCTTCTTGCCTTTAAGATCTTTCTTCTTTAGCTCTTCAGCCCTTATCTTTTGTCTTTCAAAATAATGATAAGGCTTAGGGAAATACTTGCTAGGCTCCTGTGCATTAGGAGGTAGCTTCCCAAGTTTGGCCTTTCTTCTATATTGTACTATAGCTTCTTGTCGGGCTTCATGTTTTCTCCACTCTTGATCAGAGTACCATTTACCCCTCTCTAGGATATTGTCCTTTGCAACATTCCAAGCAGTCAGGATGATATTTCTAGATGTTGGGCTCCACTGCTCAAAATCTGGCTTTAACTCAGCCCGTTCTCTAAATCTCTTCTTAGACAGTTGAGCTTCTTGCTCTTTAGTCAATACTTCCTCAGGTACAGGCTTATCTACTTTCTCAAAAATAATATTCGTATTACCCTCAGGAGGGTTGTACATTGATTGTACATCCTGATGTATCATCTCAAAATCTGCTGGAGGGTAAATTACTTGAGCCACTTCAGCTTGCTCACCTCCAAAAACAGCAGGGTTGATACCAGATTCAGCAACATTGTCATCATCACACAAGGGTGGATATCCAAGGGTAGCTCTGATGCTGTTGGAAATCCATTTAGCATGGTCAGAGCCTGCTTTGACTAATACCCTCTCCCCCTTTATGAATTCTCTTTTTATATGATCCCTAAGATCATCCTTCTGAAATATGATCTGAGCATTCAGATAGTTAACACCATCTTTATAAAAAGGTTTTAACTTCTAGAGCTGTGCAGTAATAGCCTTTTGAGAATCTTCAATTTCAGTTTTAACAGCAGTTAGGATTTCTTGTAATTGCTTATCAAATTCTTCTTTAGCTGTAGTACTTACTGCAGTCTGTGCAGTAGCTATATTTTTCATTTCAGTAACAATGGCATTATGTGAGGCAGTTAGATTATCATTCATCCTTAGCTGATTTTCTAAGACATAGCCCTGCTTAACTGCTATATCATCCACTTGTGTCTTGATTTTTTCTTGGTGAGTGGCTAGGTAAACCACTGCATTACTCCCTTTGTTGAAACAATCAGTCATATCCTTTTTATTTTGATTAACCTCAAATCTTATATATTTTATATCCATAGCCAAGGAGAATTGGAGATCTTTATGAGTTTCATCTATATACTTCTCCATTGCTACCCTTTGCTCATCCAACTTCACTTGCATGGATACTAACAAAGAACTATAATCAATTGTTGGAGCAGGCTGAGGAGCAACTATTTGCAGTGTTGTATTGTAGTTTTGACTCCTTCTTTTGAAGACCATAAGCTTTCTTTTCTTGGCTCTAGCAGCTTCTTCATCCTCAGAAGCAGAAGTACTAGCAATGTCTACCCTATCTTTAGGACTAGGAGGTAATTCCTTCTCAGTCCTTGGTAGCTCCTCATCATTCCTTGCAGTCTCCTCCTGAGATCTTACATGCTCCCCCTCAAGATCTACCTTCTCCCCCTCAAAAACTATTTTCTCCCCCACAAAAGCTGCCTTCTCCCCCTCAAAATCAGTTTGTACCAAATCAGGGAACAGCTCTTCGAGGGTAAACTCCTGTTGAGTAGGGACTGGAGATTCTCTTATCTCAGGAGCATTATCAGCAACTGATGTATCTTCCATGACAACATCTTGTGGTTGACTATTTAACTGAGTTTGCTGATCAACATCAATTAAAATCTCAGTTAATACTTCATCCTCAATATGGAAAATTGATTACTTAACTTCATTGATTACCTCAAGAATTGTTTGTGTTGCCCTTTCACTGTCTAAGTGAGTTGGCTCTTCCACATGTTGAGGCCCCCCCTGGAGTGGATCCAGGTGAATAGGGCTAGGAGATGGTTGCTCCCCCTGCCTCTGTGCATCTTCATTCCTTACTGGTGACCTTTCAGTAACATCAGCTTCTTCCTCATTTGAACTGAAAACTACTTGTTCCTTTGAACTACTGGAGGATTCAGAAGCCACTATGGCTTTCTTCTTCTTCTGTGGAGGAACTTCCTTCTCTGGAGTAGGCATGTCCTTTGTTAACACCCTATCCCATCTTGAGATAATCCTAATATCCATTCTCCTCATGTGATTTATCTTAGAACCTGCAGCTTGGTTCATCACTTCTGGAATAGTTCAAGCCAAGTACAAACTTATAATCCTACCCAGATTGTGCTTCTTTAGACTTTTCTTAATCTTGTCAAACATCACTGCTGACCAATCAGTTTTTAGTTTGAAAATGATCCTTGTCATTAAACTGAACATATAAGCTGATATACTATCATGCCCACCTGGCTTGCACAGAATCACCTTTCCTACCACTTCAGACAAGAACTTGCCTTGCATGTTCATGCCTTTCCTGTTAAAAACTGATCCAATCTTCATGTTTGAATCTAGTCCACACCATTGCAGTGCCTCCCTAGTCTTAGATGTAGGTACATCTTCCTCTTCTTTAGTTCTTGGTAGATGTAGAACTTTTCTTAGACTCTTCTGGGTGAGTTTTACTTTTACTCCATGAACTGCAGACTTGATTTTAAGTCCAGTATCATCAAAGGTAGCTGCAGCAAAGAATTCGAGTACTTCTTTCTTCCAAATCTTGGTTGGCTCAGAAACTAGATACTCAAACCCAGTCTCAGCAACTAGGGTTACAACATCTTGAATTTCTGGTTCCGCACCATCAAATGCATTCCGTACCAGTTCGTAACCTTTATTTATGTTCTCTTCAAGCTTTGGCGCAATTAGGGTTTTGAGAAAACTAGAATTTAGATGAGAGAGATGTCGACACAAAGTTTTTGTCTCGAAACTATTGAAAGCGTGTCGACAAACAATATTGAAGACCTATTTATACCTTTCTAAAAACGAAGGTGAAAAGGCGCGTCGAAAAACTCTAAATGTGTCGACACTTACTTCTAATGTCTCGACATCGATGTTGACTACTATGTGTCGACACCAATTATGATGCGTTGACACTTATACATCTGCGTTCGACGATTAGTCGATACTTCACTCGACGAAATCAGCGTTAAACCTAAGTGTCGACACCACCCTGGATGTGTCAACACCTACTCTGGATGTGTCGACACTATTTCTCTGAAATGTCGACACCAACTCTATGTGTCGACACAGACAACTCCTTGTGTCGACACCATTTTACTTAGCCAATTTTATGAAACTATTCTAAGTTTAACATTCCTAATTCAATTTTAAACTTATTGAATTTGGTTTCATCTAGAGGCTTAGTAAACATATCAGCAGTTTGAAAATCTGTTTTGACATATTCTAGTGAAATGTCCTCCATCTCTACATGTTCTCTAATAAAATGATATCTAATTTCTATGTGCTTAGTCCTACTATGTGAGACAGGATTATTTGCAATAGAAATAGTACTTGTAGAATCACAAAGCAAAGGTGTTCTACTTACTTGAATATCATAGTCTTCTAGCTGGTGTGGAATCCATAATAGCTGTGCACAGCAACTTCCTGCTGTCACATACTCTGACTCAGCTGTGGAGATTGCCATACTAGTCTGCTTCTTACTACTCCATGACACCAGCCTTCCTCCTAGAAATTGACAGGTTCCTGTAGTACTTTTTTTGTCTTCCTGACAACCTGCAAAATCTGCATCTGAATATCCTGTTAGTAGAAAATCTCTATTCCTAGGGTACCAAAGGCCTAGATAAGGTGTGCCCTTAAGATATCTCAAAATCCTTTTGACTGCATTCAGATGAGATTCTTTAGGGCATGCTTGGTGCCTAGCACAGACACATGTCGCATACATGATATCTTGTCTACTAGCAGTCAGATATAGAAGGGAGTCAACTATCCCTCTATACAAAGTTTCATCTATAAGTTTCCCTGCATCATCTTTGCTTAGAGACACACTTGATCTGTTGGGTACATTGGTCAAATGTACCTGATTTGAAGAAGCCTCACCCAACTCAATGATATACATCATAATGTATTTGATGTATGTTTGAGTTATTTGCGCAGGTTAAGAAAGTACTGGACTGAAGCAAAAAGTTTCTAAGTCCATGTGTCGACACCCAGAGGGAAAGTGTCGACACTTAAGAAAGCTTGTGTCGACACCCAAACAAGCTGTGTCGACACTTGGAGTCATTGTGTCGACACCTGGGAAGCAGAGTCGACACCAGACAGAAAGTGTCGACACTTGGAGCTGTGCCGACACTCAGTGAAGAAAAGTGCAGACAGAAAGTGTCGACACTTGGAGCTGTGTCGACACTCAGTGAAGAAAAGTGCAGATAGAAAGTGTCGACACAAGGAGCTGTGTCGACACCCAGTGAAGCTGTGTCTACACCAGAAAGTGTCAACACTTGGAGCTGTGTCGACACTCAGCTAAAGTCTGCAGAGTCTAAGTACAAGTGTCGACACTCAACACAATGTGTCGACACTATGCAGAAGAGTCAGCATTTGAAGAATGTGTCGACACTCAGCACAATGTGTCGACATACTACCAGAAGAGTCAACACTTGAAGTAAGTGTCGACACCCAACACAATGTGTCGACACTTAGCTAAAGACTCAACACTTGAAGAAAGTGTCGACACAAGGAGCAGTGTCGACACTCAGCAAAGAACAGAAAGAACATCAAATTATTCTAAGTACAAGTGTCGACACTAAGGGAATGTGTCGACACTCAGCTGTAGTCTCAACATAAGAAGGTGTGTCGACACAAGGAGCTGTGTCGACACTCAGCAAGATTTAACATAAAAGGATATGTGTCGACACCTAGAAGGAGTGTCGACACTTGACAGATTCAACACAAGAAGATGTGTCGACACAAAGGAGATGTGTCGACACATAGAAGAATTCAGCAAAAGCTAGAAGAACAAGTACTTGTGTCGACACTCAATTTCAGTGTCGACACATGTAGAAGAATCTGTGTCGAGACATACAAGGATATGTGTCGACACCTTGTAGACTTATGTCGACACTTACAAAGCATGTGTCGACACTTGGTCTATAAGTGTCGACACTTAAAGACAGAAAGTCTCGACACTATCAGACAGATAGAGATTTTCAAGAAGTGACTGGTTGACATGACAGCTGCCGTTCCAGCCGGTCTACAGCACCTGTCAGAGATGTCAGAAGTCAGTTATGAACCGGACCAGCCAGTTACCATGAAGAATGCCTATAAATAGGCACCCAAAGTTTACAGAAACGGTGGTTGTTGAAGTTGTTGAAAGAGTTGATCAAGTGATTAACAAGTAGTACAGATTATTCAAGTAATCAGAAAAGTGGTACACAGAGTATCAACACAAGAAGATCTTGCAGTCCAACTGCAGATCTAAGAAGTTGGAGAGAGAGGGCTCCTTCCAAGAAATCAGCCTTTGGAACTAGGCTGAGAAGAAGGATTCAGATTCAGTCTGGATCTTAAGTAGCAGAGGTCAAGGAACAACTGCAGAGGATTCAGCCTTATTCAGTTCTACTCAGGAAGCTTTGAAGAAAGCTAAGTCAGGGTGAATCCAGCTGAGTTCTTCCAAGAACTCATCAAGAATCTCTCAACTCCCCTCCTTTAATTCTGAGTTGTAGAGTTATTGTTTGTATTACATTTTTAACTTGTAGGATCCATTGGATCTGAGTGATTGTAAGCCTATATTTATAAAGGCTGAGGGTAGGGCTTGTTTGCCTGAGTGTAGGAGATTGTGATCTCTGAGTGTAGGCCTTAGTTGGCTGAGTGTAGGCCTTGATTGACTGAGTGTAGGCTTTGGGAGAAAGCTGAGTTGTAAGGCTTTGGGCCTGAGGTAGGAACCAATTTGGGTTCTGTGACAGTGGAGAAGTTTGGCCGAATCTAGTACACTGCTAGATAGGCGAAGGGGGAAAGTGAATGTACCCATATCTTGGGGAACCACTATAAATCACTGTGTACTGTGCTATAAATGTGCTGTGGATTAGCTGTGTATATTTGATTATTGCTGATTGCTGAGATAAACTAGTTAGAAATCTGTGATATAACTGTTTGGCTGCCAACAATTTAGAAAAGGATTAGGTCACCTATTCACCCCCCCTCTAGGTGTTTAGGTATCATATCTTTCAAGTGATATCAGAGGGAGGTTCCTCAAAATAAGGACTAACAGTCTGAGGAGATCCTGTTTGGCAGATTCAGTGTAAGGCAATTCACAGATTCAAGAACTTCAAGAACATCAAGAAACATGAGTTCTTATGAGAATCACAAGGAATTGGGTTCCATGAAATTACTCATATGCAGGAAAGAGATCTTTGGGATCTGGAAAGAGAGGGTAAGGCTATTTATGGAAGCCTCTGACCCCAGAATATACATCACAGTAAAGGAAGGGCCTTATATGCCAATGAAGATTTCAGTATTGGATGCAAATCAGAGGACTCCAAAGGATTTCTCTGAGATGACTAAGGTCGAAATTGTCCTGGCCACCATGGACAAGAGGGCACAAAACATAATAGTGAGTGCCATTGATGATGCCACTTTTCAGAACTTAATTTACTGTAAAACAACAAAAGAGATGTGGGACACTCTCATTGTCTATATGGAAGGTTCTGAAGAAGTTAGGCAAGATAGGAAGTCCTTGCTAAATCAGGAATATGAAAGCTTTAGGCAAGGAAAGGGTGATAGCATCACTGAGTGCTATAAGAAATTTTACAGAATAGTTAATGAACTCATGTCTTATGGAAGAGAGTTCACTAACTATGAACTAAATGACAAGTTCTTAAGGTCCCTAACCAAAGATTGGGACACCAAGATCTGTGCCATAAGAGAAATGGCTAAGTTGGGGGAAATTCCTCCTCCCACACTGTTTGGCAAGCTATTGTCTTATGAAATGCAGTTAACAGTGAGAAAAGAGGAGGAGAAATCAACAAGGACTGAGCACAAAGAAAGAACTGTTGCTTTCAAGACAGAAGTTCCCAGAAAGTGCAGGAATAGGTCTTCAACTCCACCTCCAGAGGTAGTTGAATCAGAGTCTGATGAGTCTGTCAGCACAAAGTCCAAGAGCAGTGAAAGTGATGAAGACTTTGCTGCTTTCACCAGACACTTTCAGAAGTTTTTGAAAAAGAAACAGTGGAGGTCAAGGCCTTCTACATCACAAGGAAAGGAAAACTCTTATCAGAAAAAGAGGTCTTCAAAGAATGACAAGAAAAGGACAAAATCAAGCAAGGCAACTGGTTCAAAGATTGTTTGCTATTGCTGCAATAGACAGGGCCATGTTATTGCAGATTGTCCAGAGAAGAGAAAGGATTCTGGTGACAGGAAAAAGACTCACTTCAAAGGGAAGAAAGAAAAGTCTTTTGTTGCTAAGAAGGAAAAGACTCTATCAGATATATCTTCTTCAGAAACTGATTCTGAGGCTGAAGCCTACATAGGGCTGTTTGCTGAAGAAGAAGAGGAAGAATTCATGCAGATCTTGGATTCAATTTATGAACAAGAGGACAGTCATTGACAAGGGCTAATGGCTTTGACAGACAGTGCCAAAATCCTGGAGCAGCCAGGACCCAGTCAGGTACAAAGTTCAAGTTTAAACTCAGATTCTTGTTCTAGTTCAGAATCAGATTCTTCTTCATCAAGTGATGAGAATATATCTGAGTCTGAGGAAGATATTCATCAGCTTATAGATGAATATAAGGTGCTGTTGCAAGCCTACAAGAAATGCAAGACCCTAGCCAAAAGTCAGGCAAAGGAGATTGCTGATCTCAAGGCTGTTGCAACAGATTTTGAGAAGCAATTTGATCAAAAACTGAATGAGGTAGCCAGGCTGAAACATATCACTGTGATTCTGATGGGAACTATCACTTTTAAGAATGATCAAATTAAGTGTCTGGAGAACAATCTTCAGAACGAGAAGGACTTGGTTGCTAGGTTTTCTAAACCTAAGTCAGTGTTACCCATAATTGATGAATTTGTTCATCACAAGGGTAAAGCTGGACTGGGTTTTGTTAGACCTGCAGGGACTGAGCAGTCCAAGTATAAGTCCAAGGGCAAAGCCCCAACATTCAACAAGCCTGCTGCAGTCAAGACAGCCAAGGCAGTACATAAGCAAAGGTACAATAAATTTGAATGTTGGTGCTGTGGTAAAGTTGGCCATTTTGCAGTAGACTGTTGGCACAATGAGAGTGCCAAAGTGAGTTCCAAACTACCTGTTGGGAAACCAGTAGGTAGGTTTGTCAAATTGCAAACTAACAATCACCAAGGACCCAAGAATACTTTGGGTTCTAAGGTTCATTAATTTGTTTTGCAGATGAGTCCAAGTGGCCATACCCCAACATGGTACTTGGATAGTGGATGTTCCAGACATATGACTGGAACAAGGGGACTACTGAAGGACTACATTCCAATCAAAAATGGTACTAAAGTGACCTTTGGTGGTTCTGAAAAAGGAATCATCAAAGGGTTTGGTAACATTTCTTCAAACCTTGTTACCATTACTCAAGTGGCTTATGTTAAAGGGTTGAAACACAACCTAATAAGTATAAGTTAGTTAAGTGATGTAGGGTATGACATCTCATTTGTTAAAAATGGTTGTCATATCAAGAGGTCAAGTGATCAAGAGATCATTTTGACAGGATATAGGAAGAGGAATGTCTACTGTCTAGACATTATGATTGAGAACAATGGTTCTCCAGTTTGTCTTGTAGCTAATGAGACAGTCTCTCATTGTGTCAAATGGCACAAGAGGCTAGCTCATCTTAACTACAAGACTATTAGCAAACTCTTTAGTAAAGAGTTAGTGAGGAATGGTCCTCAAGTTAAGTGTGTCAAAGATGGTATTTGCTCAGCTTGTCAAAAGGGCAAGCAGACTAAATCCACCTTTAGAAGCATAGATAACAAAGATGCTGTGAGGTGTTTATACCTCTTGCATATGGATCTATTTGGTCCAATGCCAGTTCACAGCTTAGGTAGGAAGGTCTATACCTTTGTAGTTGTTGATGACTACTCAAGGTTTTCCTGGGTGTTCTTCTTAAGACAGAAATCTGAAACACCTAGTGTCTTCTACAGCTTTGTCAAGCAAATTCAGAATGAACTAAATAGTACTGTGGTCAAAATTAGAAGTGACCATGGTACTGAGTTTCAGTCTGAAAGCATGACAAAACTATGTGAAGACTTTGGGATATTTCAAGAATTCTCTTCACCAAGAACACCTCAGCAGAATGGCATTGCTCAGAGGAAGAATAGAACCTTGATAGAGGCTGATAGGACCCTATTAAGTGATACATCACTACCAGAATATTTCTGGGCTGAAGCAGTTAACACTGCATGCCATGTTATAAATAGGGCTACCATCACTAAAAGGCTAAACAAGACCCCCTATGAAGTTATGAAAGGCAGGAAACCAAACCTATCCTATTTTAGGATCTTTGGTTGTAAATGCTTCATACTTAACAATGGGAAGTCTTACTTAACAAAGTTTGCTGCCAAGTCCCAAGAGGGAATCTTTGTTGGGTACAACAATAATAGTAAGGCTTATAGAGTCTACAACTTGACTACACAAGTTGTAGAAGAATCAGTGCATGTAGTTTTTGATGAGACAAAACTTATTAACAATGAGTTGTCTAGCAATGTATGCAGCCCCACAGGTTTGACAAAGGAATTGGACAAGCTTACTATAAAAGAAGTACCTGCTGCAAGACAGCAAGGAGAGGAGAGTAGCTGCTGTCCAGGGGGAGAACTACATGTGCCAATTGCTGAAGAAATCCAAGGATTACAGCATGATGCAGATGCTGAAGTGGTTCAACCTGAAGTGAGGATGCCTCCAGCCCACAGGCATCTTAGAGATCATCCAGTAGAGCTGATTATTAGAGATCCAAGACAAGGAGTTCAAACTAGGAGCAGAAATCAGGATGCTGCAATCTATTCCAGCTTTTTGTCTCAAGTTGAACCTAAAAGATTTGAAGAAGCAATAATGGATCCACAATGGACTGAAGCTATGCAAGAAGAGCTTAATCAGTTCAAGAGGTGCAAGGTTTGGGAACTGGTTCCAAAACCTAAAGACCACAATGTGATAGGAACTAAGTGGATTTACAGAAATAAGATGGATGAACAAGGGGTCATCATAAAGAATAAAGCAAGACTGGTTGCAAAAGGATATAGGCAAGAAGAAGGTATTGATTTTGATCAAACCTTTGCTCCAGTAGCCAGACTGGAAGCCATAAGGATGTTCTTGGCCTATGCAACCTATCAAGGGTTCAAGGTTTACCAGATGGATGTCAAGTCAGCATTTCTAAATGGTAATTTGAAAGAAGAAGTCTATGTGGAGCAGCCTTCAGGTTTTGTTGATCCAACTCTACCTTATTATGTCTATAGACTTAGGAAAGCTTTATATGAGTTAAAACAGGCTCCTAGAGCTTGGTATGAAACCCTATCTAGTTTCCTCATTGAGAACAAGTTTTCAAGGGGGAAAATAGATAAGACTCTATTCCTTAGGGAATCTAGAGGCAAAGTCATACTTGTCCAAATATATGTAGATGACATTATATTTGGGTCTACTGAAAGTAGCCTTTGCAGAAAGTTTGCAAAGCTTATGCAAAGTCAGTTTGAAATGAGTAGTATGGGAGAGCTGAAGTTTTTCTTGGGACTCCAAATTAAACAGACTGAGAGTGGTTTGTCCATTTGTCAGTCAAAGTTCACCCTAGAACTCATAAGGAAGTATGGTATGGATTCATCCAGTACCATGAAGACTCTTATGGGGTCAAGTATGTCTCTTAGCAAGGATGATGCAGGGAAACCTGTAGATGAAACCTTGTATAGAGGGATAGTTGGCTCCCTATTATACTTGACTGCTAGTAGACCAGACATCATGTATGCTACATGTGTTTGTGCAAGGTATCAAGCCTGCCCTAAAGAGTCTCACTTGACTGCAGTCAAGAGAATTTTGAGATATCTAAAGGGCACTCCCTATCTAGGCCTCTGGTACCCTAGGAATGGAGATTTTGATCTAACAGGTTATTCAGATGCAGAATTTGCAGGATGCAAAGAGGATAGAAAGAGTACTACTGGAACCTGTCAATTCCTAGGTGGGAGACTAATTTCATGGAGCAGCAAGAAGCAAACCAGTGTGGCTATCTCCACAGCTGAGTCAAAATATGTAGCTGCAGGAAGTTGCTGTGCTCAACTTCTATGGATTAAACATCTGCTAGAGGACTATGGATTTCAGGTAAGTAGAACTCCACTTTTCTGTGATTCTACTAGTGCTATTTCAATAACTAATAACCCTGTATCTCATAGTAGGACAAAACATATTGAAATTAAATATCACTTTCTTAGGGAACATGTAGAAAGAAATGATATTGTACTTGAATATGTTAAAACAGATGAACAAATAGCTGATATGTTTACTAAGACACTAGAAGAAGCTAAGTTCAATAGATTCAAAATTGAACTAGGAATGATCAACTTAGACTAAGTTTACAGAAATGAAAATTGGCTAAGTAAAAAGGTGTCGACACATAGACAAGTCTATGTCGACACAGAATAGTAAGTGTCGACACTTCAGGAAAAAGGTGTCGACACATCTAGGATGTTGGTGTCGACACTTCAGAATGTTAGTGTCGACACATGACAAGTAGGTGTCGACACATTCAATGTAGTGTCGACACTTAAGTTTTACTCAGAATTTTTCTAAGGAAAGTCTCGACAATGTGTCGAGTTATGTTGTGTCGACACATAACCAAGTGTCGACACATCAAATCTGTTGACTAAACTTGTGTCGACACATATGTGTCGAGACATTATAAGTCAGTGTCGACACTTATTGCCAGTGTCGACACATGCTAAGCTAGCTGTCCCGCCTGTTCATCTTCAAAATTAGACAGGTATAAATAGAGTTCTGTCTTTGTTTGTCGACACACTTTCAAAGTTTCGAGACCAAAACTCTTGTGTCGACATTTCTCTCTTCTTAAGACAAATTCTTAAACCCTAATGGCTCCAAAGCTTGAGGAGAACATGAATGAGGGCTATGAGCTAGTGCGAGGTGCGTTCGATGAAGCTGATCAAGAACTCAAGGCGGTAGTAACCCTAGTCGCCGATTCTGGTTTGGAATACTTAGTTTCAGAACCAACTAAGGTTTGGAAAAAGGAAGTTCTTGAATTCCTACATGGAGCTGCTGTAGATGACTCTGGATTCAGGATCAAATCCAGAGTTCATGGGACTAAGGTCAAAGTTTCACCAAAGAATCTGAGGAAGGTACTCCAGCTACCTAAAACTCATGATGAAGAGAAAGTAACTGCTTCCAAGACCAGGGAAGCTCTTATCTGGTGTGGACTGGATCCAAAGATGAAGATAGGATCAGTCTTTAACAGGAAAGGCATGAACAGTCAAGGGAAATTCCTGTCTGAGATTGTAGGCAAGGTTATTCTCAGCAAGACTGGAGGGCATGACAGGGTGTCTGCCTCCATGTTTGAAATTTTGACTAGAATCATCTTTACTCTGAAAACAGATTGGTCTCAAGTGGTGTATGAGAAAATCAAGGAGAGCTTGAAGAAGCCCAACCTGGGCAGAATACTAAGTCTCTACCTAGCTGGTACAATACTAGAGGTAATGAGCAATGCTGCTGGAAGCAAGATTAACCACATGAGGAAGATGGATTCCAGGATATTTTCCAGATGGGACAGGGTATTGTCCAAGGAAGTGGTAACCCCAGAAAAGCCAGTATCAGAAAAAGAAATTCCTCCAAAGAAGAAGAGAAAGACTGTACAAGTGGTACAAGAGTCCACAAGTGATTCTGATAGTGAAGAACAGGTTTTCTTCACTCCAGATGATCATGAGGGTGTGGCTGTAGAGAAGACCCCTACTGCTGAAGATAATGCTGAGATCTAGGGGGAGCTACCACAGGCTAGCCCCATCCACAGGGATCAGAGCCAGGGGGAGCTTCCAGTAGTAGAAGAACCATCTACTCTGGACAGTGAGCAAGCCACTACCATCATCCAAGAGGTACTCATTGATCTAAATACATTGAATTTTTCTATAGTATATTCTGATTTATCTGATGTACATCAGCAAACTCAGCTAGACAGTCAAGAACCAGATGTTGTTATCCAAGACACATCTGCTGTACTGGAAGTAGTTCCTGATCAAGTAATTGAAGAATCAAGAACTTCTCCTGCACAGTCTCCACCTGAATATACAATGGAGGATTTATTCTTAAATCTAGATCAAGAGGATTTTGATATGGACAAGGATGCTGCTGCTGAAAATAAGAGTGCTGCTGCTGAGGGGGAGCACATGGAATTTCTGGAAGAGCCTATTAGGCTGGAAACTGAGCAAGCACCTGCTGTGCAAACTGAGAAGCCTCAAAGCCCTAAGGACAGGGTTGATATTGCCAGCACTTCTGCCTCTGAGGATGAGGAGAGTGCTAGGGCCAAGAAGAAGAAACTCTTTGTCTTCAAGAGGAGAAGCAAGAGTTATAAGAAAGCCTTGCAATCCATTGCCCCACAGCCTATAGTCCAACAAGCTCCAACTGTTGACTATAGTGCTTTACTGATTGCACTGCAGATAAAAATGGATGAACAAAGGAAGGCTATAGAGACTTATGTTGATGAAGGGCAGAAGACTTTGCAGTTTGACTTGGCCCAAGATATAAAGTCAATAAGGTTTGAGATGAACCTTAATAAAAAGGAGATGAATGAATGTTTTTCAAAGGGTGGAAATGCTGTGGTATATCTAGCTACACACCAAGAGAAAATAAAGGCACAAGTAGATGATATAGCACTGAAGCAAGGATATGTGCTGGAAAACCAAATCAGACTGAATGACAATCTGACTGAGTCTCATAATGTTATCATTACTGAGTTAAAGAACAAGGCTGAAGCCTCTTCGACATCTGCTGCTGCAGTTAAGGCTGACTTTGACAAAGTATTCCAAGCTGAGCTTACTGCTGTCAAGACTGCAATTCAAGATTCCCAGAAGACCATCTCTGAACAGCTCACTAAGCTCAAGCCATTCTTCAAAGAGGGGATCAGATACTTGGACAGCCAGATAAGGTTTCAAGAGGATGATGTAAGAGACCATATGGCTAGAGAAGTCATAAAGGGGGAGAGAGTATTAGTCAAAGCTAGCTCTGACCATGCCAAATGGATATCTAACTCCATCAGAGCTACACTGGGCTATCCTCCACTTTGTGATGATGACAATGTTGCTGAATCAGGAGTTCAAACTGCATATCTTGGAGGTGAGCAAGCAGAAGTAGCTCAGGTGATATATCCACCTCCAGATTTTGATATGGTTCAAGCAGATGTCAGCACTATGTATAGCCCAACTGAGGGCAAGGCCAAAGTTCATATTGAGAAGGTTGTTCAACCTATTTCTGAAGCTCTGCAAGAGGCCATGAACAAAGAAGAAGAGGCAAGGTTGTCAAAGAAGAGGTTTAGGGAGCAAGCAGAACAAAAGCCAGATTTTGAACAATGGAGCCCTACCTCTAGAAATATAATTCTTACTGCCTGGAAAGCTGCAAAGGACAATGCTCATGAAAGAAACAAATGGTTCTCTGAGGCATAATGGAGAAAGCATGAGATTAGGCAGGAGTCTATAGTATAATTCAGAAGGAAGGCTAAGATGGGAAAGCTACCTCCTACTGCTGTGGAGCCTAGCAAGTACTTCCCCAAGCCATACCACTACGTTGAAAGGCAGAAAATCAAAGCAGAAGAGCTGAAAAAGAAGGACTTAAAAGGAAAGAAGCCTGCTGTTGCTGAACCTGCTGAAGCCCATGTCAAAGCTCAAGTTCAAGCTGGAAAGGGAATAGTTATCAAAGAACCTGATCAGAAATAGATTAGGAATTAAACTTGAAGCTTGTTGTAATCTGTTAAATGTAATACATTTTTGTAAACCTTGGAAAATGTATAAGGAACATTGTTAGAACAATATATGATAAATATACTTCATGGTTGTTCTGAGAAGTATCTATTTCTTATTTGCTCTGCAATGCTGAATGTGTATACATGTGTGAATTATTACATGTTTATGTTTACCCTGTTTATAAAATCTGTTGTACATCTTTTTGTAATTCTTATTTATGAATGGTGTATATCATTGACTAAGGGTTATGACTTCTCCAAATAGGGGGAGATTGTTGGGTACATTGGTCAAATGTACCTGATTTGAAGAAGCCTCACCCAACTCAATGATATACATCATAATGTATTTGATGTATGTTTGAGTTATTTGTGCAGGTTAAGAAAGTACTGGACTGAAGCAAAAAGTTTCTAAGTCCATGTGTCGATACCCAGAGGGAAAGTGTCGACACTTAAGAAAGCTTGTGTCGACACCCAAACAAGCTGTGTTGACACTTGGAGTCATTGTGTCGACACCTGGGAAGCAGAGTCGACACCAGACAGAAAGTGTCGACACTTGGAGCTGTGTCGACACTCAGTGAAGAAAAGTGCAGACAGAAAGTGTCGATACTTGGAGCTGTGTCGACACTCAGTGAAGAAAAGTGCAGACAGAAAGTGTCGACACAAGGAGCTGTGTCGACACCCAGTGAAGCTGTGTCTACACCAGAAAGTGTCAACACTTGGAGCTGTGTCGACACTCAGCTAAAGTCTGCAGAGTCTAAGTACAAGTGTCGACACTCAACACAATGTGTCGACACTATGCAGAAGAGTCAGCATTTGAAGAATGTGTCGACACTCAGCACAATGTGTCGACACACTACCAGAAGAGTCAACACTTGAAGTAAGTGTCGACACCCAGCACAATGTGTCGACACTTAGCTAAAGACTCAACACTTGAAGAAAGTGTCGACACAAGGAGCAGTGTCGACACTCAGCAAAGAACAGAAAGAACATCAAATTATTCTAAGTACAAGTGTCGACACTAAGGGAATGTGTCGACACTCAGCTGTAGTCTCAACATAAGAAGGTGTGTCGACACAAGGAGCTGTGTCGACACTCAGTAAGATTCAACATAAAAGGATATGTGTCGACACCTAGAAGGAGTGTCGACACTTGATAGATTCAACACAAGAAGATGTGTCGACACAAAGGAGATGTGTCGACACATAGAAGAATTCAGCAAAAGCTAGAAAAACAAGTACTTGTGTCGACACTCAATTTCAGTGTCGACACATGTAGAAGAATCTGTGTCGAGACATACAAGGATATGTGTCGACACATTGTAGACTTGTGTCGACACTTACAAAGCATGTGTCGACACTTGGTCTATTAGTGTCGACACTTAAAGACAGAAAGTCTCGACACTATCAGACAGATAGAGATTTTCAAGAAGTGACTGGTTGACATGACAGCTGCCGTTCCAGCCGGTCTACAGCAACTGTCAGAGATGTCAGAAGTCAGTTATGAACCGGATCAGCCGGTTACCATGAAGAATGCCTATAAATAGGCACCCACAGTTTACAGAAACGTTGGTTGTTGAAGTTGTTGAAAGAGTTGATCAAGTGATTAACAAGTAGTACAGATTATTCAAGTAATCAGAAAAGTGGTACACAGAGTATCAATACAAGAAGATCTTGCAGTTCAACTGCAGATCTAAGAAGTTGGAGAGAGAGGGCTCCTTCCAAGAAATCAGCCTTTGGAACTAGGCTGAGAAGAAGGATTCAGATTCAGTCTGGATCTTAAGTAGCAGAGGTCAAGGAACAACTGCAGAGGATTCAGCCTTATTCAGTTCTACTCAAGAAGCTTTGAAGAAAGCTAAGTCAGGGTGAATCCAGCTGAGTTCTTCCAAGAACTCATCAAGAATCTCTTAACTCCCCTCCTTTAATTCTGAGTTGTAGAGTTATTGTTTGTATTACATTTTTAACTTGTAGGATCCATTGGATCTGAGTGATTGTAAGCCTATATTTATAAAGGCTGAGGGTAGGGCTTGTTTGCCTGAGTGTAGGAGATTGTGATCTCTGAGTGTAGGCCTTAGTTGGCTGAGTGTAGGCCTTGATTGGCTGAGTGTAGGCTTTGAGAGAAAGCTGAGTTGTAAGGCTTTGGGCCTGAGGTAGGAACCAATTTAGGTTCTGAGACAGTGGAGAAGTTTGGCCGAATCTAGTACACTGCTAGATAGGCGAAGGGGGAAAGTGGATGTACCCATATCTTGGGGAACCACTATAAATCACTGTGTACTGTGCTGTGAATGTGCTGTGGATTAGCTGTGTATATTTGATTATTGCTGATTGCTGAGATAAACTAGTTAGAAATCTGTGATATAACTGTTTGGCTGCCAACAAAGTTAGAAAAGGATTAGGTCACCTATTCACCCCCCCTCTAGGTGTTTAGGTACCATATCTTTCATGATCCCATAGGAGTTCTCATGGTAGTGGATGATTCTATACCATACTTCTTTATTAACTCTAGGGTGAACTTAGACTGACATATGGACAAGCCATCTTCAGTCTGTCTTACTTGGAGACCCAAGAAGAACTTAAGTTCTCCCATACTGCTCATTTCAAATGTTCCTTGCATAAGTTTTGCAAACTTCCTGCAAAGATTACTTTCAGTAGACCCAAATATTATGTCATCAACATATATTTGGACTAGGATAATCTTACCTTTAGATTCCCTAAGGAATGGAGTCTTGTCTATTTTTTCCCTTGAGAATTTGTTCTCAATGAGGAAACTAAACAGGGTTTCATACCAAGCCCTTGGGGCTTGTTTCAACCCATACAATGCCTTCCTAAGTCTATAAACATAATCAGGTTTGAGAGGATCAACAAAACCTGAAGGCTGCTCTACATAGACTTCTTCCTTTAAATTTCCATTCAGGAATGTTGATTTCACATCCATTTGGAATACCTTGAAACCTTGATATGTTGCATAAGCAAGGAACATCCTGATTTCTTCCAGTCTTACTACTGGGGCAAAGGTTTGATCAAAATCAATACCTTCTTCCTGCCTATATCCTTTTGCAACAAGTCTAGCTTTATTCTTTACAATAATTCCATTCTCATCCAATTTGTTCCTAAAAATGCACTTTGTTCCAATGATATTGTCGTCTTTGGGTTTAGGAACAAGCTTCCAGACCTTGCACCTCCTAAACTGATTCAGCTCCTCTTGCATGACATCAATCCAATGAGGGTCTAGAACTGCTTCTTCAAATTTCTTTGGTTCCACTTGTGATAGGAAGCTGGAGCAAAGAACAGTGCTCAGATTCCTGCTTCTTGTTTGCACTCCTTGTCTTGGATCACCAATTATCTGATTGGCTGGGTGATCCTTTAAGTGTCTATTAGCTGGAGGTAGTCTTTCTTCAGGTTGAACCCCTCCAGTCTCTTCAACATGCTGCATCTCTTGATTTTCTTTTGCATCTAGAGAGTCTTGTACTCCCCCTGGACATCAGCCACCATTTTCTACTTCCTGACTTGCAGTAGAATCTTCTGCAATGGTAAGCTTGTCCATCCTCTCAGTTATACCTGTAGAACTGCAAGAACTACTTGGCAATTCACTGTTAATGAGTCTTGTTTCATCAAAAACTACATGTACAAACTCTTCTACAACTTGAGTAATCAAGTTGTAGACCCTATAAGCCTTACTATTGTTGTTGTACCCAATAAATATCCCCTCTTGGGATTTGGCAGCAAACTTGGTTAGATAAGACTTGTCATTGTTAAGCATATAACACTTGCAACCAAAGATCCTGAAATAGGATAAGTTTGGTTTTCTGCCCTTCACAATATCATAGGGAGTCTTTTTGTGGCTCTTGGTGATAGTAGCCCTATTGATCACATGACATGCAGTATTTACTGCCTCAGCCCAGAAATACTCTGGGAGAGATGTGTCACTCAATAGAGTTCTACCAGCCTCTATCAATGTTCTATTCTTCCTTTCAACAATACCATTTTGCTGTGGTGTTCCAGGAGAGGAAAATTCATGAAAAATCCCAAAATCATCACATAGTCTTGTCATACTTTCAGACTGAAATTCAGTGCCATGGTCACTTCTGATTTTGACCACTATACTGTCCAACTCATTCTGAATTTGTTTAACAAAAGTATATAAGATACTTGGGGTTTCAGATTTTTGTCTTAGAAAGAACACCCAGGAATATCTATAATAGTCATCTACCATCACAAATGTGTAGACCTTCCTACCTAGACTATGAACTGGCATAGAACCAAAAAGATGCATATGCAAGAGGTATAGACACCTCACAGAATCCATGTTTTCAAGGCTATGAAAGGTGGATTTGGTCTGCTTTCCTTTTTGACAAGCTGAGCATATCTCATCCTTAATACACTTAACTTGAGGACCATTACTCACTAACTCTTTGCTAAAGAGTTGGCCAATAGTCTTGTAATTAAGATGGGCTAGCCTCTTATGCCATTTGACACAATGAGAGACTCTCTCATCAGCTACAAGACAAATAGGAGAAACATTGTTCTCACACACAAAGTCAAGACAGTAAACATTCCTTTTTTATAACCTGTGAAAATGATCTTTTGATCACTTGACCTTTTGATATGACAACCATTCTTTACAAATGAGATGTCATATCCTAAATCACTCAGCTGACTTATGCTAATGAGGTTATGTTTCAAACACTTCACATAGGCCACTTGAGTGATAGTAATTTGATTACTAGAAATGTTACCAAATCCCTTGATGATTCCTTTTTCTGAACCACCAAAGGTTACTTTAGGGCCATCCATGATAGGTGTGTAGTCCTTTAGCAACCCCCTTGTTCCAGTCATGTGCCTGGAACATCCACTGTCCAAGTATCATATAGGGGCATGACCACTTGGACTCACCTGCAAAACAGATTACTTAACCTTAGAACCCAAATAACTCTTAGGTTCTTGGTTCAAGTTAGTCTGACCTTTAACAAAACTACATGTAGCTCTTCTAGAAGGCAGTTTGCTACTCTCCTTGACACTAGAATTGTGCCAACAATCTAAGGCAAAGTGTCCTACCTTGTCACAACACCAGCACTCAAACTTGTTGTACCTTTGTTTAGGTACTACCCTGGCTGAATTATCCACAGCAGGCTTCTTGTTTTGTGCTGGGGCTTTGCCTTTAGATTTGGACCTTGCAGTCCAGGCAGGTTTTTTAAACCCTAATCCAGCCTTACCTTTTTGAGGTACAAACTCATCAATCAATGGTAAAACAGTTTTAGGTTTAGAAAAGCTAGCCGCAATTTCTTACTCTTTCTGAAGTCTAACCTCCAGATTTCTAATCTGATCATTCTTGAATGTTATAGTACCCATCTGAATAATAGTAATGTTTTTCAGTCTGGCTATCTCATTCAACTTCTGATCCAGCAACTTTTTTGAATCAGAAGCAGCCAATTTAAGACTAGCAATCTCCTTTGCCTGAGTTTTGGCCAAGGTTTTGCTTTTCTTCAAGGCCTGCAACAAGTCCCTATATTCATCAATTAACTGATGAATATCTCCTTCAGATTCAGACCCACCCACATCACTTGATGCAGATGTATCTGACTCTGACTCAGTACTATAAATTAAACTAGAAGAACAACTTTGTACCTCACTTGGTCCAGGCTGATCCTGGTTCTTGTCTCCTACAGATATAGCCATCAGTCCCTTGCACTGATGGTCTTCATGCTCATAAATTGAGTTCATTAGCTGCATGAACTCATCTTCTTACTCTTCAGCAAATAATCCAATGTAGGCTTCAGCTTCTGATTCTGTTTCTGAAGATGAGTGGTCTGTCAGACTCTTGTCTTTCTTAGCAACAAAAGACTTTTCCTTTTTGCTCTTAACCTGAGTCTTCTTTTTGTCAGCTGACTCCTTCCTCTTTTCAGGACAGTCAGCCACTACATGTCCCTGTCTATTGCAACAATAGCACACAATCTTTGAAGATGTAGCTTTGCTTAGCTTGTACCTGCTTCTGTCATTCCTAGATGACTTTCTCTTCTGATAGTAGTCATCTTTTGGCTGAGAAGTGGAAGGCTTAGACCTCCACTACCTCTTCTTTATAAATATTTGAAAGTGCCTAGTAAAAGCAGCAAAGTCTTCATCACTTTCACTGCTATCAGAACTCTTGCTCACTGAATTATCTGTGACAGCCTTAGCAATTATTTTAGGTGGAGATGGAGACTTGCTTCTATACTTCTTAGTGGCTTCAGTCTTGAAGGCCATAGACTTTTCCTTGTGCTCCACTCTAGTATTCTTCTCTTCCTCCTTTCTAGCCATTAACTACATCTCATAAGATAGCAGTTTTCTAAACAAAGTTGGAGGAGGTATATCAGCAAGTTTGGCCACTTCCCTAATGTCACAAATCTTGGTGTCACAGTACTTAGTCAGGGATCTTAAGAACTTGTCATTCAGCTCATAGTTGCTGAAGACTCTTCCATAGGACATCAACTCATTAACTATCCTATAGAACTTCTTGTAACATTCTGTAATGCTATCATACTTTCTTTGTCTGAAGCTTTCATATTCCTGATTTAACATTGACTTCTTATCTTGTCTTACTTCCTCTGATCCCTTCATCTAGACTATTAATGTGTCCCACATTTCTTTAGAGGTTTTACAATGAATTAAGTTCTGAAATGTTGAATCATCAATGACACTAACAATTATATTCTTGGCTCTCTTGTCCATAGTGGCCAGGATGATTTCATCTTTAGTCATTTCAGAAAAGTCCTTGGGAGTTTTCTGATTTGCACCCAGAATGGATATCATCATTGGCACATATGGGCCTTCTTTGACTATAATATATATCCTTGGGTCATAAGCTTCTATAAAGAGTCTGACCCTCTCTTTCCATATGCCAAATATCTCTTTTCTACATATTGGCAATTTCGTAGACCCCAGCTCTTTGTGATTCTCACTAGAACTCATTTTCTTGATTCTTGTTTGTTTTGAATCTGCCTACAGGATCTTACTCAGACTGTTAAGTCTCTTTTTGAGCAACCTGGCTCTGATACCACTTGAAAGGATTGGTTTCAAGACTACCTAAATCACCTAGAGGGGGGGGGGTGAATAGGTTCAATTCATTTTTAAACATTAAGGCAGATTCCTATTTTTGTTTTTACTGTCTTTATTACTATTAGCAACTACCACATACACAGAAAAACAATAATCACAGAGCACACAGTGGTTTATAGTGGTTCCCCAAATATTGGGTACATCCACTTTCCCCCTTCGCATATCTAGTAGTGTACTAGATTCGGCCTTACTCCCTTCCTTTTCCTCAGATCCTCAGATCTTACAACTCAGGCTAAAACAACCCTACCTCAGCCTTTAGCAAGGCCTACACTCAGGCTAAACAGCCCTACCTCAGCCTTCAACAAGGCCCACACTCAGGCTAAACAGCCCTACCTCAGCGTTCAACAAGGCCTACACTCAGAGAATAGATTCTCCTACACTCAGGCTCAAAAGCTCTACCTCAGCCTTTATAAATTTAGTCTTACAACTCAGATCCCTTAGGATCCTACAAAAAGATAATAAAGAGTTTTAGGTTTCCACTCTGTTTGAGAGAATGAAGAGGGCAACCTTCTTGATCAGTTCTTGATAGAACTGATTCCTGAGATCAACTTTGTCTTTGCTTTCTTCAAGGCTTCTTGAGTCTGAACTCAGTAAAAGTTGATCTTCTTGAAGTAGTCCGGCTGGTAACTTCCTTCTTAAGATGGAGAATTAAATCTGGATCCTTCTTTGTAGTCTGGTTCAGAACCTGTTCCTTAAGAGATTTGATTAAACAAGTCTCTTTCTTGATTTCAATTACTGGAGTTCTCTCTCTCCAAGTAAATCTGAAGTTTCTTCAAAATACCGATTTATAGTTTTCTCTGGATCTGTATTCTACAATGATTGATCTTCTGATATGTTTTTTTTGTTGAAGGAGAAAGTCTTTATATAGTCTTCCTCCATGGTAACCGGCTGATCCGGTTTCTAACGAACTTCTGACAGCTTTGACAGTTGCAGTAGACCGGCTGAAATGGCAGCTATCAAGTTATCCAGTCACTTCTTGAAAATACTGTCTATGTCTGAAAGTGTCGAGAATGATCTTCATTATGTGTCGACACAAATAGACTAAGTGTCGACACAAGTGGACTAAATGTCGACACATTCCTTGGTGGTGTTGACACAACTCCTTCTGTTGATGTAACAGCTTCTCGACACTGCTTCTATTGAATGTGTCGACAATGATTGAGTGTGTCGACACAAGTACTTCTTCTTTAAAACGTAGTTGAATTCTGCTGTGTGTCGACACATCTCCTTTGTGTCGATACAAGTACTTCTTTACTTTAACTGTGTTGAAACTTGCTGTGTGTCGACACATCTCCTTTGTGTCGACACAGTTGATATCTACTAAGCCTTCAGTGTGTCGACACAGCCTCCTGGTGTCGACACATTTGATGTCGGCTAAGCTTCTTCTGGGTGTCGACACTGCCTCTAAGTGTCGACATGATTTATGTCAACTATTCCTCACAGTGTGTCGACACTGCCTGTATGTGTCGACACATTTCTTCTGGCGTCGACTCTGCCTTTCCTGGTGTCGACATAATTTACTCCAAGTGTCGACACAGCTTTTCTTCAGTGTCTTGTGTCGACACTGCTTCTCTAGGTGTCGACACATGGACTTAGAATTTTTCCTGCAATCCTGCAGTTACTTAACCTGCACATATAAACTCAAAACACATCAAATATATCTTGATTCATATAATTGAGTATGGTGAGGCTTCTTCAAATCTGGTACACATTTTCCAGTGTACCCAACAACTCACGATGTTGCGGGGCACACCGTGAAGTCGCACAATATTATCCACATATAACTTTGCCAATTTCTCCACAAAATCATCCTTCCTATGCGTAATGAAGTGCGACACTTTCGTCAAACGATCTACGAAAACCTAGATGTCGTCATTTCCCTTCTACAACCTTGGCAACCCATGCATAAAGTCCATAGTAATGTCGTCGAACTTCCACTCCGGAATAGGCAAGGACTTTAAGAAACCTCCAGGCTTTTGGCACTCCGCCTTCACTAAGGCGCATGTTTGACACTTCGCCACGTACAGTACAACATCCTTCTTAAGTCCAGGCCACCAGAACAATTTCTTCATATCACGGTACATCTTCGTGCTCCCCGGGTGAATCGAGTACATGGTATGATGAGCCTCGTACAACAATTCCACCCGCAATTTGCCCACATTCGGGATGTACAAACGACTGTCCTTCCATAACAATCCATCCACAACCTCAAATTGGGAATTTTACACATCCAAAGCCTCAACCATGATTTGCTTCATATGGACATCCAAATCTAAAGCCTGCCTAATCCGATCAGCCAGGTCACACTGAACTTCAATCTAGTTCAATAGTGCTTCGGCACTAGGCTGCTTTTCAACACAAGAGATCTCCAACGCCTCCAACTCCCGAACCAAACGCTTGTCATGAACCGAGCCAGTTGGCTTGAGCTGGGGCCCTGCGACTCAACGCATCCGCAACCGCATTGCCTTTCCCAGGCACATAATGAATCTTGAATGTGAAGTCCCCCAGGAACTCCATCCATCTCCGTTGTCGCATGTTCAAATCCTTCTGATCCAACAAGTACTTCAGGCTCTTGTGGTCGGTATAGATATCGACCTTCACCCCATACAAGTAATCCCTCCACAGCTTCAGGGCAAATATCACGGCCGCTAACTCTGGATAATTCCTCGCATGCACCTTCAGTTATCGCGAGCCATAAGCTATCACACTTTCGTGTTGCAGTAGAACACAACCCAGTCCACTGCCTGAAGCATCGCTATAGATCTCAAAGCCTTCGGTCCCACTCGGCGAACTCAGCACAGGCGACATGGTCAACTGACTTTTCAACTCTTCAAAAGCTTGTGCGTACTATGACGTCCAAACAAACTTCTACTCTTTCCTCGTTATAGTTGTGAGGGGTAACACTATCCGCGAGAAATTCTCTACGAATCGCCTGTAATAGCCGGCAAGCCCCAGAAAACTTCGGACTTCTGCCATCATAGACAGCACAGGCCACTCCCGTATAGAAACAATCTTCTCCGGATCCACTGTAATTCCCTCTCCACTGACTATGTGACCAAGGAACGCTACTGAGGACAACCAAAACTCGCATTTGGAGAACTTGGCGTACAATTGATTCCTCCTCAGCATCTCCAACACCAAATGTAGATGCTTAAAGTGATCCTCCTCACTCTGCGAGTACACCAATATATCGTCGATGAAGACGATCACAAAGTGGTCTAAATACTCCCTGAAAGTCTTGTTCATCAGATCCATGAACACTGACAGCGCATTAGTCAGCCCAAACGGCATGATCATAAACTCATAATGCCCGTATCTCGTACTAAAAGCTATCTTGGTGATATCACTTTCTCTTATCCTCAGCTGATAATACCCAGACTTAAGATCCAATTTCGAGTACACCGTTGACCCAACTAATTGATCAAATAGATCATCAATTCTTGGGATCGGGTACTTGTTCTTCTTCGTCAACTTGTTCAACTCTCAATAATCAATACAGAGCCGCAAACTCCTGTCCTTCTTCTTCACAAAAAGGACCAGTGTGCTCCAAGGTGACGAACTTGGACGCACATAACCCTGTTCCAAAAGCTCTTGAAGTTGTACCTTCAGCTCCGCCATCTCCTTAGGCGCTAGACGATACAGAGAGCATGACACAGGTTTCGCACCTAGCACTAGCTCGATAGTGAAGTCTACCTCTCGCTGAGGTGGGGCTCCAGGGAGATCGCCAGGGAACACATCAGTGTATTCAGATACCACTGGGATGCTGTCCAAAGTAGGCTTAGGCATCGAAGTCTCCACTAGCGTGAATAACAACTCTGCACCAGCACGAACCGCCTTAACCACCTGAAGAGCAGACATCAAAGTCTTGCTCGACCAGTTCCCAACTTGACCTCCTTGCGATTGCAATCAATGTATGCTTGCTGCTCCAAGAGCCAGTCCATACCAAAGATCACATCGCACGCTACTATCGGCAATAGCGACGCTCGCAAGTCATCAACATGACTCCCAAGCATTACTTTTACGCAACAAACTCTATCCACGCGCATAGGGCACCCGTAGGCAGCAGCCCATCCAATTTCTCCTTTGTCATCGAAGAAGGTACTCTGATGCGCGATACAAACTCTTCAAACAAATTAATGTGAATCTTCTGCATCAAACAGTGCTCTCGCCGGATAATCAAAAGTCAAAACAAGCTTAACACAATCAGTCATAGGCTAACACGCGTAGGGCAACAAGTATTTAAAGCTAACCTACTATACATACCTGTTGCCACGCCGAACTGCTTTATGGCTTCCTGCTGGCTAAGGTTGTACACTTTTGGCTGGGTTGGGGCATAATGCGATGCGGCTGCCTCCAACCCCTTGCCCTTCTCCTCGTAGGTAGATCCAGGTTTCTTTTAGGACTTCCGACGTCCGCTCCAGCAGTCTCGGGCAAAGTGTCCCGGCTTCCCATAATTATAACATGCGCCCAGGATTCGACTCGTAGTCGCCCCAGATTCACCAGAAGAAGGGGTCGGACCCGAAGTCCTAGCCTTCTTATGGAACTTACGATACCCAGACTTCGAGTTAGTCGGGATCTTGAACTTTGTCTTCTTATCACTCGAGTCTCTCTTCACATGAACCTTCCTTAAATCCTTTTCTAAAGACCGGGCCATATTGACCAAGGTCAAGAAGCCCTGCATCATAGGCCCCGAGAGCAGTAGCCTTAGGTCATCCCTCAGACCTTCATAGAATCGGTTTGTCTTACGCTTCTCATCAGGGAAAGTAGAGCTAGGAAACCGACCCAATCATGTAAATTCGTGAAGATACTTGTCCACGCTACTCTCTCCTTGCGTCAACCTCTGGAATTCATTCTCCAATGCAATCCTCTGAGCCGATGGAAGGTACCTTGCCCAGAATAATCTCAAAATATCTTCCATGGAGACGTCTGTAAGTTGTCTTCCTCTCAAGTGATGTAACTCCAAACCTTCCCACCACAGCCTTGCATCTCCATCCAATAGGAACGTAGCTATGGTGGACATCTGCCATTCTTTCGTTTCAGTAGCTATAAATACTCTCTTCACTCGGGAGAGCCAATCCATGGCTTGGGATGGGGTTCCCGTCCCCGAGAACACCGGAGGATTAAAGCCCATAACATGTTTGAGTTGCCTTTCAGTTGCTCTCCTAGGCAACAAAGGCTCCAACACTACTTGCTCCAACCTTCTCGGTTTCGCTGCTTGAAGCGGTACCTGCCCCACCTGTAACGCCCCGAAACTCAAAGGAGCAAAGGAGGACGTTTTGGGCCAGTTTGGGTTCTGGCAGAAGGCACACGGCCTGGGACACAGGCGTGTCCCAGGGCATGTCAAACGTGTGTCGACACTTAGCCGCGAAGTCGTCGAGTTATACTCGACGATTCGTCGAGAATTGGGCACACGGCCTGCGACACGGGCGTGTCGCAGGGCGTGTCGACCCGTGTCGATACTTAGACGTGAAGTCGTCGAGTTATACTCGACGATTCGTCGAGAATGGGCACACGGCCTGCGACACGGGCGTGTCGCAGGGCGTGTCGACCCGTGTCGACAGTCGTCCCGGGGAGTCGTCGAGATTCACTCGACGATCGTCGAGACAAGGCACACGGCCTAGGACACGGGCGTGTCCAAGGCCGTGTCATCGAGTCGTCGATCTTCCCTCGACGAAATGTCCCGTGTACACGGCCTGGGGGCCCAGGCGTGTCAATATGACACGGGCAAGGACACGGGCGTGTCCTAGAACCCGTGCAGTGCTAGGGTTGAAAACGGGAGAAAATCATGGGGTACACGGCCGGCTACACGGCCGTGTCAGCTGGAACACGGGCGTGTCAGCTCGAACACGGGCGTGTTCGATACCCATGTGAGGGTTCAGAAGATTCGATTTTGACGGCGAATGCGGCACACGGCCCTGGACACGGGCGTGTGCCAGGCCGTGTTCGGTCCAGATTGGGCATTTCAGCCCCGAATCAAAGCCGCTCGTTTTCTTAGGTTGAGATCCGACGGCTGGGGATGGTTCCTGAGAGGTTATACCCGGGAGTTGACTTGAAATCCATCATTTTTCTTACCTTTTCATCTCTCCAAACCCTTGGAGAAAGAAGAGCTAAGGCAAGAGGAAGAGGAGCTAGATCCGCCATTGGAGGAGCTTCGGAGCTCCGAATCGCAAGCCGACTCCGGATCCACGGAGGCAACGCAAGTGCGGTGATTTCTATCCGATTATTTTTGATGGCGCCAAAGAGGAACGCAAGGGTAACGATCCTCATCTTGAGCACTAATAGCTCTCTTTCTTAGCATAGGAAGCCCCCTCTCGCAAGTTTGCGGAGAGTTGGAGGTGTTCCTTCGGGTAGATATGTAAATTCCCCGTTGTTTAGAGTCCGTATGCGAGAACAGACATAGGCATTTTGGTTGAAGCCTACCCGGACATGTTAGTTCGGATCGGTGATGTTGCATTGCATAAGGCCGGAGAAGACTCCGTGCTATGGTTTGTTTTCGGGTTTTCTACGTGGTAGATTGCAGCAGGGAGCCTTGGGGACTAACCCAAAGGTGCACCCGGAAAACTGGGCGGACATGAGGTCTTGCCAACTTGGTGGCCTGAGAGCCAACTTGAACATAACGGGGTTATGTGACTTGTGTTAGAATGGGACTCGGTGAAAGTTTGACCCGCGCATATGGCTTAAATTGTCGTTACGGTGTGAGCACGGGTTAGATGGAGCCGTACCCGCTTTATGTCGTTCGGGTTAGAGAGACCTAAAGTTACATGGCACTCGCCGTTGGCATAGATGTGAGTCTTCGGCGGTCAATAGCTTAAATTGACGTGACCAATGCCAGGAAGACGAATTGCTCATAAGAATGGCCGTCTAAGTGGCGGTGGTGAGTCCGGAATGTTGATGGCTTTAATTGACGTAACATCGACCGGTTCACCGAGAATGTGCCCTGAGTGCACGGGGCGTGTGGCCGTGCGAGCCAACGCCTGTGATGAAATGGCTATGGTTTTTATATTGCTCGCTTATGGTAATGAAATGCAGGGAAGGAGCATCGCCGCCCCGAGTTGGGGGCGGGATCGTTATAATTTGGTCAGCATTGCTGACCGTTGCCTTGTTTGCCACCGTGCGGTGGTTTGTTGCTTGCAGGTGCAGCTGGACCAAGCGGTCAATAGCGGGCTAAAGCCCTTTTTGCGAAGCTGGCCCTCGAAGGCCCGAATGGAAATGTTTTCTATCTTATTCATGTATGGCCGGCCTGCGTGCCGAGGTTGGTAAATCATGTAACAGTCAAGTGAAACATTTTTGTAAGGCCTTAAGGCCGATTTTGGGTATTTTGTATACATTCCTAACTGTTGTATTAGTGGACATTCGTGCTCTTATGCTGGGTTCTTGTTTACAACTTATATAAACTGCTTCCGCTAGCATGCTCTGTGTAGGATGTTGAGATTGGTTGGATGGTTTCCATAAGTAACCACCCGGTCTGTCTGTGGTATATGGCGTCGGGCCCCGGCCGGACCTACTGCTATATGCTATGTGACGGATAGGGGGTGTTACAATTTGGTATCAGACTACTGGTTTCGGTCGGGCTTGAATTGAATTCGTGGGCGAATTCTTTTTAAGGGGTGGTGAGCACATTGTGTGCGTCATCGTTATAACAGTAAAAAGAACCCATGAATGTCCACTTAGGAATGCAAATACTCGTGTTTGAGGAACCTGCATGTTCCAATAATTGCTGTTTGCAATTTATTTGGTCGCTTAACGGTGTTTTGTACCACTATAGGTGACCCGTAGTGGTGTTGGGCCGTCCGAACGCCGAGTTTCTGAGGCAAGTAGTGCACCGGATGTTGCTCCCGCAACACCTCTGTCGGCTGAAAATATACGATTGGTGGCTGAAGCGGTGTTGGCCGTGATTAATGCGCAGCCTGGAAGGCAAGCGCAGCAGCCCGCTCCTGTGATGGAGCAAGTACCTCTTCAAGAGGCTGAGCCGAGGAGGATGGAGCAAGTGGTGGTAGAACCAATAGTGCCAAGGCGGGCGACTGAGAGGCAGTTGAAGCATGTAATGAGCTTCAACCCTCCGTTATTCTCGGGGTTGGGAACCCCATCGCAGGCTGAAGACTGGCTCTCTAGGGTGAAGAGAGTCATGACAGCGACGGAGACGGAGGAGTGGCAGATGACCACCATCGCTATGTTCCTGCTGGACGGTGAAGCGAGGATGTGGTGGGAAGTTTTGGAGCTGCATCATCTGAGAGGTCGACAACTGATAGACGTTCCGATGGAAGAGTTCTCGGAATTGTTCTTGGCAAGATACCTCCCTTCTACTCAGATGATTTCAATGGAGAATGAATTCCTGAAGTTGGTGCAGGGTGAGAGGAGCGTGGATGAATATCTCCACGAGTTTACGCGGTTGAGTCGTTATGCTAGCTCCATCATCATGGATGAGGAGCGCAAGACTAATCGTTTCTATGAAGGCTTGAGGGATGAGCTGAGATTGTTACTGTCGGGGCCAATGACGCAGGGTTTCTTAACCTTGGTCAATACTGCCCGGTCCTTGGAGAAGGACATGAAGAGTGTACAAGCGAAGAAAGGCTTGGCTGATAAGAAATCTGAGTTCAGAGTGCCGACTACTTCAAAGTCAGGCTATCGGAGGACTTTTAAGAAGCATAGGACTTCGGGTCCAGCTCCTTCTGGCGCTTCTGGGGCGATTACGGGTCGGACCCCGGGTGCGTGTTTTACATGTGGAAAGACGGGGCATTTCGCCCGTGATTGTTGGAGCGGACGTCCTAAGTCCGAGAGGAAGCCGGGAGCTACTTATGAAGAGAAGGGCAAGGCGGTGGAGTCGACCGCATCCCATTATGCTCCGGCCCAACCAAGAGTTTACAATCTTGGCCAACAGGAGGCCATTAAACAAGCTGACGTGGTGACAAGTACGGTTTAATTTATAGCAAGTCAATTCCTTTACGTACCTGTTATGTATATGTTACCTTACCACTGCTTGTTTAGGATTTGTATTGATTTGTGAAAATCCCGCACGAGCACTCTTCGATACGGGAGCTTCACACTCCTTCTTGTCCGAAGGATTTATATCACGCATCGGAGTCCCTTCTTCGATGGCGAAGGATAAGTTGGATGTGTTGTTGCCCAATGGGTGTTCGATGCGAGCGGTTAGGATCTGCGATGTTAAGACTCGTATTGGAGAGCAGGAGTTCGACCTGCGGGCGTCTTTACTTCCGTTAGTGGAGTTCGACGTCATATTTGGCATGGACTGGCTCTCGGAGCAGCAGACCCATATAGATTGCGGTAGCAAGGAAGTCAAGCTGGGAGCGAGTCGTGAGACGACTTTTACGGGCTTAAAGGGGTCGAGCAAGACGATGATGTCTGCTCTTCAAGTGGTGAAGGCGGTTCGTGCCGGAGCAGAACTGTTCTTTACACTGGTGGAGGTTGCAAAGCCGAAGCCCGCTTTGGATTGTATTTCAGTGGTATCGGAATACCCTGATGTGTTCCCCACGGATCTTCCTAGAGCCCCTCCTCAACGGCAGATAGATTTTACGATCGAGCTAGTGCCAGGTGCGAAGCCTGTGTCACGATCTCCGTATCGGCTAGCGCCTAAGGAAATGGCGGAGCTGAAAGTTCAACTGCAAGAGTTGTTGGAGCAAGGGTATGTGCGCCCGAGTTCTTCGCCTTGGAGCGCACCGGTCCTCTTTGTTAAGAAGAAGGACGGAAGCTTGAGATTATGTATTGATTATCGGGAGCTAAACAAGCTGACTGAGAAGAACAAGTACCCGATCCCCCGGATTGATGATCTCTTTGATCAGTTAGTCGGGTCGACGGTGTACTCGAAGTTAGATCTCAAGTCGGGGTACTATCAGCTGCGGATAAGGGAGAGTGATATCCCGAAGACAGCGTTTAGTACGAGATACGGGCATTATGAGTTTACGGTCATGCCGTTTGGGCTGACTAATGCGCCGTCAGTATTCATGGATTTGATGAACAGGACGTTTAGGGAGTACCTGGACCATTTCGTGATCGTCTTCATCGACGATATTTTGGTGTACTCGCAAAGTGAGGAGGATCACTTCAAGCATCTCCATTTGGTGTTGGAGACACTTAGGAGAAACCAGTTGTATGCCAAGTTCTCGAAGTGCGAGTTTTGGCTATCCTCAGTAGCGTTCCTCGGGCATATAGTGAGTGGAGAGGGTATTGCTGTGGATCCGGCGAAGATTGTTGCGATACGGGAGTGGCCTGAGCTTGCTACTGGTAGCAGAAGTCCGGAGCTTTTTGGGGCTTGCCGGCTATTATAGGCGCTTCGTAGAGAACTTCTCGCGGATAGCGTTACCTCTCACTACTTTGACGAGGAAGGATCATAAGTTCGTTTGGACGCCGGAGTGCGCGCGAGCTTTTGAGGAGTTAAAGTGTCGGTTGACCACGGCGCCTGTGCTGAGTTCGCCGGTTGGAACCGAAGGCTATGAGATATATAGCGATGCTTCGGGCAGCGGTTTGGGTTGCGTGCTATTGCAGCACGGCAGCGTGATAGCTTATGGCTCGAGACAGCTAAAAGTGCACGAGAGGAATTATCCGGTCCATGACTTGGAGTTAGCGGCCGTGATTTTTGCCTTGAAGCTGTGGAGACACTATTTGTACGGTGTGAAGATTGATATCTACACCGATCACAAGAGTCTAAAGTACCTGATTGATCAGAAGGATCTAAATATGCGGCAGCGTAGATGGATGGAGTTCCTGGGGGACTACACATTCAAGATCCACTACGTGCCTGGCAAAGGGAATGCGGTTGCGGACGCGTTGAGTCGCCGAGCCCCAGCTCAAGCCAATTGGCTATCGGTGCATGATGAGCGGTTGGTGCGTGAGTTGGAGGCGTTGGAGATTGTTTGTGTGGATAAGCAATCAAGTGCTGAAGCAGTGCTGAATTGGACTGAAGTCCAATATGACCTGGCTGATCGGATTCGGCAGGCTTTGGATATGGATGCTCATATGAAGCAGTTCATGATAGAGGCTCTGGATGGGTCAAATTCCCAATTCGTCGTGGAGGACGGATTGCTTTGGAAAGACGGTCATTTGTGCGTCCCTTGTGTGGGCAATTTACGGGTGGAGTTGTTGTACGAGGCACACCATACCAAGTACTCGATTCATCCGGGGAGCACGAAGATGTACCGCGACGTCAAGAAACTATTTTGGTGGCCGGGTTTGAAAAAGGATGTGGCGCTATACGTAGCGAAGTACCAAACTTGCGCCTTGGTGAAGGTGGAGTGCCAAAAGCCGGGAGGATTTCTTAAGTCCTTGCCTATTCCGGAGTGGAAATTCGATGACATCTCTATGGACTTTGTGCATGGTTTGCCAAGGTCGCAAAAGGGGAACGACGCCATTTGGGTGGTGGTCGATCGATTAACGAAGGTGTCGCATTTTATTCCGCATAGGAAGGATGATCCGGTGGAGAAGCTGGCAAAGCTATATGTGGATAACATAGTACGGCTTCATGGTGTGCCCCGCAGCATCGTGAGTGACCGAGATGGGCGGTTCACGTCCAATGATTGGAGGCTGGTGCAGCAAATGTTGGGAACAAAGCTGAAGTTTAGCACAGCCTTCCATCCGCAAACGGATGGGCAGACCGAGAGGGTCAATAGAACGATGGAAGACATGCTTCGCATGTGTGTCTTGGATTTTGGAAAGCAATGGGAAGACCACCTTTATTTGGTGGAGTTCGCATACAACAATAGCTACCAAGCAAGTATTCAGATGGCGCCCTTCGAGGCCCTTTATGGTAGGAGATGTCGCACGCCGTTGTCTTGGTTAGAAACGGGCGAGTCAAAGTTGTATAAGCGATCGGAAGTGGAGGATGCTACTTCCTTGGTGAGAACCATTCGGGAGAGGTTGCTTATCGCTCAGGACCGGCAAGCAAAGTACTATAATGCCAAGCACAGGAACGTGGAGTTCGCTGTGGGTGATTATGTGTACCTAAAGATCAAGCCGTTCAAGGGTGTCTCGCGGGTGCGGCGATTGAAAAAGCTAAGCCCGAGGTACCTTGGACCGTTCGAGGTTCTGGAGCGAGTTGGAGAAGCGGCCTATAGGTTGAAGCTTTCAGTGGAGCTAAGTGGCTTACACGATGTATTCCACATTTCGGTGCTTCGGAAGGCGGTGCAAGAGCCTACGCAAGTGATCGCGGTCGATCAAGTGCCGGTGGATAGTGGGCTAACGACAAAGGTCAAGCCCGTGCGGATTGAGGACTCGGAGGTCAAGCGGCTACGCAATAAAGAGATCAGGATGGTCAAGGTCCGATGGGACAATTGCGGTCGTGAGGAGCTCTCTTGGGAGCGAGAGCAGACTATGCTTGACGAGTATCCGGAGTTGTTCCGCTCAGGTACAAATGTTGTTTTTGTATATCTTTCCTTTATGTAATTTCGTGGGCGAAATTCTTTTAAGAGGGGGAGAGTTGTAACGCCCCGAAACTCAAAGGAGCAAAGGGGGACGTTTTGGGCCAGTTTGGGTTCTGGCAGAAGGCACACAGCCTGGGACACGGGCGTGTCCCAGGGCGTGTCAAACGTGTGTCGACACTTAGTCGCGAAGTCGTCGAGTTATACTCGACGATTCGTCGAGAATTGGTCACACGGCCTGCGACACGGGCGTGTCGCAGGGCGTGTCGACCCGTGTCGACACTTAGCCGTGAAGTCGTCGAGTTATACTCGACGATTCGTCGAGAATGGGCACACGGCCTGCGACACGGGCGTGTCGCAGGGCGTGTCGACCCGTGTCGACGGTCGTCCCGGGGAGTCGTCGAGATTCACTCGACGATCGTCGAGACAAGGCACACGGCCTAGGACACGGGCGTGTCCAAGGCCGTGTCATCGAGTCGTCGATCTTCCCTCGACGAAATGTCCCGTGTACACGGCCTGGGGGCCCAGGCGTGTCAATATGACACGGGCAAGGACACGGGCGTGTCCTAGAACCCGTGCAGTGCTCGGGTTGAAAACGGGAGAAAATCATGGGGTACACGGCCGGCTACACGGCCGTGTCAGCTGGAACACGGGCGTGTCAGCTCGAACACGGGCGCGTTCGATACCCGTGTGAGGGTTCAGAAGATTCGATTTTGACGGCGAATGCGGCACACGGCCCTGGACACGGGCGTGTGCCAGGCCGTGTTCGGTCCAGATTGGGCATTTCAGCCCCGAATCAAAGCCGCTCGTTTTCTTAGGTTGAGATCCGACGGCTGGGGATGGTTCCTGAGAGGTTATACCCGGGAGTTGACTTGAAATCCATCATTTTTCTTACCTTTTCATCTCTCCAAACCCTTGGAGAAAGAAGAGCTAAGGCAAGAGGAAGAGGAGCTAGATCCGCCATTGGAGGAGCTTCGGAGCTCCGAATCGCAAGCCGACTCCGGATCCACGGAGGCAACGCAAGTGCGGTGATTTCTATCCGATTACTTTTCGATGGCGCCAAAGAGGAACGCAAGGGTAACGTTCCTCATCTTGAGCACTAATAGCTCTCTTTCTTAGCATAGGAAGCCCCCTCTCGCGAGTTTGCGGAGAGTTGGAGGTGTTCCTTCGGGTAGATATGTAAAGTCCCCGTTGTTTAGAGTCCGTATGCGAGAACGGACATAGGCATTTTGGTTGAAGCCTACCCGGACATGTTAGTTCGGATCGGTGATGTTGCATTGCATAAGGCCGGAGAAGACTCCGTGCTATGGTTTGTTTTCGGGTTTTCTACGTGGTAGATTGCAGCAGGGAGCCTTGGGGACTAACCCAAAGGTGCACCCGGAAAACTGGGCGGACACGAGGTCTTGCCAACTTGGTGGCCTGAGAGCCAACTTGAATATAACGGGGTTATGTGACTTGTGTTAGAATGGGACTCGGTGAAAGTTTGACCCGCGCATATGGCTTAAATTTTCGTTGCAGTGTGAGCACGGGTTAGATGGAGCCGTACCCGCTTTATGTCGTTCGGGTTAGAGAGACCTAAAGTTACATGGCACTCGCCGTTGGCATAGATGTGAGTCTTCGGCGGTCAATGGCTTAAATTGACGTGACCAATGCCAGGAAGACGAATTGCTCATAGGAATGGCCGTCTAAGTGGCGGTGGTGAGTCCGGAATGTTGATGTCTTTAATTGACGTAACATCGACCGGTTCACCGAGAATGTGCCCTGAGTGCACGGGGCGTGTGGCCGTGCGAGCCAACGCCTGTGATGAAATGGCTATGGTTTTTATATTGCTCGCTTATGCTAATGAAATGCATGGAAGGAGCATCGCCGCCCCGAGTTGGGGGCGGGATCGTTATAATTTGGTCAGCATTGCTGACCGTTGCCTTGTTTGCCACCGTGCGGTGGTTTGTTGCTTGCAGGTGCAGCTGGACCAAGCGGTCAATAGCGGGCTAAAGCCCTTTTTGCGAAGCTGGCCCTCGAAGGCCCGAATGGAAATGTTTTCTATCTTATTCATGTATGGCCGGCCTGCGTGCCGAGGTTGGTAAATCATGTAACAGTCAAGTGAAACATTTTTGTAAGGCCTTAAGGCCGATTTTGGGTATTTTGTATACATTCCTAACTGTTGTATTAGTGGACATTCATGCTCTTATGCTGGGTTCTTGTTTACAACTTATATAAACTGCTTCCGCTAGCATGCTCTGTGTAGGACGTTGAGATTGGTTGGATGATTTCCATAAGTAACCACCCGGTCTGTCTGTGGTATATGACGTCGGGCCCCGGCCGGACCTACTGCTATATGTTATGCGACGGATAGGGGGTGTTACACCACCGCAGGAGCAGGCTGCTGCATTTGCCTTGCAGGCTATGCATTGATCATAGAAACACCGCTTCAGCCACCAATCGAATGGTTTCTGCCAAGGGAGGTGTTACAGGCACATCATTCGGTGCGCTACTAGCCTCAGAAACCGGGCATTCTGACGGCCCTACACCACTCCTGGTCACCTATAGTTGTATAAAACACCGTTAAGCGACCAAACAAAATTGCAAAATGCAATTATAGGAACACGCAGGTTCCTCAAACATATGTATTTTTATTCCTAAGTGGACATTCATGAGTTCTTTTATGTTATAACGATGACACACACACATATGCTCACCACCCCTTAAAAGAATTCGTCCACAAATTCATTTAAATTGACCGAAACCAATAGCCTGATACCAAATTGTAACACCCCCTATCCGTCGCATAGCATATAGCAGTAGGTCCGGCCGGGGCCCGACGCCATATACCACAGACAGACCGGAAGGTTACACAATAGAAACCATCTTGTTAATAACCAACGTCCTACACAGAGTACATTCTAGCGGAAGCAATTTAAAAGTTGCAATATTAAGAACCCAGCCAACAACAAGATTGTCTACTACACAAACCCAACAGGAATGAACGTACAAATACACAAGTACATGGCCTTATGGCCTTACAATAGTTTACTCAAATATAAGTGTCTTCCAAACCTCGGCACGCAGGCCGGTCATACATGAGAATAAAAGAAAACACTCAAAAAATAGGTATTCGAGGGCTGGCTTAGCAACAAGGACTTTTTCCCACTATTTGCCACTCGGCTCCGCAGTACCTGCAAGCAACAATCCACCGAAGCGGTGGCAAACAAAAGTAACGGTCAGCTATGCAGACCAAATTATAACGATCTCGCCCCTAAACTTGGGGCGGCGATGCTCCTTCCCTGCACTTTATTAGCATAGCCATATAATAGGGAATTTACACATCATCACAGGCGTAGGCTCGCACGGCCACACACCCTGTGCTCTCAGGGCACATTCTCGGTGAACCCGGTCAAAGTCCGTGGTCTCACCACTGCCCCTTGGATGACAAATTTTCATGAGCATTTTGGTCTTTCCAGCATCAGTCACGTCAATTTAAGTCATAAACTGCCTAAGACTCTCCATATATGCCAATAGCAAGTCCCACGGACTTTAGGTTGCTTGTACCGAATGACATAGAGCAGGTACGGTTCCTCCTAACCTATTGCTCACACCACAACGTCAATTTAAGCCATATGCGTGGGTAAAGCTTTCCCGAGTCCCAAATCGATCACACACTTTACATAACCCGGTTATGTACAAGTTAGCTCCCAGGCCACCAAGTTGGCAGAATCATGCATCTACCCAGTTTTCCGGGTGCACCTTGGAGTTAGTCCCCAAGGCTCCCTGTTGTAATCTACCGCGTAGAAAACCCGAAAAATAATCATCTGTGTGGAGTCTTCTCCGGTCATTCATGTAATGCAACATCACCGATCCAGACCAACTTGTCCGGGTAGGCTTCACACATTATGCCTATGTCTGTTTCTTAATTACAGACTCTATATGCAAAACAACGGGGACTATTCATGTCTACCAGAAGGAACACCTCACACTCACCGCAAACTCGCGAGAGCGAACTTCCTATGCAAGGAAAAAGAGGACTTCACATGTCCAAGATGAGAATCGTTACCCTAGCATTTCTCTTTGGCGCCATGAAGATCTATGTGGATGAAAAACACCGCAACGTCCTCGCCTCCATAGATCCGAACTCGGCTTGCGATTTGGGCCTCTGAAGCTCCACCGGTGTCCAGATCTCTCCTCCTTCTTCTTCCTTGCTTTCCCCTCTCTCTAGAACTTTAGAAACAGAAAGCTCAAATAGAATGAGGGTTTCTAAACCCTATTCCCGAGTTAAACCCTGCCAGGATAAGCCATGACCCTTAGATCCCAAAGGAAGGAAACGGACGACCACAATTCGCACTTAAAATCCAAAACCTGGGCCGAACACGGCTTGTGACATGCCTGTGTACAAGGCCGTGTGCCTCATTTGACGCCGAAACCGTCGCATCCCAAAAAAGTACACGGGCTCTCGATACGCCCGTGTCAGGATTGACACGCCCGTGTCATCCAGTACACGCCAGTGTAGTTGGACGCGTTCCTCCATCGACACGGGACCAACACCAACCCGAGGAGAACACGGGTATTCGACACGCCCGTGTCGCATATGACACGCCTGTGTCAAACCCGAACACGCCTGAGCTCGGGCCGTGTTTCTCCCCGACACAACTCGGCTAACTACCCGAGTAGGACACGGTCTAGGACACACCCGTGTCTCAGGCCGTGTTCGATATCTCGAGTACCTTTCATTGAACACTCGAGACGATCGTCGAACCCGAGCACGACATGGCCCTGGACACGCCCGTGTCTCAGGCCGTGTTCGCTGTCTCGAGTGTCTTTCGTCGACCACTCGAGTAGCTCGTCGAAACCGAACACGACACGACCGACCTCTACCAAGTCCGAAACTTGGCTCAAAACACCACTCATCCCTCTTTTGAGTTTTGAGGCGTTACAACTCGGCCACCTCTCTGGCCGGCCACCGCCAGCACCACCTCCGTCAAGGTGGTGGCCATCGCGGGGCGGCGGCACGGCCGCCGGAGGGGCGGATTCTGGCGATCCCGATAGGTTGAAGTTTTCAGAAAAATAGAGAAATTGAAAGCTTGAATCGGGCTCAATTGAGCTCAATTCTCTTCCCTATTGAATCCTATGATCTACACATAGAAGAAGGAGTAAGGGAGGACCTTATTGGTGGTCTGTGTAAGGTCCCCCTCTTAAACAAATAGGAGGACCTTATGCCCAAAGCGCTTGTCCCACTAAAAGGTTCGTGTTTCGGTAGAGGACCCACCCCTCTCACCCTAACCACGACCCAATTGGCGGAGCATGCGCTTTGTATGGCTATATATAACAACAATAGAAAATAATTCACATAGTATAAAATTTCGCGGAAGCATCACAGAGTATAGATATATCATCATGATAGAAATAGGTAACCATAACAAGAACCCACGAGGGGTATAGGTGTCCAAAATGATCATCCAACATGAGATGACAAAACATAGAATCTATGGAAGAAAACTACTCATCCTCTCTCCTACTCGATCTAGTACTCTTAAATCTTCATAGACTGTCCGAACTGGCTCCTGGAACTCCTCATCAACGGGATCACGCCTACGATCCTACATCCTCTCCTGCTCCGTGGGTAGGCGCATCGGGCCCTAAAATGATACGTACAAAATTACGTTAGCCACATCATGATCAAGTAAATCTCACGCTCCTCCCAGCCCCCCTAACGGGTAAAAGGAAGGAAACCTGCAAAGAAAAAAATAGTACAATAGCCGAAGCAACATATCTTGTATAAACAGATAAAAGGTAGTGGCAGGAGAAATCCGTGGTTTATAAAGAGCGTACAGAAGTAGTAAATTTACCCGTCATCGTATAATTCCTCCTGACTGTGGTTATACTATGACGGACCAAGGTGATAGTGCATGTAAACATATCATGTATTGATTGATGTGATGAGCATGTATGATATTCTCACGGTCACTCGAATGATATGTCACAATCATTTCCCCTATGTCGACATAGTGACTTGTTAAGAGAAGGAGCTCACTTCCCAGGCCTCACCGCCGTTGCCAGACGGTGACAGTGGGTCGGTCGCTCCCACTTCTAGGTTATGAATACACCCCAACTTCCGGCCTTCATACCCCAAGAAACGGGTACTCTCGGCGGGAACACATCCTCACCTCGTGCAGAGATCGACCCTCTCGGCACATAACCAACGGGTGTGAGACGGACCTATGTGGAAATGGTAGCTAGCCCCCGGTCCTCATCACCACCTAACAACCAAAAGAGTTCGTCGTCGCAACTTCTCACATAGTGTATAATAGGGGAAGCCGACGAACCCGCCACATCAGTAACCATGTACCCTCCCATTTACCCATGCATAAGAAATGAATGAAGGACTATGATAGTACTTCTTAAGTTATTACGTCATATTTGCGCATTCTGGAATAATACACACATGAATTGATAAATTGAATCATTTAAACATGATATATAAAACTATGGCTCAAATATCAGCTCCGATTAAGGAAAAAATACCACGCCATGAGATCCATTAGTTACACGTGATGAGTGAGACCTTATATAATTTAAGATAACAATTTCTCATGTACAAAATTTTCATGGACAACTATATATCACATATGGAAGCACATCAGAACTTGAAATATTTATTCATGTATCCATAAAAAAATTGTAGATCTGATCTGAACATAAAGCTTAATTCCCAAATCACGGCGACCTGTATGTGGGGGTTTTCTCATGGCTGAGTATCATATAAAATCGTATTTTTCTGTACAAATTTCGATTGCAACTATATGTAATGAGAAGACATGCAAAATCTACTGATAACAGGATAAGTGTGCACCCCCTTTCCCTTTTTTGTACTTAACATACTTTCTTGATACAAATTTTGTAAGTAGTTATATAATTATGAACATGATTTTCACGGTGAGAAAATTCATCCTATACCAAATTGCATGCCTAACCTTTTGAGGGTTAAAATGGAAATAAATTTAAAACTAGATCTAAACATTTTTTTACAGAACTCCCTGGTACCGAGGTGGCGTTGCAGGAGATTCAAGTTGCATATCCTGTCGTTTAAGGCCATAAATATTTTGAGTCGATAACTCTCTCTAAACGATTGTAGGTCTACACTGATAGAAATAAATAAAGTGTTTTTTTTAAAATTTTGGGGTCATGTATACCATGTAATCGGAAAATATAATTTTTATACATAATATATCATCGCCCGGGTTACCTAAAACTATTATAGCTCCCTATTTTTTTTCCAGCTTACAACAGCGATGGCGTATGGGAGAAAATATCTGTGGCCGGCCTGAGCCTCCACTGCTCCGGCCAACACCCTCGGGGATGCGCCGGAGGGTGAGCACACCGGAGAGACGGCCGGCGGCCAACCGCTGCAGCCGCCTCCCACGATCTGCGTCAAAAACAAAAAAAAAGAAGTAAATAAATAAATAAATAAAAATAAGAGTCTCACGGTGGCTGCATGCAGCCGGCGTTCCTTCACCGTGAGGCCATGCGGGCGGCCCAAGACCGGGGAGCGCTTGATTTTCCCTTCTACCTGCCGGCCGGAGTGGTAACACTGGTTGCTCCGGCCGTGTGGGCCACCCCCCCCCCCCCTGTACGCGGGGGGGGGGGATTGTTGGGTCCTCGCCCAGGTTCGGCGCTCCGATCCTTCACATGCGAGGTGCGGGCGGCCCCTCAGCCTGGTTGCTCCGGCCAGTGGTGGCGCTCCGGCGATACGCCGCCGCCGGTGACCATGAGAGAAAATCTCCATGTGGTGGCTGTAATGCCACCGTGAATAGAAAAAAAAACAGGGGAGGGGAAGAAGAATGCTACGGGTTGCCCCACCATCGTTGGTGGGGGCTTGGGCTCCGGCCACTACCCCCAATGAGAGTACCCGGGGAGGGCCTCCGGTGGGGTGACATCCCGCGGTCAGCCGCCGCAGGCCGTGGCCGGAAAATTTTAACAGTAGGATTTTTTTTCTCTTTTCTTTTTTGATCGGGATGAAGAGGCCGCCGGAGCGGTTTCCGTCGAGCCTCTTCGCCTCAAGGGCCTTGAGGAGGGGTCGTGGGGACTCCTCCTCTAGTTCACACGCCTCATGCGAGGTCGAAACCCGCAACGGTGGCGGAGGTCGTGGGGGTGGTCTGAAGCTTCCATGGCCGGGAACGCCGTCTCCGGTGGTCGGAGTCGGCGGAAGTGGCAAGGAGGAGTTGTAAGAACTTACATTCGTGCCGTTTAGGCGAGGGGATCGTCGAGCGGCCAGGGTGGTGGAGTTTGTCGGAGTTCGTGGAGGAGGCTCCCCGGAAGGTCGCCGGGGCTTGGTCTCTTGCTGGTTAGGGGGGGTATGGTGTTGGGAAAAACAAAACCCTAGCTCTTGAGGGGTTCATATAGGAATGGGTGGTATCTTGGAGTGTTGGGAGGGATTTAGGGTTTGTTTGGCGCAGCTCTGGCGGCTGAAGAATCTCTATTCCAGCCGTCAGAGCTGTTTTTTCTGTGTTTGGGACAACTCCTTATGAAGAGCTTTTCGTAAATCTGGAACTGTTTTGCAGCTTTTCGGAAATACCCTCCCCCAGCTTCTGCTCCCGCAAAATAGTTTTCTCTCTCACATGTTTGGGAAACCTACCGGCCCCAACTTTTCCAATTCTTCCTGCAACTCGCGGGAGCCGACGGTCTCGCCGGAGCTGACACATCTCGTCGGAGCCGACGCTCCCGCCTCCTCCCGCTCTCGCTCTATTTCTTCAAAGCGCACTTCTGCACAGAACACTCAAACACTTTACAGCTTTCCAAAACTGCTCCCCATAAATCTATTTTAAAACAGTTCTATCCGGACAGCAGCTTTTCAATCCGCCAGAGCCGTCCCAAACAGACCCTTAATGAGGAGAATTCACTCCTCCTTGATGAAACCGCCACTTCCAGCCGGTTCAGCCTTCCAAAGGCTTTGAAAATAGGGGGAAGATGAACCACAAGCCACCATATTGATTGAGAGTTATTAAGGGGGGTTTTAACCTATTAATGGGTGCTTAAAATTAAATAACAAACTATTCGTAATTTATTTTAATCATAAGGTATTTTTAGGAATTGTTTCGTAATTTTTGAAAGTATTTTCGTATTTTTCTATATTTATTTGGTGTTTTGAACATAATATAATCAAAATAAATAATTTATGTTTTAAATAATAAATTTTAATTACTACATCTCTTCCAAATATTTTTAGGGTGATATGATAAAACGTTTAGAGGATAATAATATCATTTGCTATTTTATCTTAAATCTCCAATATATTTAATAAATTAAATACTCAAATAATAAATTAATTTTTAAAAGATCAATTAATTTTTTATTGGCTCATAATACTTCAATTTGTTCTTTGGGTGTCTTGATAAAATTCCGGAGTTGATAGGAGTGCACTCGTCACATTTCTCATTAAGTTATCGTTTATGTGGTTTGGTGTTCGTTTAGGCGGATAAAAGTGTTTTGGGCATCGCATGATTCAAGACGTTCAACTTGGTGAATAAATATCATGATGAGTTAATTTGGCTAATTTAGGATAATGGCATGCTACTCGTGTGTATATTGGCCTACTAAGGGCTAATAAGTCAATATACGCAAAAAATAAGGGTCCAATATCTATTTTAGTCACATAAGACCCGTGTGACTCGGAAGGCGGAGGAAGTGACTTAGTGGGTTACTAATACCCAATAGGTTATTCGCCTACTACTTGGGTGCTAATCCCGCCCACAAAACCCTAGCAGGTCAAAAAGGGTCAAGAAAATTTGGAAGTTACAAATCTAAAAAGTCTAGCAAAATTTTCATCCTCGAAAATTCGTTTGGTCATAGTATTTCTGAGAATATAAGGAGTGTTGAAGCCAGGAAATTCCTAACCTCAGAATTCGGATCAAAGCCGCCTAAGGTTACCGGCTCAGAAGTAAGATCGGACGGCTAGGGTGACCAAAAAGAAGGAACAGGTCAAACAGGACCCCAGGCGTTGCGGCAGGAAGGACCCACCACGTACCTGGATGCTCGAAAGGAATAGCCCCTTCTCAACCAAAAATGGCCGAACTGGGTACGAGGGAAGCTAGCTGGTAAAGTCACAAAGTCGCGAGTTGCTCTAAGGAAAAGGAATCCGAAGACTTAGCTAGTATCCTGAAGCTCGCGAGTATCCTGCTTTGGATTTCAAGTCCCTCACCTGGTACCCCTGGGGTCCTATTTATAGGAAAATGCAAGGGGAGGGGGGGGGGGGGGGTCATATTTATACCCCACCCACCGGCGACTAGGCGACTTCCAGAGGAACTCGCACGGGCTGGGCGAATATTGTTGGGAGTTATGCCCACATTAACCCAGATTTGATGAAGTCACCCTGGAACTAAGATGAATTAGTTTGTATTTGATGCTTCGTTTGAGTTATGTGTTTGCAGGACTCCAATGGGAAGTGTAGACCAATGTCAGTCTACAATGGGTCACCAAACACATGGCCATACAGTGTTCCAAAGTGTTGACTCATGTGTAGCCTCTCTATTGGGATACACTTCATATTCAAGTTGTAGGACTGTGTAATGACTTGGTGCTGATTCCCTTCTAGTAGAAGAAAAATTGCTGACAGAAATTTTTCTAAGTATTTCTCTCGAGTAGGTCCTTAACTACTCGAGTAGATTCCTTGAGATATACTCGAGTAAAACTTATACATACTCGAGTAAGAAAATCCCTCCTCTCGTGAAGTTAAGTAAACCACTCGAGTAGTTCACTGACATACTCGAGTAGCTTACTTAACTACTCGAGTAGATCACTCTTCCTACTCGAGTTGCCCAAAATTTTGTTTCCAAATTTTTCTAAGTCATTTACTTGAGTAGGTACTTTATATACTCGAGTAGTTCTCGACACTGTGTCGAGTATCTCTCTTCTCTGTGTCGAGTAGTTAAGAAATACTCGAGTAGGCCATTCATATACTCGAGAAGATTTCTTTCCTCTCGAGTAGTTCAATCTACCTACTCGAGTAGCTGTTTCTCCCGTGTGCAGAATATTTCCAAGTGTTTGTCTCGAGTAGTTTTTCTAACCACTCGAGTAGTTCAATTTTGCCTACTCGAGTAGTACAACTTGTACTCGAGTAGCTCAACTCCTTCTCGTGAAAATTTTCTGTGTACTTGAGTAGATCTTCTAAATACTCGAGTAGTTAATTATATGCACTCGAGTAGTTGTCTTCTACCTACTTGAGTAACCATGAATTATATACCCGAGTAATATTTCTCTGCTTACACGAGTAGTCCTTGACCTACTCGAGTAGTTTTATACCCACTCGTGTATATGACCTCATTTTCTCTGAAATTTCTTTTAAGTCCAGATTTGACAAATTTTAAAAACCCGTGATATGATTGGTCCACGTGTACGTCATTAAATCCAATTATGACCGTTATTAGTACTCCTATAAAGGTCTTGTCTAATCTACAAACCCTAATCAGAAAACAAATCTTTCAAGAAGAAAATTATTCTAAGTTTTGCAGCCGCCGCTTTCCAAAAAGAATCATTGTTTCCTCTCTCTCTCTCTCTTCACGGAACGAAAGCCGTCGCCGCCTCTGTTGTTCTCCGGCAAGGGTTTCGATCTTCAGAGGAAATAGACTGAAAAAGCTCTCCAGATTGAGATCGATTTTCACATACTCATCATCTGTCCGATAGTGGAAGCAAGGAGTTCAGATCTACTGTTGCCGAGAATCTTTCTTCAACTTTTCTGATAAAGTCGCACGCCAAGAAGAAGATTCCAGTTCCTGTTTCATTTTTAGATCTGAACCAGACAATATTACTGTTTGTATTTTTCAATACTTGTATTTCATTTCTGTAGGAGAATTTTTCTCCGAGTGTAGGAGTTTTCCACTCCGAGTTTGTAGGAAGGTGTTTCTTCCAAGTTGTAGATCCAGTTGATTGGATTGAGATTGTAGGAACTTTGTTCCGAGGGTAGGATTGTTTTTCAATCCGAGATAGTGGAGTAGCCGAGTCTAGTATATTGCTAGATCGGTGAGGGAAAGTGGATGTACCCAAGATCGGGGAACCACTATAAATCTTGTCTCGTCTGTGATAGTTTGGTAGATAGATCTGTGCTGTGTTCTAAGATTTTTTATTCCGCAAAAGACGCACAACTCACCTATTCACCCCCCTCTTGGTGATTTAGGTTGACAATTATTATCTTTCAATTAGTATCAGAGGGAGGTTGATCGTCAAAAGGTTAACACCTTGATCAGTTCCTGCATATAGTTGTCATTTGAGATCTATCTATCGTGGACAAGGCAAAGGATTTCGCCAAGCTTCCCCTGTGCAACAAGAATAACTTTCTCATGTGAAAAGAAAGGATCAAATTCTTTATGGAAGCTGTGGATCCAAGGATCTTCATGATAGTTGAAGAAGGTCCTTATATCCCTATGACTGTCTCCACTATAGATCCTACCAAGAAGGTTCCAAAGAAGCTGATGGATCTAAACAAGTACGAGATTGCACTTGTCTCACTAGACAAGAAAGCCAAAAACATTATAGCAAGTGCAGTCGATGACTCAATGCTGCAGAACATAATCCACTGACAATCTGCAAAGGAGATGTGGCAGTCCCTGGTTACCTCGATGGAAGGGACAGAAGAAGTGAGGGATGATCGGAGATCCCTCCTCAATCAGAAGTATGAATTCTTTCGACAGGGAAGCAAAGAGACCATTGCTGATACATTTGAGAACTTTTTCAAGATAGTGAATGGCCTAAGAGTCTATGGTATAGTATTCACTAATGGAGAACTAAATGACAAGTTTCTAAGATCCCTGACCAAAGAATGGGACAACAAGGTCTGTTCCATCAGGGAGTTTGGGAAGCTGGCTGAGACAGACCCACAAAATCTCTTCGGGAAGCTTATGTCATATGAGCTTCAACTCAACACCAGGAAAGCTGAAGAAGAGAAGAGCAGGTCTACTCTCAAAGAAAATTATGTTGCTCTAAAAGCAGACATCTCCAGAAAGACAAAGGCTGTCTCCCCTGCTCCAGCTCCAGAGATTAGTGAAGAAGAAGAAACTTATGAGCCTAGTACCCCAGGCTCTGAGCTATCAGAAGGAGAGTTCTCACTGCTCTCACGTCAGTTCAAGAAATTCTTGAATAAGAAAAAACAATGGAAAGGCAAGGATGCCTCCTATAGAAGATCACGACACGATGGTGATCGACAAAGAAAAGGCTCAAGTAGCCATGACAGGTATTCCTCTAAACAGAACAAATATGTTTTGACTGACATCATTTGCTATTGTTATAATAAGTCAGGTCACGTCATCGCCGACTACCCTCATAAGAAGAAGGAGGGTGGTAGAAGAGAAGAAAAGAAATCCTCACACAACAAGAAGAGGAAAGAGAAGAGCCTCATAGCCAAAAAGTGCAAGACTCTTAGTGACTCCGACTCATCTGAGTCAAGTGAAGAAGAAGCTTATTTTGGGCTAATAGCTCAAACAGATGATGATCAAGAGCCCCAGTTCACTGGGAAGGTAAACTCTCATACCCCTCTTTCAGATTCTGAAGTCTCTGAGCATGATTGTGAGGATAGCTCCTCTGGCGATGAGTCAGAGCTAATGGCCCAGTACAAGGAGTTAATCATGGCTTACGACAAATGTCGTCGAGTCGTGAAGACTCGGGCTAAAGAGATCAAATCTCTAAAAGCCGAAGAGAGCATCTTGAGAGAGAAAGTCGCAAATACTAACTCCCTCGAAGAAAACTTCAATAATGCAATTGAATAATATAACAAGGCTCTTGAGCACATTGACCTCAAAAAAAAAATCATCAAGGAATTGGAAGCCCAACTTGCAGCTGAAAAGAAACTGATTGAAAGTTTCTCGAAGCCCAAGACAGCTCTTCCATTCATTGCTGAATTCTCAGCCAAGGCCAAGGGTGCCGGATTAGGCCATGAAGAAGCTCCTAGTAAATCCTCTAGCAGAAACAAGAATCAACGGAAGAATAAGGCCGCCAAAGAGGCCTTAGCCAAAGAGAAGGGAAAAGCCCCTCAAGATCAAACTACATTCAAGAAAGTCATATTTCCATCAAATGAGTTTGATTTTGACTCATCCTACGGGCACTTTACTAGGCCTACCTACGTAGAGCCAAAGTCCCGCTATCAAGGATGGACTCGACCCTGCAACTTTGGCGAAAGTGTCTTTAAGGCACCTTATGAAGAAGTTATTCTTCATAGCTATGGCCCTTTCAATCATGGGCATAACTTCAAGAAGGCACCAAAGACAAAGCCTGTTGTAGAAAAGCCCTTAAAGGAAAAGAAGTCATGTGATTGTCATCATCATGAGACATCTTCCTCCAAGAATGTTGCCCCTGCTAGACCATAATTCCAAAAGGTCAAGCAGGAGATCTTGAGGCAAAGGTACAACAGATTTGACTCTTGGTGTTGTGGCAAGGTTGGTCACTTCGCCATAGATTGCTGGTTTAATTCCAGAAACGCTGCAACCCCTCATGTTAGCAACATGAGAAAGACCACTCATAGTTCTAACACTTGCAGGGGGAGTACTCTAACCCGAGACCAAGGACACAAACGTGTTTGGGTTCCTAAGCCAAACTGATTATGATTGCAGGTATGTCCAAAGGCCAAAAAAATGTCTATCTGGTATTTGGATAGCGGATGCTCTCGGCACATGACCGGTACTAGAAGCCTCATTCAGAACTTTACTCCAGTCGTGAACGGACCAAAGGTCATCTTTGGAGGTTCAGACCGTGGAATTACTAGAGGCTATGGTATGATTACTAACGACAATGTATCCTTCTCGGATGTGGCTTATGTCGAAGGATTAGAACACAATCTCATAAGCATAAGCCAACTCTGCGATAAAGGATACATAGTTGAATTCCATGCTAATAAGTGCTTGATAAAATCCGTTGACAATATGGAAACGATTCTATCCAGCACTCGAAGCAGGAATATTTTCTGTTTAAATTTCACTTGTATAGATTCCTCTTCACCAGTATGTATTTTAGCAAAATATAGTGCGTCTCTTGGTAACCAATGTCACTAGAGACTAGCACATATTAATTTCAAAACTATTAATAAATTATTTTCAATGAACTTAGTACGTGATGCCCCAAATGTCAAATGCGTCAAAGATAGACCTTGTCATGCATGCGTAAAAGGCAAGGAAACAAGGGTTACCTTTAAAAGCATTATTGGCAATGACTATAACAGATGTCTCTATCTATTGCACATGGACTTATTTGATCCACTACAAATTAGAAGTTTGGGAGGTAAGGATTATACGTTGGTAATTGTTGATGATTACTCGCGCTTTGCGTGAGTGTTCTTTCTGAAACACAAGTCAGATACCTTCGACATCTTTTCTAATTTTGTCAGGCAAGTTTAGAATGAATACAACTACTCCATAGTCAAAATCAGAAGTGACAACGGAATAGAGTTCAAATCTGGGGCCATGACAGAATTCTGTGAAAGCTAAGGTATCTTTCATGAGTTTTCCTCTCCTCGTACTCCACAACAGAATGGAGTGGCTGAGAGAAGGAATAGAACACTCATAGAGGCCTGCAGGATCATGTTGAGTGATGCTTCACTACTGGAGTACTTCTGGGCTGAAGCCGTCAACACTGCATACCACGTGCAAAATCGAGCACTCATAAACAAAGACCACGATAAGACACCTTACGAACTTTTGAAAGGCAGGAAACCAACATTCTCATACTTTAGAATCTTTGGCTGTAAATGTTTCGTACTTAACAATGGTAAGTATCATACCACCAAGTTCAGCGAAAAAAGTTTTGAAGGTATTTTCATAGGTTATAGTAGCCATAGTAAGGCATATAGAATTTTTAATAGAAAAACCCTGGTGGTAGAAGAATCGATACATGTTGTATTTGATAAGACGAGCTTGCTGCAAAGCAATCCGTCTAGTGTGATCTTTGAAGATGTAGGTGAAAAGCTGAAAGAAACTAGCTTGGATGAACTGTCCGAAGACAAAGGCAAAAAGTTCATTAAGATCACCACTCCAACTCCTATTCGAGAGGCTGATGATCAAAATGAAGAAGACATTCAAGATGAAGAAATCACTCCAGTGATTGAAGATAATAGGAGAAGAAAAAGAAGAAGAATCACCGGGACTCTGGAGCTCAGACATATGAAGGATCACCCCATAGACCAGATCATAGGAGATCCTCGGGACGGTGTCAGAACTCGAAGAGGTACAACTACTGAGAATCTTTATTTAAGTTTTCTCTCACAGGATGAACCAAAGAAGTTTGAGAAAGCAAACTCAGATGCATCATGGATAATGGCATTGGAAGAAGAGCTAAATCAGTTCAAGCGCTGCAATGTATGGAAGCTTGTTCCAAGACCCAAAGGAAAGAACGTCATTGGAACAAAATGGGTCTACAGGAACAAGATGGACGAAGACGGGACGATCATAAAGAACAAGGCCAGACTCGTCGCTAAAGTCTATCATCAAGAAGAAGGAATCGACTTCGACCAGACATATGCTCCAGTGGCAAGGCCGGAGGCAATAAGGTTGTTCCTAGCATATGCTGCATTCAAAGGCTTCACCGTCTATCAGATGGACGTGAAGTCTGCCTTCCTAAATGGTAACATAAAGGAGGAAGTGTTTGTGGAACAACCTCCAGGTTTCATTGATCCCAACTTTCCTAATTACGTCTATTTACTGCACAAGGCTCTATATGGTCTGAAACAAGCTCCTCGAGCTTAGTATGAGACGTTGTCTAGCTTTCTACTTGAGAACAAGTTCACAAGGGGAAAGATAGACAAGACATTATTTCTTAGGGAAATAAAAGGCAAGATTTTGCTAGTGCAAATCTATGCCGACGACATTATTTTTAGCTCTACAGACGACGACCTCTGCAAAAAAGTTCTCAAAACTTATGCAAGGGAAGTTCGAAATGAGCAGTATGGGCGAGCTGAAGTATTTCTTAGGGCTTCAGGTGAAACAATCTGAAGATAAAATTTTCATCTCGCAGACCAAGTTCACCAAAGAGCTAATTAAGAAATTCGGAATGGAGAACGCAACCTCTATGAGGACTCCAATGGGCTCAACTATGTCTCTGGACAAGGATGAAAAAGGGAAACCTCTTGATGAAACCAAGTACAGAAGCATAATTGGATCCCTGCTCTACCTTACTGCCAGTAGACCTGACATAATGTTTTCAACATGTGTTTGTGCTAGATTTCAGGTGAAGTCTAAGGAATCTCACTACGCTGCTGCAAAGCGGATTTTGAGATACCTTAAAGGCACACCAAATCTTGGCTTATGGTACCCAAGAAGTAATGACAGGGAACTAATTGGTTTTTCAGATGCAGACTTTGCAGGTAGCAAAGACGACAGGAAAAGTACTTCAGGAACTTGCCAATTCTTTGGAAGAAGGCTAATCTCCTAGAGTAGCAAGAAGCAGAACTGTGTCGCAATCTCAACTGCTGAGTCAGAGTACATCTCTGCAGGCAGTTGCTGCGCACAGTTACTTTGGATCAAGAATCAGTTCGAAGACTACAATATGAAGTTCAAGAATATCCCACTGTTTTGCGACTCCTCCAGCGCAATTGTAATAGCCAACAATCCAGTCTCGCACAGCCGGACAAAGTATATCGAGCTAAGGTATCATTTCATCCGGGAGCATGTAGAGCATGGGGACATCGATCTCCAATATGTCTCCACAGACAGGCAAGTCGCCGATATCTTCACGAAGTCGCTAGACGAGACTAAGTTCTCATTCTTCAAAACTGAACTTGGGATGCTCAAAAAAGAAGATTAGAGAAGTTTGGATTTCATGAAAGCAAAGGAAATTAAAAGGTTAGTCAAAATCTGGCTTTTCAAAGTTCTCTTCCTTCTCTGACTCAAGTAAAACCTGACCTACTCGAGTACTCAAAGTATCTACTCGAGTACTCAACAGACCTACTCGAGTAGTCCTTTAACTTACTCGAGTAAGGCAATTAATGTACTCGTGTAGTACACTTCATCTACTCGAGTGAGTCAATTCTTCTACTCGAGTCATTGTAGATTCTCTAGACCTACTCGAGTACCTCCCTATATACTCGAGTACCTTCTATAGACCTACTCGAGTAACTCCCTATATACTCGAGTACTTCTTTTTCCTCTCGTGTACATGACTCTTGGCTTTCAAATTTTCCCGTGCCGGCTTTCCTGTTAAATTATTTTCTTCTCGATGATTAGACATAAACCTAGGGTTTTATAAGTTTGAAATTCCAAAAATCATTCTACACGAAATCAACTCCATTCACTCGAGTACATGTCCGCCGCTTCGTCTCCACTCGAGAAATTACAGAGCTGCGACTCTTCCTATTCCCCGCGACAGAATTTTTTCCCAATTTCTGGATCATGGCCGCCGTCTCCAAGATTAGTGTAGGATCGGAACTTGTTACCGCCGGGATTGCCGAGCTTTCAGACGACTTTCACAACTTGCTGATTCTTCTAGACACCGCAGGGTTATCCTTCATCCTGCAAGAACCCTGTCGTATTCTCTTCCCGGAAGTCGCCGAATTCTTCTCAAATATGAAGGTCAAGCGTCATGGACATGTCCTAAAATCAAAAGTGAAAGGTTTGAAAATTAAACTCAACAAGACCTCTATCTCTCAGCTTCTCCGATTGCCCCTAGTAGACGAAGAAGATGACTTAGATGATGAAGACTCTGACAGAACAGCCCTATTCTGTGGCCTTTCGGCTGATGCTCAGTACATCAAATGGTCAGACATGAACACAGAAGGAAAATTTCTGGTTGATGTTATTGGAAAGAACTTACTGTGCAAGACCAACTCCATAAGAGACATTCCACTATATTTCTTCGACATAATGCAAGCCATTTTCTGCCGCAAGAAATATCAGTTTGGGATGCTAATTCTGGACAAAATCAAGCATAGTTTGAAATCCCCCAACTTCGCCAGAATTATCTCTCTGCTCCTCCATGAAACAAATCCTCAGGTATTCGACTTCTCTAAAGGGACCCCTCTTTATCACATGAAGAAGGTCTCCATTTCTTCTATTCAGATATGGGAGCTCAAGCTGAAGAATCCTGCACAAGCTGCCAAGATTTCAGAAGTTCCAGCAGATCCAACATTAGAAGACAGAACTCCATCTCCCTCTCCTCATCATGTGGCCAGCTCCTCTGGTGCACTAAGTGAGGGGGAGCCTGCTCCTTCTACCTCAGTCAGGAAACCCTCTCCTCAGCCAACAACTTCTTCCCTACCTCATACTCCTCTAACTCCAGCAACTCCCTCAGATCAGATACCTCAAGAATCTCTTCTCTCAACAGCTGCTGCCATAGATGCTATGATTGTAGAGCTCTCTGAAGAAGTGATGCTTATTCCTCCTCTATCTCCTCCAGCTCCATCCTTTGAATGTCACAAGGACTCAACTCCAGCACAGTCTCCTGAACATTCTCCAGCCAGGACTCCAGCACAATCTCCTGCTGCCCTCAAAGACCAGCAAGACACAATTCTTATTTCTGATGAGCCCTCTCCAGAGCTAGCAGAAGCTCCTCTCAGAAACCTAGATTTCTTTCTCCCTCAGGTTCCAGAAGAAGGGGGTGCTATCATTCCTACCACCAGAGCTCACAGCTCTGTGATCATTGAAGAAATAGCTCAATGGGTAACTCCTCCCCTTCCTTCTACTGCTCCTTTAACTGTTGTTATTGCTGCCTCTCCCTCTCCAGATTTGCTGTCCCAAATCTCTTTCCTACTGTAAGAACAAAGAACTTATTTTGATACTTCTCTAAAGACTGTCACTGATAAGATAACTGCTCTCGAGACTGAGATGAGCAGAGGCTTTGCTGAAATTCAGCAAAATACTGACAAGCTCAAGTACTTATTTCAACTTGGTGGCAAAGCCCTGGACCACACTATCACTAGTGTTGGAGAAGTTATGAAACAAGGTGTCACCCTTGCAAATAATCAAATTGAACTGGACAAGAGAATTGAAGCAAACAAAGTGAAAATCTGTAAAGAAGTTGGTCTTTTCAAAGAAGATACTATAGAGAATTTATCTGTTGAAATCAGAAAGGGGGAGGGATTGATCAAAGAACTCAAAGAACAAGTAGAAAAATCAGCTGCTCAGAAGTCAGATGTATGGGAAGCTCATGTGAAGACAATTCATGATGATGTGCTAGCCTAGATACAAAGTGTCAAATTTTATACCTATGACACTGCTATCTGGATGCACAATCAGATTCTGCCAGACCTTGCTGTTGACCCCAACATCATTCCTCATCATTTAAATCCTCTAGCTATAGATACCTCTGCCCCAGCTGCTCCTCTGCAACCTACCTTCTCTTCCAGGCCTGGAGACTCAGTTTCTCCTCCAGACACATATGTTCAAGGCTGGGAAGAAGATCCTGCTGATATTCTCCTTCAGGCTCCTCCAGAGATCAAAACTTACAAGAAGAAAAGGGAGTATGGTGAAGGCCCCTCTGCTATCAAGACTGCTCCTACTAAAGCTACTGAACATGCTGAAGTTTGGTCTCCAACCTCCAAATCCCTGATTCTGGAAACTCTCAGATTAATTATGGAATTCCATGAGAGCAGGAATATTCATTACAGCTCATAAGAATGGGAACTTTATGAAAAATCCATGACCAAGAGAATAATCTATGACAGAGAATATGGGAGGAACAACTTTACAACACCTCCTAGACCTCCCAAGTATTTTCCAAAACCCTACTACTACTAGAAGAGACAATAAGAGAAACTAGACAGACAACAGAATCAAGGCTGACTTTCAAGGATTTTTGAGAGTGTGGAATGATTGACTATAGAATTGATAATGTTGGATATTCTTATTTATATAATTCTAAGTTTTTTCTCTTATTATCCTTTCTCATAGTCTATTGCTTGCTTGCACATTTTCTATTTAGCTTCTTTTTATGTCTATAATTCACCTTAGTGTAAAAGGTTCCGACTTTAACAAATAGGGGGAGATTGTTGGGAACTATGCCCACATTAACCTAGATTTGATGAAGACACCCTGGAACTAAGATGAATTAGTTTGTATTTGATGCTTCATTTGAGTTATGTGTTTGCAGGACTCCAATGGGAAGTGTAGACCAATGTCAGTCTACAATGGGTCACCAAACACAGGGCCATACAGTGTAATCACCCATTGTGTGTTCCAAAGTGTTGACTCATGTGTAGCCTCTCTATTGGGATACACTTCATATTCAAGTTGTAGGACTGTGTAATGACTTGGTGTTGATTCCCTTCTAGTAGAAGAAAAATTGCTGACAGAAATTTTTCTAAGTATTTCTCTCGAGTAGGTCCTTAACTACTCGAGTAGATTCCTTGAGATATACTCGAGTAAAACTTATACATACTCGAGTAAGAAAATTACTCCTCTCGTGAAGTTAAGTAAAACACTCGAGTAGTTCACTGACATACTCGAGTAGCTTACTTAACTACTCGAGTAGATCACTCTTCCTACTCTAGTTGCCCAAAATTTTGTTTCCAAATTTTTCTAAGTCATTTACTCGAGTAGGTACTTTATATACTCGAGTAGTTCTCGACACTGTGTCGAGCATCTCTCTTCTCTGTGTCGAGTAGTTAAGAAATACTCGAGTAGGCCATTCATATACTCAAGAAGATTTCTTTCCTCTCGAGTAGTTCAATCTACCTACTCGAGTAGCTGTTTCTCCCGTGTGCAGAATATTTCCAAGTGTTTGTCTCGAGTAGTTCTTCTAACCACTCGAGTAGTTCAATTCTGTCTACTCGAGTAGTACAACTTGTACTCGAGTAGCTCAACTCCTTCCCGTGAAAATTTTCTGTGTACTCGAGTAGATCTTCTAAATACTCGAGTAGTTAATAATATGCACTCGAGTAGTTGTCTTCTACCTACTCGAGTAACCATGAATTATATACCCGAGTAATATTTCTCTGCTTACTCGAGTAGTCCTTGACCTACTCGAGTAGTTTTATACCCACTCGTGTATATGACCTCATTTTCTCTGAAATTTCTTCTAAGTCCAGATTTGACAGATTTTCAAATCCCGTGACATGATTGGTTCACGTGTACGTTATTAAAACCAATTATGACCGTTATTAGTACTCCTATAAAAGGTCTTTTCTAATCGACAAACCCTAATCAGAAAACAAATCTTTCAAGAAGAAAATTATTCGAAGTTTTGCAGCCGCCGCTTTCCAAAAAGAATCGTTGTTTCCTCTCTCTCTCTTCACGGAACGAAAACCGCCGCCACCTCTATTGTTCTCCGGCAAGGGTTTCGATCTTCAGAGGAAATAGACTGAAAAAGCTCTCCAGATCGAGATCAATTTTCACATACTCATCATCTGTCCGATCGTGGAAGCAAAGAGTTCAGATCTACTGTTACCGAGAATCTTTCTTTAACTTTTCTGATAAAGCCGCACGCCAAGAAGAAGATTCCAGTTCCTGTTTCATTTTCAGATCTGAACCAGACAATATTACTGTTTGTATTTTTCAATACTTGTATTTCATTTCTGTAGGAGAATTTTTCTCCGAGTGTAGGAGTTTTCCACTCCGAGTTTGTAGGAAGGTGTTTCTTCTGAGTTGTAGATCCAGTTGATTAGATTGAGATTGTAGGAACTTTGTTCCGCGGGTAGGATTGTTTTTCAATCCGAGATAGTGGAGTAGCCGAGTCTAGTATATTGCTAGATCGGTGAGGGAAAGTGGATGTACCCAAGATCGGGGAACCACTATAAATCTTGTCTCGTCTGTGATAGCTTGGTAGATAGATCTGTGTTGTGTTCTAAGATTTTTTTATTCCGCAAAAGATGCACAACTCACCTATTCACCCCCCTCTAGGTGATTTAGGTTGAGAACTATTATCTTTCAAGTATCTTGTCTAGTCGCCTACCTGGGGAGTATGCGAGGGGAGCTCGCCTATACTCGATCAGGCTTTCCGCGATCTTGAATGCTGACTTTGACTCCTGCCTTGACTTGTTGACCTTGACTTTTGCTGACTTTGCAATGGTAGGACCCACTCTCGACATATACGGGTTGTACACAATCCCCGCTTTTTCGGAGCGACATCGGAGCTCGGAGAGAAACATCCAACACTTATTCGGCGAGCTGCTCTGTTGAGTATCTGGGTTGCTCGCCACTTTTGACCGTCGTCCGATCTCTATAAATATGGGGGGCCTAGTTCTTTAGCCGGTTCTCTATAACTCGCGCATAATGTCGAACGCTAAGAAGATTCTTCGCGATAGTCTCGCTGTGCTGACGGGCGCCATTGGAGTCACTAAACCAAAGCGACCGCGCGAAGAGGATGTCGTCGCCGACTTACCCCCCTTAAGAGGAAAAAGATAAAGAAGTCCAAGAATAAACCCGCCTCTGGTGGTGATACCTCGCGGACACCCCTTTCTCTCCTTGCGGCCCCCACCAGCAACCCCGTGCTCTCTACCAGCACGCAACAGTTGCTTAGAGACTTGGGACTCGACGACATTCCCAATGTCGTTGTCTCTGATGCGAGCCTCCTCGACTCGCTTGACATCCCTGAGCTCTCCACTACCACGGCCCTAAAACTCGCCTCCACTCCGGTGCCACAGCAGGTTGAAGTCGTCGACCTGCCAGGTTGTCTTTTTGCCAAGATGATTTCTCATTCTGACGGTTGTTTCTATTGCCTGTTAACCGGACCATGATACTCGCAGATTCTCCCTCAGGGGGTGTGGGCGCGGCTTTGAATGTCGCCCCGTTGAGCTCCGCGCCGCTTGTTGCCCTTCCCGCCGGGAGACAAGTAAAGACCCCGCACACGGTGCAGATTAATATCGGTTCCAAAAGGACGGTTGAGGCCTCGATTCTGTCGGCGAGCAAGGAAACGTCGTCGAAGAATCCTCCACCGAGGAAAACTCTGGCGAGCAAGGGTCTCTCGGCGAGTTCTGAGTTTCCTGCGAGAAGTTCCGCTCCGCCCGCCGCGAGTTTTGCACTGCCTCCGGCGAGGTCTTCTCTGCCTGAGGCGAGCTCCTCCTTACCCCCGCCGCCGCCGCTTACCAACATTGCCACCATCCAGTCGGTGACCGTATCCTTTCCGCAGCCGCCGCCTCTAGTCGCGCCTTCTCAAGTCACCACGACGCGACTTCCTCCGCCTCCTCTGCTGAAGAATCCTCCACCACCGGCGAGTTCGTCGCTCCCTCCACCTTCTTCATCACATCCCGCGGGTGTTAATCCGGTCAAGCCGCGGCCAAGCTACTTCCCTCCAAGGAATTCGGATCTTGTACAAGGAGGGCGCGGGCGAGGATAGGCGGCCGAGCTCGCTGGTGGGCCATCGTCAGGCTGGCGAGATGAGTCAACTCGCGGATCCCCTCCTTGCTGATCTCGGTCTCCTCCCCGATCTGGGTCTCCTCGCAGCGGTATGTATCGCCATTGATGTGCACATGGAGGCTATGTATCTTCGTCTAATTCTGGCGACTTTTATTTGCTGTCAGATCGGCCGACGACTCCGGGGGCGGCCTTCATCGATGTCATGGGTTTACAGGGCATGTAATATCGTCGTGCAGCTGCTCGCGCTTACTTGGAGCTGGAGAGCAAGTTCGACCAGCTGGCGATCTGCGAGCCTCATCGCCGAATATCATCGTTGGAAGTGTGGATGGAGAAGATGGAAGAGCTCAAGAGTACGCTGGAGAGCTACAAATCCCGCTTCCACATGGTAAGAGAGAATGATCGTCAGCTGGCGATTAACAATCATCGCCTCCAGCTCGTCCTTGAAGAGGTCGCCGTCATTTGCGCGAATATGGGCTCTGTCGGCCGACTGACGAGGATGGAGGAGCAGTTGCGGCTTGGCGATGACGCGATAGCGATGGAGATAGAGCATTTCCGGCGAGCGCGCGAGATGGGTTGGGCCGGGCGACATCCGCATCCCCCAGAGAGGCCTAGGCCTTAGAATTTTCTTTCTTTTCTTTCTTCTTTTATCCAGAACTCGCCAAGTGCCGCTTTAATGGACAATTATTGATTGTAATAAGCGAGTTTGAACCTCGCATCTTTACCATATTAGTTTCTACTTCTGTGCTGTTTTGTGCAATATTGTGTCTGGTCTGTGCTGAGTTTATTCTGCAGGTTGCGATAATGTTTTATCTGTTCTGTGTGACCTATGCAATGGATACGGCTTCCTCGCTTACCGCGCGACTTGATTTAATACTCTCCGCAAGGAGGATACACCGCCCCCCCCCCCCCCTTTGGCGCCTATAAATAGAGGGCGTAGGTAGGACATAAGTACGTTGTTGCGCCTTTGATCACATAGCTCGCGAGTATCTGTTCCTGCTCGCGTTCTGCGACTTTGTTGTGCTCATCGCAATTCCTTCCTCTCTTCTTCTTTAAAACTCGCAGGATGGTGGGAGACGACGCCAGTGCTCACCGCCAAGCCCATGCCACCAACTTTGCGGATGCGGCTTTTAAGAAGTCGACCACCACTGTGCGCGACCTAGAGAACTTCAGGGAAAGACTCCTCCCCGAGGGATACTCGGCCAGACTTCTGGACCGTAGCGAGCGACTGAATACCTTCATCGAGGGCACGCTGGTCATTCCCCTCCGCCACTTCGACGCTGGCCTGCGACTTTCACTATGGCCGGAGTATTGCGATATCCTCCGATACTTCGGCATAGTCCCCGCGCAAATCAACCCCAACGACGCCGCCATCATTATGGGGTTCCTTTGCTATTTGCACGCGGAGAGGATCATCTTCGATCTCTCCGTATTCCGCAAGATATTCGCCTTCGCGGCGACTGCCGAGGGTGTGGTCTATTTCAGCAGCCATGTCTGCACCCTGGTGGGGACGGCGAACAAAGTACATCGGTGGAGCGAGATGTTAATCGTCGTCGAGGGCGACTTTGGCGACGTCCAGGGAAGGCCGCACCAGCCAGCTGATGTCGCCTTCCTTCCACCGATACTGGAAGGCGCGCGCGAGCAACTCGGCGAAGCGTTCCGAGGTCGCCGGTTTAATGTCATCTTTTAGCGACTAAACGTCAACACGCTGTTCGAGGTCCACTATAACGAAGGTAAATCTTAGCAAGGAATGTCGGTAGCATACTCATTGCAATAATCGCTTGCTTACACTACTCGGCCTTTTGCAGAGCCGAACGAACTCCTGGCGAGGCCGCTTTCTCTAGCCAAAGAAGTCGCCACCTCGCTACTTGAGCCCAACTCGCTAGTTGATATCGGCGAGAAAAAGAAAATCGCCAAGGGCAAAGGCAAAGCCAGGTCGCCTGGCCCCGCGACTAAGAAACAGAAGGTGTCCTCGCCACCTCCTGACGACCAGGACTCGCCGCTCCACGCTCGGCTTCCCTACTTCCACCCCAATTTCAACTTGGGGCTTGACGCAGTGGACGCCTATGGTCGCCCGTTGGTGACCTGGGCACCGGACGAGCATCTGGTGATGCTGAGCACCAACCTCCCCTCTTGGGCGAGGAGGGGGAGGATAAGGGGGGGGGGGGGGCTTCGTTGTCCTCCACGCGATGTATGGGCAAGGCGACGCCGAGGCTATGCTGGATCTCAGCGAGGAGGAACTCGCCCAGCAAGCGGCCTACTCGCTCGCCCGAGCTGTCGAGTTGAATCACTTTGCGGTGAGGAGGATACTGGAGAGGACGAAGGCCTTGAAGATCCTCAGTAAGAAGGCGATCGATCTCGGCATGGAATCCACTCACTGGCGAGATTATGAGATATGTCGCCTCTACGCATGATGTCAATGTCGCCATGTGTGGTTCTTAGGCTGACTTCATTTTTCGTCGCAGGCTACCGAGATGGAAACCGCCAAAAAACTCTCCGAGTACGAGGCGGAACTCGCCAAAGCTCGGGCTAATTTGGAGGAAGCCCAGATTCACGCGGCCGAGATGGAATCTCGCATGGCCATTTTGGAAGCCGGCGCGAGCTCCTCAGCCGCGCCCGGAGGACGATCCTCATTATGCCATCAAGCGATCTCGCATCCTGTGGGAGGAGAGGTCGTTCGTCCGCCGCGAGATAGCCCATGCGGCAGGCAACGTGGTCCTCGCGAAGCTGAGGATTAGCGGGAAGCTTGACAAAGGGGAGAAGGAGTTCACAGTCGACGAACTCATCCCTGAGTTACTCGCCAAGACGATCTCGCCAGATCGCCTGCCTCCGATGTCGTCGGGCTCTGACAGCAGCGGTAGCAGCGGCAGCAGCGGCGGCAACGGCGGCAGCGGCGAGGAGGAAAGCGAGGAAAGCGGCGATGAAGAGGACGCTGACATTGGAGATGAGGAATATCGACCTGATACTGTTGATGATGAGTCCTAGCTGCTCGCGGATATTCTTCATACTCGCACGACATAGTCTCTTTTTTGTGACATCTTTTGTAACTTGAAAAATTTTAAAGGAAATATATATACAAGTTTAAGTTACCATGTTGGTGATTTCTTACTCGCTTATCTACTGATCTCGCCTATCTGTTGATAACACTCGCTAGGCTCGTAGGCTCGGGGAGAACGAGTGTTCATGACGATTACTCGTACGATGATATTGTCGATAATCTCGTATTTGATACTCGCACAACCATAGTCGTCCTCCATAACTCGTGCCCCGGTACTCGCCTGTAGTTGCTCGCCATGTCATACTTGCATTTTGCTGTGCCATACTCGTATATTCATCGCTACCTGCATGCATACTCGCCCCAATGCTGCTCGTATCATCCCTCCGGGAAGCTTGGTCTAACTCAACCTCACTCGAGGAGGTCTGTGGCCAATATGCAGGAGAAGAGCTCGTGCGGGGACTTAGACTTACGGGGACCTACCACTCAAGGACTTGAACATTGCTGGAGTCGACAGCTCTCAGGAGCCTTGCTCAATTGGAGTGGTGTAGGTCTACTCGGGGAGGCAAGTAGTCGGTCTGCAGGAGAGGAGCTCATACAGAGATCTCAGACTATGGCATCACTCCAGTGAGGATCTTGATCTCACTCGAGGAGGTCTGTGGCCAATATGCAGGGGAAGAGCCCGTGCAGGGACTTGGACTTACGGGGACCTACCACTCGAGGACTTGAACATTGCTGGAGTCGACATGTAACACCTCCCCTGTAATGACCGTATAATATGGGTCTGGCCGGGGCCCCACAACATACAGACGCCACAGCTTCAGTATTATAAAATGCTATAGCTACCCAAACTCAAAACTCAAAACACATCACAGCGGAAAGAACAAAAGAGACTAGAAGTTATCCACGCCTACAAGAGTAACAAAATGGCCTCAAGGCCTTACAACAAGAGTGAATCCAAACTCAAATAATACATCAGTCCTGAAAGTGCATAAGCACACCTAGTCTACCTCGGCATGCAAGCTGGTCACCAAGCGCTTCAAAACATACAATGTCAAAAAGAGTAGAGCTACAGCAAAAAGTTAACACTTCATGAGGCTTAGGCCTTTCTGGCCAGCGAGCTAGCTCCTGCTTGCGATCATTGCCCTGTAAAAATTATTAGTAACGTGGGCCAGCAAAGGCTGACCTCAAACTGTGTAACAAACATATCTCCTCTCGGGCGCCCCTAACGGACCCCGGGGTATTCCTCCAACCTACAAGTTAGCACTTCGTATGCAATAATCATAAGCAAGAAAAGAAACTAAGGAAACAGACTTGGATGTCTCAAACACCATACATGTTCTCTATCGTTGAGCATATAATAATAGGGCCTACTATGCAATATGAATGCAACACCCGGGCTTCACCCAAGGCACCGTATAGCGTATGCATCTAGCACAACATCACATCATTTGGGTACTCATCATTTCCCCATTGGCATAAAGCCGCAAACAAAGGGGAACCATAATCCCCCAATAGCATACAAGCTGCCACACGAACTCTTGCCAAGGCCCCACCCGATCACGGTCGCAGACCCGGGCTTGCCGGCAAACTCTGACTTCTCACGTCAGGATTCCGTCCAGCACACTGACCGATTCTAAGAACCCTTGCTGGACCCCACCCGCTCATGGCCTCATTGCACGGGCTTGTCCCATGCTCGGTATAACGGTCCAGGCCCATCCCATGGGAACCCACTGGCACCACCGGCCTACCAGGGTCCAGACTCGGGCCCACCACTAGTAGTCAGCCTATCACATTCAATCCTGCAGGCCATGCACCCAAACCCCTCTCCATAAACTGGGGGGTTGTTGAGGCCGGGGATCGAACCCAAGACCTCTTTGATAAGGAGTTTTCAAACCACTCCTCATCACCAATTGAGTTGCAGCTCAATTGGTGATGAGGAGTGGTTTGAAAACTCCTTATCAAGGAGGTCTCGGGTTCGATCCCCAACCTCAAAAACCCGCTTGTTTATGGAGAGGGGTTGGGGTGCATGGTCTGCAGGCTTGAATGTGATAGGCTGAATACTAGTGGTAGGCCCGGGTCTGGACCCTGCTAGGCCGGCGGTGCCAGCGGGTTCCCATGGGATGGGCCTGGACCGTTATACTCGGCTTTCTCGTCAGTCTCACACAAAGGGGACTAGTCTCGTCGGGACACTTTCCACACATGACTTGCACGTCACGGGATAGCCAGCCGACTACGGAGACATAGCCACGCCTTGGCACATCACAAACCAAGACATTTCCTCCATAATCCCTCATGTGTACTGCAGCGTTCCCGCGCATCAAGGAAACCATCTACCACTCATGTGGAGCTAACCTTGTTCACCAAGGAAACCATCTACCGCTCATGCGGAGCTAACCTTGTTCACCAAGGAAACCATGTACTGCCAATGAGGAGCTAACCTTGTCTGGTACCGGCCACACGTACTCGTGCAAGATAAAGGGAAGAACATCATAAATAACACGAACATCACAAACATCCCTGTTGGATCCCTAGTTGATTTGGGCTAGGTTCACTGACTTAGGATGTGACCCATCATGTATATCCAGGGTCAACTTGTGTCCTAGAGTCTAGGTCAAGTCCTTAGGCTCAACTCCAGATGGACCAGCTTTCAATAAGACCATCAGAGACTCCAGTCTAACAAGTTTTCAAGACCAAGTAAAGCGAGTTCGACGTTCGTCGAACTCAGCTCGACGAAAGGAGTTCTGCGCTCGACGATCGTGAGACAATTCTTAGTGCTGAGCTCGATAATCTGTGTTCTCTGTTCGATGAAGACTCAGTTTCTACATCAAGCCAAAGTCAGGAGAACTTCAAATTTTTCTAAGTCCAGCTTCAAGCTTCCGTCGACGAATTATATTCTGAGCTCGACGAACTTGGACCTCAAGTTGTCAATTTCTCAGGTCGACGAAGTCATCTTCTCAGGTCGATGAATGCTGTACTCTATTCGACGATTTCTGGACTCAGAGAATTTGTGTCGACACTTAGGGTTTGTGTCGACACCAGATAATTTGTGTCGACACCAGCTTATGTCGACACCAGAGGATTTGTGTCGACACCAGGATATCAGTCGACACCAGCTTATGTCGACACCAGAGGATTTGTGTCGACACCAAGATCAATCTGTCGACACCAACTTATGTCGACACAGCATTTCAGCAGATGCAAAATATTTTGCCCAAGTCCAGAACTTTTCTTAACTCGATGAATTTGATTCTCAGCTCAACGAATGAAGACTGTCTGTTTGACGAATGAAGATTGTCTGGTCGATGAACACTCTCAAGCTCAGCTCGACGAACTCAAGCTCAGCTCGACGAACACAAGTACAGCTCGACGAATTGTGTTCTTCGTTCGACGAATACAGACTAGGTTTTCTTTAAGTTTCCCGTCCCATTTCTTGGCGCTCATTCCCGAACATTTAATGCCAGATCTTCTCGGAATGTTACCGTTAGAACGTGCATTGACTATGGACAATTACATGCCGTTTTTCCATGGGACAGTTAGGGAAATTATTGATTGTTGCTTCTTTCCAAAGCCGACTGCAATTACTGCTCGGCATTCAAAAGTTTGAATGTTCCTCAGTCAGAAAAAGACACACAGTAAGAGAGAAAAAGATCAAGCAGTGATAGAGTAACAGAAACACAGTACAACAAGCAATACACACAATCAGACAGACACTCTGAGGTTGCAGAGAAGAACAATCATTCTCAAATCAAAAGTTCTTGACTGCAATCAGCCTCGACCAGAGAACATTTTCAAGAAGAAGAAGAAGAACAATCAAATTCAATCAAGAGTCTTCTTCTCTCTATTCTCAGGACAACTTCAAAGGACAACAAAACTTTATCTGTCAAAAGAAGTTCCTGAAGCATTTCTGGTCCAGGCATTCTAGGTCATTGAAGACCTATCACCCGGAAGCAGTGCTCCAGCTTTCCTGACCAATTCAAGATCCCTGCGGGAGCAAGATCTGCTACAATCAATCCACAAGTCTTCTCTCTGATTGTTGACAGAGAAGACACTTATCACCTTCTTTCCAATTCCTATACAGGCTTTTAAATCCCTTCAAAATTATTCTGGTTGCAAGTCTCCTTCCAAAAGACTTGAGGTTTGGTTTTTGAGCACCTGAACAAAAGCTCATTGGTGTCAGGCACCTGATCAAAAACCTGAGTGGATTCCTACCAGGGTGGTAGAAGAGTGGATGTACCCAGATTGGGGAACCACTATAAAATTCTTGTGTCGTCTGGTTGCTCTTTTCTTCTGTTTTCTGGCTGTGCTCTATGATTTTTCTGTGATTGTTTAGGTTATTGTGCTTATTTATTTTGTTTGCTTCCCTGTTCACTTAGGAATACAATAAAAGTTGTAAAAAGTTTTAAGAAAGCACAATACTCTATTCACCCCCCCCCCCCCTCTAGAGTATTTCAGATCTAACCTGCACTTTCAATTGGTATCAGAGGGAGGTTGGTTAAAATACCACATCTTAGTGGTTGTACAGGCTAACACCTAAACCCACAGATCCCTCTAGTTAGATCTATTTGTTTTAAGTTTGTTATTAGATTTATTTTTTCACATACATGGCCCAAAACAAAGACTATGCAAGCATCAGACCTCCAGTGTGCAATCTTAACAAGTTTGTCATCTGTAAGGCAAGAATCAGATTATACATGAACTCTATTGATGAGGATATCTTTTCTGTTATTTTGACAGGTGTACCTCCAGCACCTGCAGCTCCTACCAACACTTCTACCAACATGACTGCAGTGCCTCCTCCAGAAAACAATGATGCATACAAGAAAGCCAAGATGGTAGATACTAAGGCAATGAATATCTTAGCCCAGACTATGTCAGATGACATATTTCAGAAGGTGGCTGAGTGCACCTCAGCCAAGGCCATTTGGGACTCCCTCAACCAAATGGTAGCTGGCTCTGCAGATGAAAGAAAGGACAGAAGATCCAATCTCATATCCATGTATGAGAACTTTAAAAAGGATGAGAATGAATCAGTGGCAGACATGTACAACAGGCTGAGCACAATCATCAATGAGCTCAAAACTCTGGATAAGGACATCACCTTGACAGAGGTTAATGATAAGATTCTGATGTGCTTCCCTAGCTCTTGGGATTCCAGAATCTGGCCAATCAAATAAGCCAGAAGCCTCAATGAGATATCAACTGAGTCTCTGTTAGGCAAATTGAAATCCTATGAGCAGCTGATCAAATCAAGAGAAGCAGCAGAACAGAATGCAACAACTCCAGTTAGAAAGGAGCACAACATAGCCTTCAAAGCATCTGAAGAAAGTGAGACATCAACTTCCAATGAAGAGCTCATGAGCCTCTTTGCCAAAAGGTTCTACAAGATGGCAAGGAAGGATTTCAGAAGGAAATCATCCAGACAGGATGATGAGCCCAAGTTTGACAAGACACCAACCAAGGAGGTGGTGTGCTTTGGGTGCAGAAAACCTGGAAACTATATTTCAGAATGTCCAGAAAACCAGAAAGGACAAGAGCAGAGAAAAGGACTCCATGAGAAGACATAGCAGCAGACCCACTTCCAGCAAATATAAAAAGAAAGACAAGGGATTTGTTACTGAGACTTGGAGTGACACTGAAGAAGAAACATCCTCTTCCAGTTCAAGTGAAGAAGAAAAAGAAGCCAGATCCAAGGAGGTGTGCCTTATGGCAATTGATGCCTCCAGGAGCAATTTTGGATCAGAAGAAGAATCAGAAGATGAAGCTGCCTCAGACTCAGAGACAGATCAGGTTATTTTTAGCTTTGACTTTAGTTCTGATTTATTTAAAACTGAATTCAAAACAATGTGCTTAGACTTAATCAACTCAGAAAAAGAAATAAAAACTCTTATAGAGAGATTAGGAAGTCTAGAATCAGTTAATTCAGAAAACATTAAGCTAACAGAACAATTAACCCTAGAAAATGAACAAATAATTAAATTAAAATATGAATTATGTGAGGCCAAACAACTTGAGCGATCTCTCAATGGGAGAAGTCTCAAGATGATGGACATCACAAGCATAGTGAATGACAGATTAAATGGCAAGCTGGGCTTGGGTGCTTCATCAAGTTTACCCCCATAATAAAGAAAAATATTATTTCAACCCCATCAAATTTATCTCTGCTAAGGGAAAGGAAAAAATATGAACAAATCATTGTCTGAAAACACTCCTAAACCTATAGACAAGAGAAACAAAAATCTGAAAACATCAAATAAAAACAAAGTTCAGCAGCATTCGTCGAATGCAGATCGACGAAATGTGGCCAGTTCGTCGAACCCAGATCGACGAACGCTGAACGCAAACTTCAGATATAATAATTCGTCTAACTGCGATCGACGAACTGTGTATGGTTCGTCGAGCAAAGGTAGATGAACTTGGGGCGCAAATAATGACTATTGTCATTCTCTGAGCAGAGATCGACGATCTCAGCCCTATTCGTCGAACTCTGGTCGACGAACTTACAACAATTCGTCGAACCCAGAAAGACCAAACTCAAATCATTTCTCTTACAGAAATCTTAAGCCAACTAATAAGACATTTAATCCAGTAGCTGATTGGGTAATTCCACCTAGGAGATATCACCCCTTAGGGTATAAATCACAACATGCTTTATCAGTTATATCTAGTTTTTCATTCCAACCAAATCAAGGACCCAAGGTAACCTGGGTCAAGAACAATTGAGTTTTGTTTTTCTTTGCAGGTATAGCTGAAGAGCTGTCCAAGGGTGAGTCAGACCTGGTACTTGGACAGTGGTTACTCCAAACACATGACAGGCATCAAGGGCAATTTATCCAACTACAAGCCCAAGCTAGGACCAAAGGTGATTTTTGGAGATTACAACAGTGGTAAATCAGAAGGATATGAGACAGTGAAGATTGGAGCAGTGACCTTCAGGAAAGTAACTTATGTAAGAGGACTTAAACATAACCTTATATCCATAAGTCAATTATGTGATGAAGGTTATCAGGTATATTTTAACTCTACTTCCTGTTCTATTATTGATAATAAAAACAAAACTGTTTTAATTAGAATTAGACAAGGTAACACATATTTAGTAGATTTTATGAAAGATATGGTACCTAAACACCTAGAGGGGAGGGGGGTGAATAGGTGACCTAATCCTTTTTAAACTTTTATGGCAGCAAACAGTTAATATCACAGATTTCTAACTATTTTATCACAGCAAACACACAGCAACAATCACAGCACAGCACAGAAGACACAGTGGTTTATAGTGGTTCCCAAAGATATGGGTACATCCACTTTCCCCCTTCGCCTATCTAGCAGTGTACTAAATTCGGCCAAACTTCTCCACTGTCTCAGAACCCAAATTGGTTCCTACACCTCAGGCCCAAGGCCTTACAACTCAGCTTTATCCCAAAGCCTACACTCAGCCACAAAGGCCTACACTCAGCCAATCAAGGCCTACACTCAGCCAACAAGGCCTACACTCAGCCAACAAGGCCTACACTCAGAGATTTCAATCTCCTACACTCAGGCTCTCAAGCCCTACCCTCAGCCTTTATAAATACAGGCTTACAATTCACTCAGATCCAAAGGATCCTACAAGTTAAAAATGAATTACAAATATTAACTCTACAACTCAGAAACAAGAGAGGGGAGTTGAGAGTTTCTTGATGAGTTCTTGGAAGAACTCAGCTGGATCCAATCTGACTTAGCTTTCTTCAAAGCTTCTTGAAAGTAGAACTGAATAAGAATGAATCCTTCTGCAGTTGATCCTTGACCTCTGCCACTTAGAATTCAGAATAAATCTGAACCCTTCTTCTCAGCCTAGTTCCAACGGCTGATTTCTTGGATGGAGCCCTCTCTCTCCAACTTCTTAGATCTGCACAGCTAGATCTTCTTGATTGATACTTGTGTACCACTTCAATAACTTGTTGAACAATAATCTGAACAACTACCACACTGATCACCGTTTCTGTAAACTATATGAGCCTATTTATAGGCCTTCTTCATGGTAACCGGCTGGTCCGGTCCATAACTGACTTCTGACATCTCTGACAGGTGCTGTAGACCGGCTGGAACGGCAGCTGTCAAGTCATCCAATCAATTCTTGAAAATCTCTAACTGTCTGAAAGTGTCGAGACTTTCTGTCTTTAAGTGTCGACACTTATAGACCAAGTGTCGACACCAATTGTGTAAGTGTCGACACAAGTCTACAAGGTGTCGACACAACTCCTTGTGTTGTAGATATTCTGTCTCGACACAGTTTCTTCTGCATGTGTCGACACTGAAATTGAGTGTCGACACAAGTACTTGATCCTCTATCTTTAGCTGAATTCTTCTAAGTGTCGACACATCTCCTTTGTGTCGACACAACTTCTTGTGTTGAATCTGTTAAGTGTCGACACTGCTTCTTGGTGTCGACACATAGTCTTCTATGTTGATACTTGCTGAGTGTCGACACAGCTCCTTGTGTCGACACATGATTCTTCTGTTGAGACTTCAGCTGAGTGTCGACACATTCCCTTAGTGTCGACACATGTACTTAGAATATTTTGTTGATAATTCTATTCTTTGCTAAGTGTCGACACAGCTCCTTGTGTCGACACTTTCTTCAAGTGTAGAGTCTTTAGCTGAGTGTCGACACATAGTTCTAGGTGTCGACACTTACTTCAAATGTTGACTCTTCTGTTGAGTGTCGACACTTTATTCTTGGTGTCGACACTTTCTTCAAGTACTGACTCTTCTTGCTGTGTGTCGACACATTGTTCTTGGTGTCGACACTTTAACTTAGTCTCTGCAGACTTTTGCTGAGTGTCGACACAGCTCCAAGTGTCGACACTTTCTGGTGTAGACACAGCTTCACTGGGTGTCGACACAGCTCCTTGTGTCGACACTGCTTCTCTGCACTTTTCTTCACTGAGTGTCAACACAGCTCCAAGTGTCGACACTTTCTGTCTGGTGTCGACTCTGCTTCCCAGGTGTCGACACAATGACTCCAAGTGTCGACACTGCTTGTCTGGGTGTCGACACAAGTCTTCTTAAGTGTCGACACTTTCCCTCTAGGTGTCGACACATGGACTTAGAAACCTTTTGCTTCAGTCCAGTAGTTACTTAACCTGCACAAGTAAACTCAACATACATCAAATACATTATGATGTATATCATTGAGTTGGGTGAGGCTTCTTCAAATCAGGTACATTTAATCAATGTACCCAACAATCTCCCCCTATTTGGAGAAGTCATAACCCTTAGTCAATGATATACACCATTCATAATAAAAATTACAAAATGATGTAAAGCAGGATTATGTAAGCAGGGTAAACATAACATGTATCAATTTCACATGTATACACAAACATCAACACAGAACAAATAAAAAATAGACATATACACATTCACAGAACAAACATGAAATATATTGATCATATATTGTTCTAACATTTGTCTTATACATTTTCAGTAGTTTCACAGAAATGTTTTACATTCAAAAGATTACAAAATAATCTTCAAATAAATTCTTAATCTATTTTTGTTCTGGTTCCTTAATAACTATTCCCTTGCCAGCTTGAACTTGAGCTTTGACAGGGGCATCAACAGTTTCAGCATCAGCAGGCTTCTTGCCTTTCAGATCTTTCTTTTTGAGCTCTTCAGCTTTGATCTTCTGCCTCTCAAAATAGTGATATGGCTTTGGAAAGTACTTGCTAGGCTCCTGAGCTGTAGGAGGTAGCTTTCCCATCTTTGCCTTCCTTCTGTATTGAACAATGGCCACTTGTCTAGATTCATGCTTTCTCCATTCAGCTTCAGAGAAACATTTGTTCCTGTCATGAGTGTTATCCTTGGCAGCTTTCCAGGCAGTTAAAATTATATTCCTAGAGGTAGGGCTCCACTGTTCAAAGTCTGGCCTTTGTTCTGCTTGTTCCCTAAACCTCTTTTTAGACAACCTTGTCTCTTCTTCTTTTTGTAGTGCCTCTTGCAGAGCTTCAGAAATAGGCTGAACCACTTTTTCCAACATAACATTAGACTTCCCTTCAGTTGGGCTATACATGTGATGAACATCAGCTTGCACCATGTCAAAATCTGGTGGAGGATAGATCACTTGAGCTACCTCTGGTTGCTCACCTCCAAGATATGCAGTTTGAATTCCAGATTCAGCAACATTGTCATCATCACAGAGTGGAGGATAGCCCAGTGTAGCTCTGATGGAATTAGATATCCATTTGGCATGGTCAGAGCTAGCTTTGACTAAAACTCTCTCCCCCTTTATGACTTCTCTAGCCATATGATCTCTGACATCATCCTTTTGAAATCTGATTTGACTATCCAAGTATCTGATTCCCTCTTTAAAGAATGGTTTGAGCTTTTGAAGTTGGTCAGAAATAATCTTCTGGGATGCTTGGATAGCAGTCTTAACAGCAGAAAGTTCTTCTTGAAATACTTTATCAAAATCAGCTTTAGCAGCAGCAGTAGATGTAGAAGGTTCAGCAGCCTTGTTCTTCAATTCAGTGACTATAGCATTATGAGAAGCAGTCAAGTTGTCATTCATCCTTAGTTGATTTTCAAGAACATATCCTTGCTTCAATGCTATATCATCTACCTGTGCTTTGATCTTCTCCTGGTGTGTTGCCAAATACACCACTGCATTTCCACCTTTGTGGAAGCATTCAGTCATTTCTTTCTTGTTAAGGTTCATCTCAAACCTTATAGACTTTATATCTTGTGCTAGATCAAACTGTAAGGATTTCTGCCCTTCATCTACATAAGCCTCTATGGCTTTTCTTTGTTCATCCAATTTAATCTGCAGGGCAATCATCAAAGCAGTATAATCTATTGATGGGGCTTGCTGAACTAGAGGTTGTGGTGCAATAGATTGTAAAGCCTTTTTGTAACTTTGACTCCTTCTCTTGAAGACATAAAGTTTCTTTTTCTGAGCCCTAGTAGCCTCCTCATCTTCAAATTCTGAGGAGCTGGCTATGTCAACCCTATCCTTAGGGCTTGGAGGCTTTGCAGCTTGCACATCAGGTGCCTTCTCAGTTTCTTGCCTTATAGGCTCTTCTAGAACTTGCACTTGCTCCCCCTCAAGAGCAGCATTCTCTTCTTCAGCAATATCAGCTTCCTTATCAAAATCTGCTTGATCCAGATTTAGAAATAAATCTTCCATGGTGTATTCTGGTGGTGAAGGAGCTGGAGACATTCTTTGCTCTTCAACCACTGGATCAGGAATCACTACTTGTACATCAGATGTGTCTTCTCTAACAACATCTGGAACTTGACTATTCAACTGAGTTTGCTGATGATCATCAGACAAATCAGTATCTTCCATAGAAAAATCTAAAGTGTTGAGTTCAGTGAGTACCTCTTGTATGATGGTGGTGGCTTGTTAACTTTCCAGTGTAGAGGGTTCTTCTACAACTGGAAGCTCCCCCTTGCTTTGATCCTTGTGGATGGGGCTAGCTTGTGGTAGCTCCCCCTGGATCTCTGCATCAGCTGGAGGAGCAGGAGATTTCACTACAGGCTCTTCCTCTTGCTCATCTGGAGTGAAAACAACTTGTTCTTCACTTTCAGAACTACTAGTGGACTCTTGTGCCACTGGAACTGTCTTCCTTTTCTTTTTGGGAGGAGTGTCTTTCTCAGTAACTGTCTTCTCTGGGGTTGGCATTTCCTTGGACAACACCCTGTCCCATCTAGAAAAGATCCTTAGATCCATCTTCCTCATATGATTTATCTTGCTGCCAGCAGCAGTATTCATTACCTCTGGTATGGTACCAGCTAGGTAGAGACTTAAGATTCTGCCCAGATTGGGCTTATTCAGACTTTCCTTAATCTTGTCAAACACTATAACTGACCAATCAGTTCTTATAGTGAAGATAATTCTTGTCATTATATTGAACATGGAGGCAGACACTCTGTCATGCCCTCCTGGCTTACTGAGTAAGACCTTTCCCACTATCTCAGAGAGGAATTTGCCTTGGCTATTCATCCCTTTCCTGTTAAAAACAGAACCTATCTTCATCTTGGAATCAATACCACACCAGGCTAGAGCTTCCTGGTCTTAGATGCAGTAACTTCTTCTTCATCTTGAGTTTTTGATAGCTGGAGCACCTTCCTCAGACTTTTAGGGGATACCTTAACCCTTGCACCATGAACTCTGGATTTGATTCTGTATCCAGATTCATCCACCGTGGCTCCATTGAGGAATTCAAGAACCTTCTTCTTCCATATCTTAGTTGGTTCTGAAACTAGATATTCTAGTCCAGAATCGGCGACTAGGGTTACGACCGACTTGATTTCTTGATCTGCATCGTCGAACGCGCCGCGCACTAGCTCATATCCTTCGTTAACGTTCTCCTCAAGCTTAGGTGCCATTAGGGTTTGTAGAATTTGTCTTTAGAAAAGAGAGGTGTCGACACAGTAGTTTTGGTCTCGAAACTTTGAAAGCGTGTCGACAAACAAAGACAGAACCCTATTTATACCTTTCTGATTTTGAAGATGAACAGGCGGGACAGCTAACTTAAAATGTGTCGACACTAGCAATAAGTGTCGACACTGACTTATAATGTCTCGACACACATGTGTCGACACAAGTTTAGTCTACAGATTTTATGTGTCGACACTTGGTTATGTGTCGACACAACATAACTCAACACATTGTCGAGACTTTACTTAGAAAATTCTGAGTAAAACTTAAGTGTCGACACCACTTTGGATGTGTCGACACCTACTTGATATGTGTCTGCACTAACATTCTGAAGTGTCGACACCAACTTCCTAGATGTGTCGACACCTTTTTCCTGAAGTGTCGACACCACTATTCTGTGTCGACATAGACTTGTCTATGTGTCGACACCTTTTTACTTAGCCAATTTCTATTCTGTAAACTTACTCTAAGTTTATCATTCCTAGTTCAATTTTGAATCTATTGAACTTAGCTTCTTCTAGGGGCTTAGTAAACATATCAGCTATTTGATTATCAGTTTTAACATATTCAAGTAAAATATCTTCTCTTTCTACATGCTCCCTAAGAAAATGATATTTAATTTCAATATGTTTAGTTCTACTATGGGATACAGGGTTATTAGCTATTAAAATAGCACTTGTAGAATCACAGAAAAGTTGAGTTCTACTTACCTGAAATCCATAGTCCTCTAGCTGATGTTGTATCCACAGAAGTTGAGCACAGCAACTTCCTGCAGCCACATATTCTGACTCTGTTGTGGAGATAGCCACACTGGTTTGCTTCTTGCTACTCCATGAAATTAGTCTCCCACCAAGGAATTGACAGGTTCCAGTAGTGCTCTTTTTATCCTCTTTGCATCCTGCAAAGTCTGCATCTGAATAACCTGTTAGATCAAAATCTCCATTCCTAGGGTACCAGAGGCCTAGATAGGGAGTGCTCTTTAGATATCTCAATATTCTTTTGACTGCTGTCAAATGAGACTCTTTAGGGCAGGCTTGATACCTTGCACAAACACATGTAGCATACATGATGTCTGGTCTACTAGCAGTCAAGTATAATAGGGAGCCAACTATCCCTCTATACAAGGTTTCATCCACAGGTTTCCCTGCATCATCCTTGCTAAGAGACATACTTGACCCCATAGGAGTCTTCATGGTGCTGGATGAATCCATATCATACTTCCTTATGAGTTCTAGGGTGAACTTGGACTGACATATGGATAAACCACTTTCAGTCTGTTTAACTTGGAGACCCAAGAAAAACTTCAGCTCTCCCATACTACTCATTTCAAACTGACCTTGCATCAGTTTTGCAAACTTTTTGCAAAGGCTGCTTTCAGTAGACCCAAATATAATGTCATCTACATATATTTGGACTAGTATTACTTTGCCTCTAGATTCCCTAAGGAATAGAGTCTTATCTATTTTCCCCCTTGAGAACTTGTTCTCAATGAGGAAACTAGATAGGGTTTCATACCAAGCCCTAGGGGCTTGCTTTAACCCATATAAAGCTTTCCTAAGTCTATAGACATGATGAGGTAGAGTTGGATCAACAAAACCTGAAGGCTGTTCCACATAGACTTCTTCCTTAAGATTACCATTTAAGAATGCTGACTTGACATCCATCTGGTAAACCTTGAATCCTTGATAGGTTGCATAGGCCAAGAACATCCTTATGGCTTCCAGTCTGGCTACTGGAGCAAAGGTTTGATCAAAATCAATACCTTCTTCTTGCCTATATCCTTTAGCAACCAGTCTAGCTTTATTCTTAATGATGACTCATTGTTCATCCATCTTATTCCTGTAGATCCACTTAGTTCCTATTATATTGTGGTCTTTAGGTTTAGGAACAAGTTCACAAACCTTGCACCTCTTGAACTGATTAAGCTCTTCTTGCATTGCTTCAGTCCATTGTGGATCTTGTATTGCTTCTTCAAACTTCTTAGGTTCAACTTGAGACAGAAAGCTGGAGTAGATTGCTGCATTCATGTATCTGCTCCTGGTTTGTACTCCTTGTCTTGGATCTCCAATGATCTGCTCTACTGGATGATCTCTAAGATGCCTGTTGGCTGGAGGCATCCTAAATTCTGGTTGAACCTCTTCAGCACCTGCATCATGTTGTACTCCTTGTATTTCTTCAGCAATTGGCACATGTAGTTCTCCCCCTGGACAACAGCTACTGTCCTCTACTTGCTGTCTTGCAGCAGGCACTTCTTCTATAGTAAGCTTGTCCATTTTCTTTGTCAAACCTGTGGGGATGCACACACTACTAGACAACTCATTATTAATAAGTTTAGTCTCATCAAAAACTACATGCACAGATTCTTCTACAACTTGTGTAGTCAAGTTGTAGACTCTATAAGCCTTACTATTATTGCTATACCCAACAAAAATTCCCTTTTGGGACTTGGCACCAAACTTAGTTAAGTAAGACTTCCCATTGTTAAGTATGAAGCATTTGCAGCCAAAGATCCTGAAGTAGGATAGGTTTGGTTTCCTGCCTTTCACAACTTCATAGGGGGTCTTGTTGAGTCTTTTAGTGATGGTAGCCTTATTTATAACATGGCATGCAGTGTTTACTGCTTTAGCCCAGAAATACTCTGGCAGTGATGTATCACTTAGTAGGGTCCTACCAGCCTCTATCAAGTTTCTGTTCTTCCTCTCAGCAATGTCATTTATCTGAGGTGTTCTAGGTGAAGAGAATTCTTGAAATATCCCAAATTATTCACATAGTTTTGTCATGCTATCAGACTGAAATTCAGTACTATGGTCACTTCTAATTTTGACCACTGTACTATTTAGTTCATTCTGAATTTGCTTGACAAAGCTATAGAAGACACTAGGTGTTTCAGATTTCTGTCTTAAGAAGAACACCCAGGAAAACCTTGAGTAGTCATCTACAACTACAAAGGTATAGACCTTCCTACCTAAGCTGTGAACTGGCATTGGACCAAAGAGATCCATATGCAAGAGGTATAAACACCTCACAACATCTTTGTTTTCTATGCTTCTAAAGGTGGATTTAGTCTGCTTGCCCTTTTGACAAGCTGAGCAAATACCATCTTTAACACACTTAACTTGAGGACCATTCCTCACTAACTCTTTGCTAAAGAGTTTGTTAATTGTCTTGTAGTTAAGATGGGCTAGCCTCTTGTGCCATTTGACACAATGAGAGACTGTCTCATCAGCTACAAGACAAACTGGAGAACCATTGTTCTCAATCATAATGTCTAGGCAGTAGACATTTCTTTTCCTATAACCTGTCAAAATGATCTCTTGATCACTTGACCTCTTGATATGACAACCATTTTTAACAAATGAGATGTCATACCCTACATCACTTAATTGACTTATACTTATTAGGTTGTGTTTCAACCCTTTAACATAATCCACTTGAGTAATGGTAACCAAGTTTGTAGAAATGTTACCAAACCCTTTGATGATTCCTTTTTCAGAACCACCAAAGGTGACTTTTGGACCATCTTTTATTGGAATGTAGTCCTTTAGTAATCCTCTAGTTCCAGTCATATGTCTGGAACATCCACTGTCCAAGTACCATGTTGGGGTATGGCAACTTGGACTCACCTGCAAAACAAATTAATGAACCTTAGAACCCAAAGTATTCTTGGGTCCTTGGTACTTGTTAGTTTGCAATCTGACAAAGCTACCTACTGGCTTTCCAACAGGTAGTTTGGAACTCACTTTGGCACTAACATTGTGCCAACAGTCCACTACAAAGTGGCCAACCTTGCCACAGCACCAACATTCAAACTTATTGTACCTTTGCTTAGGTACAGCCTTTGCTGTCTTATCTACAGCAGGCTTGTTGAATGTTGGGGCTTTGCCCTTGGACTTAGACTTGGACTGCTCAGTCCTAGCAGGTCTAATAAAACCCAGTCCAGCCTTGCCTTTATGATGAACAAATTCATCAATTAAAGGTAGCACTGACTTAGGTTTAGAAAACCTAGCAACTAAGTCCTTCTCCTTCTGAAGATTGATCTCCAGACTCTTGATTTGATCATTCTTAAAAGTGATAGTCCCCATCTGAATCACTGTAATGTGTTTCAGCCTGGCTATCTCATTAAGCTTTTGATCAAATTGCTTCTCAAAATCTGTTGCAGCAGCTTTAAGATCAGCAATTTCCTTTGCCTGACTTTTGGCTAGGGACTTGCTTTTCTTGTAAGCTTGCAACAGCACCTTATATTCATCTATAAGCTGATGAATATCATCCTCAGACTCAGATACACTTTCATCACTTGATGAAGATGAATCTGATTCTGAACTGGAACAAGAAACTGAACTAAGAGTTGAACTTTGTACCTTACTGGGTCCTGGCTGCTCCAGGATTTTGTCACTCTCAGTCAATGACATCAGTCCTTGGCTTTGACAGTCTTCTTGTTCATAGATAGACTCCATTATCTGCATGAATTCTTCCTCTTCTTCTTCAGCAAACAGCCCTATGTAGGCCTCAGACTCAGTTTCTGAAGAAGATATATCTGATAGAGTCTTCTCCTTCTTGGCTACAAAAGACTTTTCTTTCTTGCCTTTGAAGTGAGCCTTTTTCCTGTCACTAGACTCTTTCCTCTTTTCAGGACAGTCTGCAATAACATGGCCCTGTCTATTGCAGCAATAGCACACTATCTTTGAACCAGTTGCCTTGCTTGACTTTGTCCTCTTCCTGTCTTTCTTTGAAGGCTTTTTCTCCTGATAAAAGACTTCCTTTCCCTTTGAAGTAGAAGGTCTTGACCTCCACTGTTTCTTCTTCAAGAATTTCTGAAAGTGTCTAGTGAAGGCAGCAAAGTCTTCATCACTTTCACTGCTCTCAGTCTTTGTGCTGACTGACTCATCTGATTCTGATTCAACTACCTCTGGAGGTGGAGTTAATGACTTATTCCTGCACTTTCTGGGGACTTCTGTCTTGAAAGCAACAGTTCTTTCCTTGTGTTCAGTTCTTGTTGATTTCTCCTCCTCTTTCCTCACTGTCAACTGCATCTCATATGACAACAACTTGCCAAACAGTGTAGGAGGAGGAATTTCTCCCAACTTAGCCATTTCTCTTATGGCACAGATCTTGGTGTCCCAATCTTTGGTTAGGGACCTTAAGAACTTGTCATTTAGTTCATAGTTACTGAACTCTCTTCCATAAGACATGAGTTCATTCACTATTCTGTAGAACTTCTTATAGCACTCAGTTATGCTATCACCTTTTCCTTGTCTAAAACTCTCATACTCCTGATTTAGCAAGGATTTTCTATCTTGTCTAACTTCTTCAGATCCCTCCATATACACTATAAGAGTGTCCCACATCTCTTTGGCTGTCTTACAGTGTATAAGATTCTGAAAAGTTGCATCATCAATGGCACTCACTATTATGTTTTGTGCCCTCTTGTCCATTGTGGCTAGGACAATCTCATCCTTAGTCATCTCAGAGAAATCCTTTGGAGTTCTCTGATTTGCATCTAGAACAGATATCTTCATGGGCACATAAGGCCCTTCCTTTACTGTGATGTAGATTCTAGGGTCTGAGGCCTCCATAAACAGCCTTACCCTTTCCTTCCAGATCCCAAAGATCTCTTTCCTGCATATGGGTAATTTCATGGAACCCAATTCCTTGTGATTCTCAGAGGAACCCATGTTTCTTGATTTTCTTGAATTTCTTGAATCTGTATTTTGCCTTACACTGAATCTGCCAATCAGGATCTCCTCAGACTGTTAGTCCTTTTTGAGGAACCTCCCTCTGATACCACTTGAAAGATATGGTACCTAAACACCTAGAGGGGGGGGTGAATAGGTGACCTAATCCTTTTTAAACTTTTATGGCAGCAAACAGTTAATATCACAGATTTCTAACTATTTTATCACAACAAACACACAGCAACAATCACAGCACAGCACAGCAGACACAGTGGTTTATAGTGGTTCCCCAAGATATGGGTACATCCACTTTCCCCCTTCGCCTATCTAGCAGTGTACTAGATTCGGCCAAACTTCTCCACTGTCTCAGAACCCAAATTGGTTCCTACACCTCAGGCCCAAGGCCTTACAACTCAGCTTTATCCCAAAGCCTACACTCAGCCACAAAGGCCTACACTCAGCCAATCAAGGCCTACACTCAGCCAACAAGGCCTACACTCAGCCAACAAGGCCTACACTCAGAGATTTCAATCTCCTACACTCAGGCTCTCAAGCCCTACCCTCAGCCTTTATAAATACAGGCTTACAATTCACTCAGATCCAAAGGATCCTACAAGTTAAAAATGAATTACAAATATTAACTCTACAACTCAGAAACAAGAGAGGGGAGTTGAGAGTTTCTTGATGAGTTCTTGGAAGAACTCAGCTGGATCCAATCTGACTTAGCTTTCTTCAAAGCTTCTTGAAGTAGAACTGAATAAGAATGAATCCTTCTGCAGTTGATCCTTGACCTCTGCCACTTAAAATTCAGAATAAATCTGAACCTTCTTCTCAGCCTAGTTCCAACGGCTGATTTCTTGGATGGAGCCCTCTCTCTCCAACTTCTTAGATCTGCACAGCTAGATCTTCTTGATTGATCTTGTGTACCACTTCAATAACTTGTTGAACAATAATCTGAACAACTACCACACTGATCACCAGTTCTGTAAACTGTATGAGCCTATTTATAGGCCTTCTTCATGGTAACCGGCTGGTCCGGTCCATAACTGACTTCTGACATCTCTGACAGGTGCTGTAGACCGGCTGGAACGGCAGCTGTCAAGTCATCCAGTCAATTCTTGAAAATCTCTAACTGTCTGAAAGTGTCGAGACTTTCTGTCTTTAAGTGTCGACACTTATAGACCAAGTGTCGACACCAATTGTGTAAGTGTCGACACAAGTCTACAAGGTGTCGACACAACTCCTTGTGTTGTAGATATTCTGTCTCGACACAGTTTCTTCTGCATGTGTCGACACTGAAATTGAGTGTCGACACAAGTACTTGATCCTCTATCTTTAGCTGAATTCTTCTAAGTGTCGACACATCTCCTTTGTGTCGACACAACTTCTTGTGTTGAATCTGTTAAGTGTCGACACTGCTTCTTGGTGTCGACACATAGTCTTCTATGTTGATACTTGCTGAGTGTCGACACAGCTCCTTGTGTCGACACATGATTCTTCTGTTGAGACTTCAGCTGAGTGTCGACACATTCCCTTAGTGTCGACACTTGTACTTAGAATATTTTGTTGATAATTCTGTTCTTTGCTAAGTGTCGACACAGCTCCTTGTGTCGACACTTTCTTCAAGTGTAGAGTCTTCAGCTGAGTGTCGACACATAGTTCTAGGTGTCGACACTTACTTCAAATGTTGACTCTTCTGCTGAGTGTCGACACTTTGTTCTTGGTGTCGACACTTTCTTCAAGTGCTGACTCTTCTTGCTGTGTGTCGACACATTGTTCTTGGTGTCGACACTTTAACTTAGTCTCTGCATACTTTTGCTGAGTGTCGACACAGCTCCAAGTGTCGACACTTTCTGGTGTAGACACAGCTCCACTGGGTGTCGACACAGCTCCTTGTATCGACACTGCTTCTCTGCACTTTTCTTCACTGAGTGTCAACACAGCTCCAAGTGTCGACACTTTCTGTCTGGTGTCGACTCTGCTTCCCAGGTGTCGACACAATGACTCCAAGTGTCGACACTGCTTGTCTGGGTGTCGACACAAGTCTTCTTAAGTGTCGACACTTTCCCTCTAGGTGTCGACACATGGACTTAGAAACTTTTTGCTTCAGTCCAGTAATTACTTAACCTGCACAAGTAAACTCAACATACATCAAATACATTATGATGTATATCATTGAGTTGGGTGAGGCTTCTTCAAATCAGGTACATTTAATCAATGTACCCAACATTTTATTTCTGCCACAACTGATATCTGCTTACGAATATTACTAGTAATCAAAATGAAGTTATCGCATAAAAGTTAGGACATGTAAACCTTAAGAAAATATCAGGTATCTAAGACAACCTGTTAGAGGCTACCTCGGCCCTTACAAGAAGGAAAGCCTATGTAGGGTTGTCAATTTAGGAAGCAAAAACCAAACCAGCTTAAATTCATTAATAAAAGTGATTCACTAGGATATATATTGCTTCATGTGGATCTATTGGACCATTGCAGACAAAGCCAGGAGGGAAGTCTATACTAGTGATATTGATGAATTCTCTAGATTCAGTTGGGTAGCCTTTCGAGAGCTAAGTCAGATACATTTCAAGGTTCTTACAGATTTTCTCAGGACCATACGATTGAGTCTCTCTATCAGTTGCATTGATCAGAAGTGACACGACACAGAGTTTGAGTTCTTCTTATGCATGAGTTCTGTGAGAAGGAAGGTATCAGCAGCGTGCTTCTCGGCTCCTAGAACTCCCAACAAAATGAGATTGTGAAAGGAAAAATAGGCCACTCATTGATTTGCAGGCACATTATTGGCAGATGCTTACATGCCCTATCCTTTTGGGCAAAAGCGTAAAACACTGCTAATTATGTCCTGAATAGAAGCCTTATACATAAACTGAAGAACAAGACCCTCTATGAATTACTTAAAGGAAAGAAACCTAAAATCACATTTTTAAAGTTTTTGTTTCATTTGTTACATTCACACAAATAACAAGAGATACATTAGAAAATTTGAGGCCAAAGGCTGAAGAAGGGATTTTTCTAGGATATTCCCAAGTAAGCGAGGACTCTTAGGGTGTTCAATAAATCAACTCTTAAAATTGAAGAATCTATTCCTGTATCTTTTGATGAGGCTAACATGTCATACAAGGAGAAAGAGATTTCTACCATAAGCTCTTTGCAGGTTCCACCATTGTGTGAGTTTATGGATGGACTGAACCTTACCCAAGAGGTATCAAACCATCCTACTCCACAGGTTACTGAAGATAGTGAAGAGGAAATTCAAGAGGAAGTGGCTGAACTTCCCTCAACAGCTAGTATCATTCCCCCAAGAGGAATTAAACACAGAAGCTGTTTCCCAACTAACTCCACCAACTGATCTTGTCACACTTAGAGATCACCCCAGATCTCAAGTGATTGGAGACATTTCAGCAGGTGTACAGACAAGGCATCAACTCAACCAAGACTTGATGCATGCATGTTTTCTCTCTCAAATTGAACCTCTCACCATTCATGAGGCAGAGCAAGATCCCCACTGGATCATTGCAATGCAAGAGGAAACTAAATCAGTTTGAGAGATGTAGAGTTTGGGATTTGGTTCCAAGACCCCATAACTACCCAGTTATTGGAACCAAATGGTCTACAGGAACAAGTTGGATGCTCAAGGCAACATAGTGAGGAATAAGGCTAGGATTGTTGCTCAGGCTACAGACGAGAGGAAGGAATAGAATATGACAAAACTTTGCCCCTGTTGCAATGTTAGAGGCCATTAGGATATTCCTTGCCTATGCAAGCTCAAAGAGATTCAAGGTCTTCCAAATGGATGTCAAGAGTGCATTTCTGAATGGAGTACTTCAAGAAGAGGTTTATGTAGAACAAACTTCCAGGTTTGATCTCTCCAACTCAACCCTCTTTTGTTTTTAAATTGCATAAAGCTCTCTTGGTTTAAAGCAAGCTCCAAGAGCTTGGTATGAGACCCTAGCAAGCTTTCTTTTAGAGCATAAATTTACAAGAGCAACATAGATAAAACACTTTTCACTAGACATCATAAGGACCAAATTTGTTAGTACAATATATGTGGATGACATTATTTTTGGGTCTACTGATCCCAAATTATGCAAGAGGTTTGCTGACCTCATGCATTCTAAATTTGAGATGAGTAGCATGGGTGGCTTTCCTACTTCCTTGGTATCCAAGTGAAGCAAGCCCCAGATGGTATCTTTCTCTTCCCAAGCTAAGTATGCTAAAGAGCCTATCAAAAAGTTTGGGATGGGTGATGCTTCAGGGATGAAAACCCCTATGGCTACAAATGATGTTGTGGATTCTGATGCAGCAGGGAAACCTGTGGATCAGAAAAATTATAGGGCAATTGTTGGATCCCTATTATACCTAACAGCTAGCAGACCTGATATAATGTTTGTCATATGCCTTTTTGCTAGGTTCCAAGTGAACCCTAAAGAATCTCACCTTATTTTCCTAAAAAGAATTTTGAGATATATAAAGAGTTGCCCTAGTATAGGACTCTGGTATCCTGTAGAGTCAGAGTTTGAGTTAACTGGATACTCAGATGCTGACTATGCTGGATATAGAGTGGACAGGAAAAGTACCTCTGGAACTTGCCAGTTCCTTGGTATGAGACTTGTCTCCTGGTTTTGTAAAAAGCAGACATCTGTGTCTACATCAACTGCAGAAGCAGAATATATGGCTGCTGGCAGCTGCTGTTCACAGATGTTATGGATACAAAACCAAACTTACACTATGGTGTCAACTTAAATAATTAAACACTATTTTGTGATAATACTAGTGCTATTACTATAGCACAGATCCAGTTCACCATTATAGGACTAAATATATTGAAATAAGACAACATTTCATTAGAGATAATGTGGACAAAAAGAAAATTAACTTGATCCATATTCCTACTGATCTACAGAGAGCAAACATTTTCACCAAGCCATTGGATGAGAAAACCCATCTGTTCTTTATAAATCAACTGAGAATGATTAATGGAGAAGAGTTAAACTAGTTTCTGTCTGCATTCGACGAATTTTCCAGAGTTCGTCGAACGGAGTTCGACGACTTAGGGAAAGTTTGAGAGATTCTCGTCGAACGGAGATCGATGAATTCTCTGTGTGTGGAAACAATTTTCATCGACCGGAGATCGACGAACTTTGCTTCAGAAGACATTTCGTCGAACGGAGTTCGACGAACTGTTTTCAATTCTTCTGGATGAGATCGACGAATTATCTGTCTATAATTTATTTCGTCGAGCTCAATTCGAAGAATTTCTCTTTTTCGTGGAACTGAGTTTGTCGATTCATTCTGAAATCTCTATATCTAGGTTTTATTCAACCTCCGTCCCGCGCTTTCAGTTTCTTTGCTCTTGATCGCCGTTTCTCTCTGTGTTTTTCTTGCAGGTCATCAATGGCGATTCCCATAGGAGCTTTGGTTGCGATGAAGTTTGATACTGGATTCGACATGGTTTGAGTTTTTTCAACATTCTGACCCCATATTTCTGTATATCTTGGAATTACTGGAAGAACTTAATCTAAAGGATTTCATGACCAGGCGCATTAAACTACATGTAACTGAAATAAGAGAATGGGTAGTATACATATTCTACTGTTTCTGAGGATGATGTTTTGACAGGCAATATTGGGATACTGCTGTTTCCCTCCGCCCGCAATTCTGTCTGAGATTTTTGGTTTGGTGAATGGAGAAGACCATACAGAAATGGATTCTGAAGAGTTTGGTGATATGCTGAAACTAATGTTTTCAGATAGCAACCCTAACAAACTGCTGGAGAAGTAACTGTCTGTCGCGTACCAATTTCTGGCAGACATTGTAGGGAAAGTGCTAATGGGAAAGCACTCAGCGCATGACTACATAAACCGGCATCAATTTCTGATCATGTGCGCAGTGGTGAACAAGCGCTCTGTAAATTGGAGTAAGGTTTCTTTGAGTTGATCAAGAAGAAGAATAGCAAGAAGGAAGTCTGTTTTGGCAGAATTTTGGAATTTTTCTTCAAGAGAAGGTTGTTGAATGTATGGTCTCCCGACCATCTCCATAAACGCCAGCAAGCGCCTCACATGCGCTCTGTTTGGCAGGTGGAGAGGACTATCTCCAAACCTTCCAAGGGTTTCCTCTTTCATCCCACCTTTGAGAGCACAAGGGCTGTAAAGGCACTCCCCTCCCTGCTGAAGAGGTCCTTACATCTCATCCATCCCTTCCGCACCCCTTCCTCCAAAGAAGCCTCCTCATGTGCCTACCCTCCTTCATCTCCACACTCGACATTACAAACATTCCATCTCCACATCCAAATCTCTCTCCACCTCCATCTTCCCCTCTGCAAGTTAATCATCAACCCACTCCTCCAGCTTCACCTCATTCACAAATTCCTACACCTCCTCAGTCTCCTCTTCCCCCACACTTATCCACCATTCCATCTTACAACATACCCTCAGAAACAATCATGCCAGATGCCCCCACTCCATCTGTTATTCCTCCTCCCATTCCATTCTCTTCCCCTTCCCCATTTGATCCATCTACCATCTTCTCCTTGCTCACTCCTCTCATCAAATCTCTCATCCAAGAGGCCATTATACCTCTTGTGAACTCCATCCATTCCTTGTCTGCCCAGATCTCTATCCTATCTACTGCCCCCTCTTCATTCAGGGGCCTGGCTCCAGGTATTCCTGAACCCAGGCAGGGGGAGATGCTAAGTGATGAAGTTGCAGCAGATGCAGTTGTAGCAGTAGCAGCAGTTCCCTCTCCAGCAGATGCAGATTCAGATGAGGATACAGTTTTTGACAGTTTTGATTCTGAAATGATTGAGTTAATTCATTTATGGATAATGACATTGATTTGATGAGTCAGTTGAACAAATAACATATGTTGGTGATTTTTATTTAAATCCCACAGTGAATTTATCTGTTTTGTTGAGTAATTTTGATACTGCATATATGCAATTCTTTTTAACAGATTTTTCTAAGCCAAGTTTGGCTATTGTACCTTATACCTCTCCAGCTAGTCCAGCAGTTGCTAAGCAACTCTGTGACAATTTTGCTCTCTCAGCTTCAGCCTCCATCTCAGCTTCTAGCCCAGAGGTCATTCCAGAAGATACTTTAGTGCCAGTTTCAGCACCAGATTTTGTTATGGATGACTCTCCCCTGCCAGATTTGGATGAGCTTATTCAGGCTGACATTGAAGAAGAAAACAGGACAGCAGCTAAAAGCTCTGTCCCTATTGTTTCTGTTTCCCGTGCAGCTCCCTCCTCTCCTCTTGCTGATATTACAGTTCCTGAACCTTCTGCCCCTCCTCCAGAAAAGGCAGTTATTTCTGATAAAGCTTTGAAAGCTTTGGATGCTCTTTATGACATCCCTCAAGGTTCTGATTCTGAAGAAGATGATGATGATGACTCTGATGAAGATGCTTCAAGTAAGAAAAAGAGATTGTTGTCAAAGAAGAGAAAGGCTCCTCCTCCTTCAGCCCCAAGCCAAATCCACTGCAGACACTCCTTTTTATATTCTGCACAATGTTGCTCCATATAAGGGAATGCCAGCATGGATGTGGCTATCCAAGAACAAAAGGAAAGAAAGAGAAGCAGGAGATATTCCCTCCTCTAGTGCACGATACAAGAAGGATCCTCCTCCTCCTTCAGCAGCTGGTGCCAGTGGCTCTTAGCTCCCAGAGATCTGCCCCAATGCAAACTTATCAGAGATAGTCAGGGAGATCTTCTAGAAGCAGCCAGCAGAGGACATACTCCTCAGGAAGTCAAAGTCAACAGCATAAGCAGCAGCAGCAACAACAAAGTTCTGGAGTTCAAAAAGCTGAAAGTCCAAAGAGGACCTCTCCCTCCTCCAATCCTTTTGAAGATCTTGAAACTGCAAATACAGCAAGAATGGCTAGATACCAGGAATTGATTGGACTATCTTTGATAAATAAAGCCAAGGCTGAAGGCAAAGATACATCAGGACTTACAACCATGTCAAAGTATAGAAAGGAAGAGCTGAAAAGGTTTGACAAAGGCAACAAATTGTTTAATGGTTGATGTTTATATGAAACTTCATCCAGAAGTAGTTGTCCAGAGCAACAACATTGAATATTATTGGGTCAGCTGATATGACTATGACAAGGCTCAGGCTCTGAATCCTAAGAGAGATTATCTTCAGAAGATAGGAGAAAAGAAATAGAAGACAAATCTATGCAGAAGAAGCAAAGAAGTAATATTTTTGTGTTATTTCATTTTCTGTCTGTTTTTGTTTTTCAAACCATGTTATCTGTTTAAACAAAGCTGTGTATATATATATCTGTTGCATGTGTTATAATTTTCTGCCACATATATCTCTTTTCTTGCTTTGTTTTTCTGATTTGAGTCTCTGTTAGTGACCTCACCCAAATATGGGGAGATTGTTGGATCCCTAGTTGATTTGGGCTAGTTTCACTGACTTAGGATGTGACCCATCACGTATAGCCAGGGTCAAGTTGTGTCCTAGAGTCTAGGTAAAGTCCTTAGGCTCAACTCCAGATGGACCGGCTTTCAATAAGACCATCAGAGACTCCAGTATAACAAGTTTTCAAGACCAAGTAAAGTGAGTTCAACGTTCGTCGAACTCAGCTCGACGAAAGGAGTTCTGCGCTCGACGAAAGGAGTTTTGCGCTCGATGATCGTGAGACAATTCTTAGTGATGAGCTCGATGATTTGTGTTCTCTGTTCGACGAAGACTCGGTTTCTACATCAAGTCAAAGTTAGGAGAACTTCAAATTTTTCTAAGTACAGCTTCAAGCTTCGGTCGACGAATTATATTCTGAGCTCGACGAACTTGGACCTCAAGTTGTCAATTTCTCAGCTCGACGAAGTCAGCTTCTCAGGTCGACGAATGTTGTACTCTATTCGACGATTTCTGGACTCAGAGAATTTGTGTCGACACTTAGGGTTTGTGTCGACACCACACAATTTGTGTCGACACCAGCTTATGTCGACACTAGAGGATTTGTGTCGACACCAGGATATCAGTCGACACCAGCTTATGTCGACACCAGAGGATTTGTGTCAACACCAAGATCAATCTGTCGACACCAACTTATGTCGACACAGTATTTCAGCAGATGCAGAATATTTTGCCAATTACAGAACTTTCTCTCAACTCGACGAATTGTTCTCAGCTCGACGAATGAAGACTGTCTGTTTGACGAATGAAGATTGTCTGGTCGACGAACTCTCTCAAGCTCAGCTCGACGAACTCAAGCTCAGCTCGACGAACACAAGTGTAGCTCGACGAATTGTGTTCTTCGTTCGACGAATGCAGACTAGGTTTTCTTTAAGTTTACCGTCCCGTTTCTTGGCGCTCATTCCTGAACATTTAATGTCAGATCTTCTCGGAATGTTACCGTTAGAATGCACATTGACTATGGACGATTACATGTCATTTTTCCATGGGACAGTTAGGGAAATTATTGATTGTCACTTCTTTCCAAAGCCGACTGCAATTACTACTCGACATTCAAAAGTTTGAATGTTCTCAGTCAGAAAAGACACACACAGTAAGAGAGAAAAGGATCAAGCAGTGATAGAGTAACAAAAAACACAGTCAGCAAGCAATACACATAATCAGACAGATACTCTGAGGTTGCAGAGAAGAACAATCATTCTCAAATCAAAGTTCTTGACTGCAATCAGCCTTGACCAGAGAGAACATTTTCAAGAAGAAGAACAATCAAATTCAATCAAGAGTCTTTCTTCTCTTATTCTCAGGAAAACTTCAAAGGACAACAAAACTTATCTGTCAAAAGAAGTTCCTGAAGCATTTCTGGTTCAGCATTCTAAGTCATTAAAGACCTATCACCCTGAAGCAGTGCTCAGCTTTCCTGACCAATTTAAGATCCCAGGGGAGCAGGATCTGCTACAATCAATCACAAGTCTTCTCTCTGATTGTTGACAGAGAAGACACTATCACCTTCTTTCAATTCTGTACAGGGTTTAAATCCTTCAAAATTATTCTGGTTGCAAGTCTCCTTCCAAAAGACTTGCGGTTTGGTTTTTGAGAACCTGAACAAAAACTCATTGGTGTCAGGCACCTGATCAAAAACCTGAGTGGAGTCCTAACATGGGTGGTGAAGAGTGGATGTACCCAGGTTGGGGAACCACTATAAAATTCTTGTGTCGTCTGGTTGCTCTTTTCTTCTATTTTCTGGCTGTGCTCTGTGAAGGTTCTGTGTTGTTCTGTGATTGTTTAGGTTGTTGTGTTTATTTATTTTGTTTACTTCCCTGATCAACTTAGGAATACAACAAAAGTTGTAAAAAGTTTTAAGAAAGCACATACTCTATTCACCCCCCTCTAGAGTATTTCAGATCTAACCTGCACTTTCAGGCCCCTTGCCGCAGCGGATTTCTACGAATCCTTAAACC
>CM077163.1:21746345-21971345 GCA_039583875.1 Platanthera guangdongensis
GATCCCATTCCCCAAAGTCCGAATCAGGATCTTTAGATCTCGGCAAACACACATAGATTTCTGAGAGGGAAAATGGTGGGACATAGGGGGTGAGGCAGAGAAGGGTTGCTCGCAGCGAAGGCAGAGGTCCATGCGACGAAGCTCTGTTGTTGGTAAAACAAACGATGGGGCTGTCGGGGAGACCTGTGGAAGTGGAGCTGGCGGCTGCGGAGGCGGAATCAGTAGTTGGAGCCCAGGTGGGGGCAGATGGTCGATGTGCGGAAGAGGTGGCGGTAATGGCCGTGGCGGTTGAGGCGGTCGAGGCTAGGAGGATGGTGGAGCCGGTAGAGTTCCTCGTTGAGATATCTAGCCCGCTCCATTACACGAGAAAGAGTAGTCGGGTTGTGGCCCCGAAGGCGCGCGCGGAGGTGGGGGTGCAGTCCTGCCAGGAAATAGCCCAAGTACTTGTCGGGTACTTGTCGGGGGCCAGGTCGGGAACATGTGTAGCGTCAATGATGAATTCGTCGATGTATGTGGACACGGAGTCAGATTGGCGGACGGAGCTAAGGCGCACAAAGGTATTACCCACCTGGCGGTTGTTGTAGCGTCGGACGAGTTCTCCTTCAATGTGGGCCAGGAAATGTCAGGTACCTGCTGGTGCATCCAACGCACCCAATGCAAAGTTGTCAGGATTGCGATCCGAATTATAGGATCTTACGATCCTACGATCCAGATTTTATAAATTGATCCAGATTTTGTAAAGCGATCATCGATCCAATCCTACCATTTGATATGATCCAACCTCGAAACGATCTCATCTAAGATCTCGATCCTGACAACCTTGACCCAATGTAGCAACGAGCCCTCCATGTAGATAGTGGTGAGGGGGCCCTTCTGGTTGGTGGAGGTGGACTGCAGGTCGAAGAACTGCTCGGCGCGGGCAATCCACCGGAGAGGGTGCCATCAAACACAGGAATCTCAATCTGGCGAAGATAGGCCAGGGCAATGTCTGATGCGGGGTGCAAAAAGACTTTGTGGTCGGGAACGATTTGACCTGGTGGTGGTGGAGTCGGAGGGCAATTAACTGACATGATATGTCCTCGAAGGAGGAGAGTAAGATCCGCCAGCTGGGCTTCGATATGATCCATGCGCTGAGAGTTTGAGATGGCAGTAATAGAGGAGTTCTCATCGGCGTGGAGGGTCATTGCACAAGTCGTGGGCATGAAACAGTGACTAGGTATAGCGGCGGGGAGCACTGGAAGGCGGCAATAGTAGGAGGGCGGGCGAACATGGCAGAAGGCGGCGAGGAGAATCTACTACTGGAAGGCCGCCGAAGCCGCAGGAGGGCCTCCGAAAAGCGGGTGAAGAAACTGTAGGTCCGCTAGAAGCCGATGTAAATGCCATGAATTGTTGGAATGAGCAAGGAGAAGAAGGTACTAGCGGGGATTAACGGCATTAGACTCGACGGAAATGCTGATGGAAGCCATAGGAGGCGCTGGAATGGCTGGAGTAGTCGGCAGGAATGAGGATCCAAAACCGCGGAGACGATGCGAAGACATGCGCGGCATACATAACAGCGAGGTGGGGCCGGAGCGAAGACGATGTGGGCAATCGAAGGATCAGGAAGATCGAGCAAAAGCGATGCTCGAAGCAACACTGGACTCGTTGGAGCAGACGCGCGGCTGGATTGTGAAATCGGGAGGAAGAAAAAGGAGTAGTGTGCAGAAGACACACTCGCAGAAACAGAAGGAGACGAGGCGACGGAATTACGGTTCGGTGGAACCCTAAACGAGAGAAGGTCGTACCAGATGATACACTACAGCCATATCGAGATTGAATGATGAAATTTGCATTGTATCAAAACAACATAAAGATACAATCGAGAAACAAGTTCTCGCTAAGCATCTGAAGGCTGGGTACTCCTTGACACTCCACTCTTCAAGAGAGGCTAAACCTAAGACTCCAAAAGGGTGATCATCTAAAGATACTATCACTCTTATATATAGACGAGTGGGGAAATACAAAGTGCAATAATGCACACGGGCTACATAGACTTATATCAACGTGTGGCGGCCTGCATCGTATCATTATACTTCTGCTCACATATTTTTGTAAAGCTACTTCCATTCTTTTTTTTTTGGCATAATATTTCTAAAGAAAATTGTGATAGGAGTTAAGAGAATGTCCAATTTTTCATCCAGCCCGCCTCCATCCAACTAGAAAAGCAGCAACAAGTTGGAACCGAATGGTCTGCGTGAAGTAGAAAGTAAACTACCCTTAGTCAGTGGAAATTTTAAAATGTGTAAAATAGTTTTATTTTATTTTTTTATTTCCATCAGAGAAATAGTTTCCTGCACTAAAACATTAAATTTGTGTGCCGCCCTTCTTATAAGAAAAATACAATAATTTTTCCTCCACACAAAAATCTTCAATGTCATAACTTTGGGGTAAGAGGTTTTTCAAAAGATGATTTCGCAAGAGTTAGTAAGCATGAACCTCCTAGTCGTACAGTGAAAATTTAAGAAATATAGGAATTTGTCTATTTCCTTACACTCATGGGACAAAATGCACACGCATTTAACTAAAATAACAAATATAGAATGAAAAGAGCCAGAAACCTTTAAAAAAATGAAAGTTCAAATTTACATGGTATACAGCCACCAAAGCAATAATCAAAGTAACATAAGAATAAGGTCTACAATATAAAAGATGAACTTTCAACTAATTCTAATTATATTATATCATCTCAATGATATCAATACTTTACATTTTACATCTGAAAGGTTCATAATGCAAATGATTGTAAAAACAATTCAAGTTCAAAGAAGTTTTATGGTCTTTGTCATTGTTAGAAAGATCATGTCCCTATAAGTCTATAACATTTAAATACTAGTTATGAAGGAATTGGAGGGAATGCAAATGCAATTTACTTCATAATTTCAACGTTGGAGTTTGGTTGCAAAGCAAATAGTAGATAAATACCCTACTCAACCCTAGTGAAGATTATATTGGAAAATTTACATGTTACAATTGTGATTCAAGCAATTTTATTATAACCAGCAAACCAATAGAGAGAATATTTATTTCAGCCAATTTCTCATTAACCAAACAAATAGATCAAAAACAACTTCAATTCAATGTCTTCCCTATTTTGGTTGATTTTTCATTTCCTCTCTTCCACTTCATGCCAAACAAAGCCTTAATGTATTATTTGCTAACATCTTACTCGAAACAACCCAGTCTTCCAAAATCAAAAAAAAAGTACACCTAATTAAACACATCTTTTCAGACATTTTCAGATAAAAATATTTTATTATTGTAACAAAGATATCATATTCTGTTTATATCATCAAGCTTCAACTATCATTAAACTCATTCCCGGGAAACATTGAGATGAATATATACACATAATTTGACTTGTTAATAAAATAAGCTTGAATATATAGATTTCATACAACTGTCATACACATGAAATCTTCTAAACTGTAAAAATTGTCAAAAGATAAGCTGCAATGGGGATATAACAAGCCAAGAATTAACAAAAGGGTAATATAAAAAAATTGATCACAGCAAATATCAATGTTTTTGCAGGCATGATGAATAAATCTCCTCACAAATACAAAACCATCAAAAAAACTTATTACAAGATATTAAGAAAGCTTGAGAAACTTCAAATTAAAAATAAAATTTCATCAAAGAGCATACTAATCACATATTAAACAGATTCAAGCTTATTACAAGCAGATATGGCAAAAGAACTCACAGCTTTCTCGCGAGCTCCTAGTTCAATGTGGTACTCACGCTGCGAGATATGATGTGGTGCACCTTTCTGCGACATAGTCTAGATCCTCAATTATAAATACAAATAAAGAATGAGAAAGATTATGTAAGACTAAGAAACTTCACCTGGAAACGGGGTAGAATGCAGGAAAGAATCGGGGACTTCGAAAGAGGGAGTGCCATGTTTTCTTAGGCTCTGTTTGTTTCAGTTGTTGCTAGTCGAAAAGGAGCTGTCAGAAATGAAGTTTGAAAAAGGAGTTGTTTTGAAAAGTGGAGTTTGCAGAGTCGTTCAAAAAGCAATGCAGAGAAACTGTTAGTAAAAACAAAGTTTTATATAAAAAAATTATCCATAATTTGCACAAAGATGAATAAAACAGACAAATATGAATCTATTGAACTAACAAAAATGAATAAAAAAAGTCTTGAATCTATTGAACTAATAAAGAAGAGATATTTTATTTATTTATGCTTTAGACAAATAAACTATTTAAAACAATGTACTAATTTTGATCATAAACTTGAATTAGCTATAAACAAATAATCATAAAATTGAATCAGTGTTCGGCTCTATCGAAAATTTGTTCTGAAAAAAACACCAAATTTCTGAAAATTTCAGCACTAGATTGGTGGGAAAAACACCAATTTTTTTCTGATCCATGGAAAAATCTCTATAAACCAAGATCCACATGAAATTTGTTCTGAAAATTTCAGCAAAATTTTGATCTGAAAATTGCAGAAATTTGTTCTGAAAATTGCAGAAATTTGTTCGGAAAATTGCAGAAATTTGTTCTGATCCACTGGGAAAAAGTAGTGTTCTGGAAAAATGCAACAAATTTCTCAAATTTGAGCACCACCAGGTTAGTGGAAAATAAGTACTAAAATTTTTATGATGGAAAAATCCCTATAAGGCTTCGTTCGTTTTGCAGGTTTTGAAAGAGAGGAATTGGTTTTGGCCGAAAACCTATGGCGCAGAGGTTTTGGAATTTGGTCAAAACCAATTCTTGTGTTCGGTTGCAGGAAGGTTTTCAGTCACAGAAATTGAATATTTCAATATTTCTGTTTGGTTGCAGGTTGGAATTCAGAAACAGGAATTGACAGGAATGTATCACCCAAACATTACGATCAGATTATTGGGCATATTCAGACAATCTCACATGAACATTATCGATGAATCAACAACATTAGTGACAGCAATTAATGATGAATCAACACAATTATGAAGTTTTCCTTTTCAACCGTTGATGATAGTACGATAATAACAACCAATCTATGCAAATCCATGTTATAACATAATAATACATAACAATACGTTAATCAACACAACCGTCCAAGTCAGAAAATAGAAATGCATAATAATACATCACTGATAAGGTAAGAGTCCATTTCAGCAAAATAATAAACTAAGACTACCACAAAATAAGAAACTACAACAAAATGTGTCCATCACATCTCCAAACTATTCGAATATATTAATGTGCAACCACCACCTTCTAGCAATCTCTGGCAAAACCAAGAAGACCTCACACTTTATCGCGTCAACGCTGAGCAAATCAATAGCCTTTATAAGATCTTCCTCTGAAAAGTCCGTCATAACAGATAATGCCTGATACACAGCTTCAATCCTCGACCTTGAAGGTGCTCCGACCGAGGAATTTTAACTGGATTATCCATATTATTTGCAATATGAGTGACAGCAGTTGCAATCATATCAATAGTTGATGTGCTTTTGGAAATTTCGATAACGTTTCTTTTATTTGAATGACAAGGATTAAATAACTCCTTATAGGTAGTAGGATTGTTTCCTTGAGTTGCCCATTCCTGAAGATGGTAACGTGTCGAACGATAAAGAGCTAGGTATCCTGATCGATTTGTATAGTCTGCATCGACGAGATAGTACGTGCCTACAATGTTAAATTATATGTTACATGTAGCGAATAACTCTTGTTGTCTGATTAGTGGATGGTTTGACACAATTTTACCTAATGGAACTTCAAAGGAATCCACCCACTCCAATGCATTACGAAGAACCCTTGAATCCGATGCAGAGCCCTCCCAACCAGGTAAAAAATATATGAATTTCATGTCAGCGTCGCATACTCCGAGGACATTGGTTGTAATAGCTTGTTTTCTATTACGATATCTTCCTTGGTCACTTAGTGGTACGGTGACGTCAATGTGTGTCACATCAATAGCACCAACGCAATCTTTAAAGCACCCCCACCTATGTGTTTATGATGATTCTGGACGTTTAATATACGTCGAACTCATCCTCAAGATTGCCCTCAACACAAGGTTGAAATGTCGGCTTACGGTATCGATGGATCGTAAGTATGTACAACCAACAATCAGAAATTTAGTGTTACGTGCTAGTACATGTAGGAACAACCCTACAGATTCCTTCACTGTTACATATTGTGTCTCGCTCAAAAGGCATCGATCCAATAATATCTTACACAAACTACGAAAAGCACTCTTGTTCATACGCAAGTGGTTATAGCAGTTCAGATGTGTGTCGTTATATAACATACTTAAAAGCGTCAATCTTAGAGCACCGCATCTTTCACAATTGCTTGGACAATTAATTCGGTTATTTTTCATCAGAAGAGCAGCCGCAACAGAAGATAAAGCGGCTACCATAGTTCTATTTCTCATATCCATCCGTCTTTTTTTTATGAAACTCGATAAGAGTACCCATCTACGAAACAAAATAAATAATATCTCATGAGAGAACTATGCTCAACATGCCTTAAGGGTTTAAAGGGTTTACGCATAAAGCCCCCTCACAATCACAAAAAGGTCAACCTTTCTTGAAGGGTTCCAAAAGAGCCACAGTTTCACAAGCATCTACACTATAATTTTGTAACAAAAATTGCATGGTAAAGATCCTAGTATAGATGGCTAACACATTTTTCACAAGCATCTATACTATCATTTCTCTTCGTGGCATCAACTTTCCATTAACCTAAAATGTGTAACGATCTAAACATAGCAATGCCTATCCGGAGAGGAGGAAAATCTTGTTTCTATCCCATGGTAAGAGATCAACAAATGTGTAACGATCTAAACCTAGAAATACCTAGCTGGAGAGGAGGAAAATCTCGTTTCTATCTCATGGTAAGAGATCAAGTAATGTGTAACAATCTAACCCTAGAAATACCTAGCCTGAGAGGAGGAAAAACTGCATTAGAATAAATTATTATACATATACGGTGGAAAAGGTTTCCAGCACTTAGTTGCCGGAGAGGAGGAAGATGTGCAGTGCTCCGCCTCGCCTAGGTCACTGCTGCAGATGGGAAGGAAGGTTTAGGGACGGAGAAGAAGGACTACAGGAAGAACATTAGCTAGGGTTGGAGAGAAGACATACCGGAGCAAGGAGCCGAAGCTTGCCGGAGCAGTTAGCGCCGATCGCGCACGGAGGAAGAGGCGGGCCGCGGGATTTTTTCTTCTTTCCCAAAACTCCCGAAAACCGACCGGGTAGGAAAGCTTTTGAAGGCTCATCATTTTTATATTTTGTAAAATTTATGGGTTTTAGAGAAATTTCAATTCCGTCCTCTTTTAAGATAAATAAACAAAAGAATTAGAATTAAAATACTCAATTCCAATTCCGCTGGACGAATTCTTAGCAGAGGAATGCAGCCTAAACAAATATTCACTCAAATTTGTTCTGAAAATTTCAGCAGAAATTTGCTCTGATCCACGGAAAAAAATGTTATGTTCTGGAAAAAAAGAAACTATCGAAACCTCACTACAAACGAAGATCTATAAAAAATCTAATCGGAGGAAACTCCTTGTTCCTCGTAAGGAGAGGTAGGTCTGAGCGGAAAAAATTATGGGAAGGAAGAAGTGAAGATACCGTGCGAACGGAGAGGCCGGCGGCGAGGAGATCTGGAGCCGAATCTTGTTCCGTCGAGAGAGAGAGCTGCGAAAAAACCTTGCATAAAAGTATTCCTCTCCCGTCTGCGAGAGGAGAAAAACGCGCGGATGGAAAGTATTCCTCTCCCGTGGTTGAAAATTTCAATAATCTCAGATTATGTCATTTTCGCAAAAACCAGACTTGTTCAGAAAAGCCTGTCCGGCCCGGGCCAGTAGGCTTTTGTCATACGGGCTCGCGCTCTGGCCTCGCTTTAGAAGGGTTCTGGCACCAGCTCTGGTATAGGGTCTGCCAAGACCGGGTTAGATCAGGTCAGGCTCAGGTCGGGTCCGGATTTTTTTACTTTTAAATATATATTTTAAATAAATTATTAAAAACAAATCATTTTAATTTTTTCGGGAAATTATTTTAATCCAAATATTTTTGATATCCTGGGTGATCAAAAAATTCTCAAACGCACGTTTAAGAGAATAAGCCTCTATTTGTTTGAGCGTTTCGCTGCGCCGTTTTGGGCAAACGCCGCCGGAAGGAGGGTAAACAAATGAACCGTCGGCGGCATTTGCTCTGTTTCCACCAGCCCCCCTTGAGAAACGCCCCAAAAAAGCTCCGTTTGGAGCAGCCACCTCACCCCTCTGATTCGAACACTCCGTTTCCACCCACCGGATCGACCCGTCACCGCCGAACCAAATGAAGCCTAAGTGATTTTGACACGTGTCGTGCTCTGATTTTACCTGGATCTAGATTTGAAAATGAAACTTGATCCTAAAAAAAAAATTTGTTCTAAACATAGGTTTGATAGAATTAGAAAATGTTGAATATTATATTAAACATTCTTCGCATTAACAATAATTATTATTAATTTTTATTTATTGTATGAATATTATATTATTATATGATTAATAGGAAAAAAATGTAAATTCATTGTGCTATTATCTACAACAACATTCAAGCCGAAAAAAAATTATTATCATTTACTTGCAAATTTATATAATATGAGTAACCAATAATATGAAATAAGTTTATGAGTAAAATACAGAACTTAACCAGAACTAGGGGTGTGCATAAAAAAATCGAAACCGATCAAATCTTATTGAACTAATCCATCTGATTTGATTTTTAAACCAAATTGGTCGGGTTGGTTCGGTTTCGAATTCAAGTAGCTGAAAAACCAGTGTCATTTTGATTCGATTCGATTTGCACATGATTCAAACCAAAAAAAAACGAATTGACATTACATTTACTATCAGTCATTTATCCATCACTCATCCTATAGGTATATAAGTTTTTGCGATTGTTTTGTTCTGCCAAACATATTGGTTTAGGAATGTGATTTTCCTATCAAGCTTATATTTCTTAGAAGATTTGCAGTTATTTGTAATCTAACTTTTTTACTGTTTCATTTGTTGTATGTCTTTTTTAAGAATGCGGAAAGTTTATTCGAATTGTAATGTCTGTAAAATTAAAAATATTTCTTCTTTATGAAACCATTTTCATAAAATATTGTTGAGAGAAATACATTCTCACGGAGCTGAGTGCACGTGAGGACACGAGTTCTGCTATTTGCAGAAGTCGTCAGCGAAATATGCAAGAAAATAATAATCACAAACAAAGGCCTATACGTGGAAAATGTTTAGAATATTTAGGAATATGTCCGCGCGTGTCAGGACCGACACGGAATGACCCAATGGGTTACGTGTCACTAGAGTGTAACGGCTTTACGTTGGAGATACTATATAAGCTCATTCCATACTTGATGAGTCTTAGTGGCTATCTTGAGCGGAGCCATAACATTCTCAAGATAATTTTTCTAGGGTTTCGCTCCCCGTCGTCCGCTCTCGTTTCTTTTCTCTTCGGCGCTCTCAGATCCCTCGCGACTCAACTCTCACCGCTATAATCGATCGGGTGAAGTTCCTCCGGGTGCAGCCGTCGGGGAAGAGATCCAGATCGGAGAAATTGCGATAGAACAGTATCTCATCCTGTTTTTTTTCGATCGGGAGTTTCGCCGACTGCGATTCCTTCCTCAATCCCGTCTCCATCGGATCTGGAAGGGGACGTAGATGTTAGTCGCGATCGTGGAAGAAGGAGGCAGTTGCTACCGCTGGTTCGGTGCTGGAGGTTGTCAATTCATCTCCTCCGTCGTACCTGTTCTATTCTGGCGTCGCTACTGTAGCCGATCTGAAGAAAAAGGAGATAAAGCCGAAGGAAACGTACTTCCTAGTCGCCGATCAGATCCGCCTTGCTGTCGATCTGCTGCGGAAGATTTCTGATGTTCCCGTTGCAGGTAGAGAAGGAGGTGGATCCGGTTGTTCTAGACACCACCGCTCTGTAGATCTCGTCGCCGCTTGTTCTCATCTGCTTTCAAGGGAAGGCCGGATCTGGTTTTTTAAGACTCCCATCGTATAAAAAGTCTCATACCGATTTATACGATGGGTGTCAGGTTTAAATACAAGTATGAGTGTAGTGCTATGTTATACTATGATTCATGCAAATGCAACTCACACAGACGACTCTATGCGCACAAACTTTTAGTTCCCTCCATTTGGGCAGCTAGCTTCACTCCCTGGAACCTCTGTAGTGGCAAACGGAGATAGTGGGTTGGGCCCCCCACTCCTAGGCGAGTATCCACACTACCAGGCATACCCCTTATGAAAGATATGGTACCTAAACACCTAGAGGGGGGGGTGAATAGGTGACCTAAACCTTTTTAACTTTTGTTTGACAGCATAACAGTTTATCACAGATTATTACAGTTAACAGCAATTTCAGAAATCACACAGAAAGCCACAACACAGCACAGCACAGCAGACACACTAATTTTATAGTGGTTCCCCAATCTTTGGGTACATCCACTTTCCCCCTTCGCCTATCTAGCAGTGTACTAGATTCGGCCAAACTTCTCCACTAGCTCAGAACCCAACAAGGTTCCTACCTCAGGCCCAAAGCCTTACACTCAGCCAAAAGGCCTACACTCAGCCACCCAGGCCTACACTCAGCCAATCAAAGGCCTACACTCAGAGTTCTTCAACTCCTACACTCAGGCACCAAGCCCTACCCTCAGCCTTTATAAAATAGGCTTACAATCACTCAGATCCAATGGATCTTACAAGTTATAATAGAAATTACAAATTCTAACTCTACAACTCAGAAGGAATGAGAGGAGTTGAGAGTTTCTTGGAGAGTTCTTGGAAGAACTCAGCTTGATCCAAACTGACTTAGCTTTCTTCAAAGCTTCTTGAGTAGAACTGAATTAGTCTGAATCTTCTGCAGTTGATCCTTGATCTCTGCTTCTTGAAATCCAGATGACTCTGAATTCTTCTTCTCAGCCTTAGTTCCAAAGACTGAATCCTTGGTTGGAGCTCTCTCTCTCCAACTACTTAGATCTGCAGTTGGACTGCCTGATCTTCTTGTGTTGATCTTCTGTGTATCACTTCTTGATTTAGTCTGATCAACTACTTCAATCACACCATGTAATGTTTGTGAACTTCTTAATTATTATATCTACACTCACTTTTCTGTAGACTGTGGGTGCCTATTTATAGGCTTCCTTCATGGTAACCGGCTGATCCGGTTTATAACAGTCTTTTGACTTTGCTGACAGTTGCTGTAGACCGGCTGGATTGGCAGCTGTCATGTCAACCAGTCACTTCTTGAAATTCTCTAACTGTCAGTTAGTGTCGAGACTTTCTGTTCTTAAGTGTCGACACTTATAGACCAAGTGTCGACACATGTTGTGTAAGTGTCGACACAAGTCTACAAGGTGTCGACACATTCCCTTGTATGTCTCGACACAGTTTCTTCTGCATGTGTCGACACTGAAATTGAGTGTCGACACAAGCACTTGTACTTCATTCTTTCTGTATTCTTCTAAGTGTCGACACATCTCCTTTGTGTCGACACATCTTCATGTGTAGAAACTGTCAAGTGTCGACACTGCTTCTTGGTGTCGACACAAGTCTTCATTCTTAGTTCTTCAGCTGAGTGTCGACACATTCCATTAGTGTCGACACTTATACTTAGAATATTTTACAAGTTTTCTGTTCTTTGCTAAGTGTCGACACAGCTCCTTGTGTCGACACTATCTTCAAGTGTTGAGTCTTCTGGTTATGTGTCGACACATTGTGCTGAGTGTCGACACATTCTTTAAGTGTTGACTTCTTTGAGTGTGTGTCGACACATTGTGCTGAGTGTCGACACATTCCTTTAGTGTTGACTCTGCTGAATGAGTGTCGACACATTGTGTTGAGTGTCGACACTTGTACTTAGTCTCTGCAGAATTATGCTGAGTGTCGACACAACTCCAAGTGTCGACACTGTCTGGTGTTGACTCAGCTCTTCAAGGTGTCGACACTTCTGCTAAGTGTCGACACAGCTTTTCTGCATCCTTCTACACTGAGTGTCGACACAGCTCCAAGTGTCGACACTTTCTGACTGGTGTCGACACTTCTTCCCAGGTGTCGACACAATGACTCCAAGTGTCGACACTGCTTGTCTGGGTGTCGACACAAGCTTTCTCAAGTGTCGACACTTTGCCTCTGGGTGTCGACACATGGACTTAGAAATTTTCAGCTTCAGTCCAGTGTATACCTAACCTGCACAAATAACTCAAACAAACATCAAATACATTCTGATGTATATCATTGAGTTAGGTGAGGCTTCTTCAAATCAGGTACATTTGACCAATGTACCCAACAATCTCCCCCTATTTGGAGAAGTCATAACCCTTAGTCAGTGATATACACCACTCATGATGTAAAACATATAAATGACAACAGGGAAAACTTGAACATGTAATAAACCACACATGTATACTATTAAACATTGCAGAACAATTAAGAAACACACATATTTCAGAACATTCAAACTATATTTATCATATACTGTTCCAATAATGTTTCTTATACATTTTCAATGAAGTATTACAATGTTTTTCTCTTAACAAAATTACAATAAGCAACAAGTTAATTCCTAATCTAGTGCTGATCAGGTTCTTTGATAACAATCCCTTTTCCAGCTTTAACTTGAGCTTTCACAGCAGCAGCAGCAGCAGCAGGCTCAGCTTCAGCAGTCTTCTTCCCTTTTAGATCTTGCTTATCTGCCTTGATCTTTTGCCTTTCAAAATAATGATAAGGCTTGGGAAAGTACTTGCTAGGCTCCACAGCTGTTGGAGGTAGCTTTCCTAACTTGGCCTTCCTTCTGTGTTGGACAATGGCTTCTTGTCTAATCTCATGCTTTCTCCATTCAGCCTCTGAGAACCACTTGTTTCTCTCATGGGCATTATCCTTGGCTGCTTTCCAGGCTGTAAGAATTATGTTTCTAGAAGTAGGGCTCCATTGTTCAAAATCTGGCTTTTGCTCAGCAATTTCCCTAAACTTCTTCTTTGACAGCCTAGTTTCTTCTTCTTTATCCAATGCCTCTTGCATAGCAGCTGTGATAGGTTGAACAACCTTTTCCAGAATAACATTTGGCTTGCCAGCAGTTGGACTATACATAGTGCTTACATCAGCATGAATCATTTCAAAGTCTGGAGGTGGATAGATGACATCAGCCACTGCTTGTTGCTCACCTCCAAGAAATGTTCCTTGAATACCAGATTCACCTACTTCATTGTCATCACACAGGGGAGGGTATCCAAGTGTAGCCCTTATAGAATTTGAAATCCATTTTGCATGCTCAGAACTGGCCTTGACTAACACTCTCTCCCCCTTTATGACTTCTTGAGCCATATGATCCCTTACATCATCTTTCTGAAATCCGGATTTGGCTATCCAAATATCTTATGCCCTCTTTAAAGAAAGGTCTAAGCTTTGTAAGCTGTTCTGATATGACCTTCTGTGAATCTGTAATGGCATTCTTAACAGCAGCAATCTCTGCTTGAAATAGCTTATCAAAATCAGCTTTGGCAGCAGCTGAGGAAGTTGAAGGTTCATCTGACTTATTCTTAATTTCAGTGACAATTGCATTGTGAGATGCAGTCAAGTTATCATTCATCCTCAACTGATTCTCCAGCACATAGCCTTGTTTGACTGCTATATCATCCACTTTCTCTTTAATGTCTTCTTGATGTTTAGCTAGATAGACCACAGCATTAGCACCTTGGTAAAACAATCAGTCATTGCTGTTTTATTAAGGTTCATTTCAAACCTTATAGACTTGATTTCCTGGCCCAGATCAGACTGTAGTGCTTTGTGCCCTTCATCAACATAAGTTTCTAAGGCTTTTCTTTGTTCATCCATCTTGATTTGCATTGCAAGCAGTAGAGCACTATAATCAGTGGATGGAGCTTGTTGAACTAGTGAATGCTGAGCAACTGTTTGTAGAGCCTTCTTATAGCTTTGGCTCCTCCTCTTGAATACAAAGAACTTCTTTTTCTTAGCTTGCTCAGCTTCCTCATCTTCAGAGTCAGATGTACTTGCTATATCCACCCTATCCTTAGGGCTGGATGTTCTTTCAGTATGCACATCTTGTGCCTGCTCAGAATCTAGCCTTATAGGCTCTTCTATTATATCCAAAGTCTCCCCCTCAGCAACAGCATCCTTCACTGCATCAGCAGCAGTCTTTTCCATATCAAAATCTTCTTGATCCAAGTTCAAAAACAGATCTTCCATGGTATACTCTGGTGGAGACTGTGCAGGAGATGTACTTGGTTCTTCTACCACTGCATCAGGTAACACAATAGATGTGTTGGATAAACAACATCTGGTTCTGGGTTGCTGGCTGATTTTGCTGATGATCATCAGACAAATCAGAATTTGTTATACAAAAATTCAAAGTGTTAAGATCAACAAGTACCTCTTGAATGATGAGAGTAGCCTGCTCACTATCCAGTGTAGATGGATGTTCTACAGCTGGAGGCTCCCCCTGGATATCAGCTGGCTCCTGAGGAGCAGGTGACTTTTCTGCAGCCACATCAACTGGAGTTTCAGGAGTGAAGACCACATGTTCTTCACTGCCTGAGCTGCTGGAGGACTCTTGAGGCACAGCAGCTGTCTTCCTCTTCTTCCTGGGAGGAGAGTCTGTCTTAGAAGTTTGTTTCTCAGGGGTGGCCAAGTCCTTTGACACCAGCACCCTTTCCCATCTTGAGAATATTCTGGAGTCCATTCTCCTCATATGATTTATCTTTGTTCCTGCAGCAGTGCTCATTACCTCTGGAATGGATCCAGCCAGGTAGAGACTAATAATCCTGCCCAGATTGGGCTTCTTCAGGCTTTCCTTCACTTTCTCATAAACCACCATTGACCAATCTGTCTTCAGAGTGAAGATGATTCTGGTCATTACTTCAAACATGGAGGCAGACACCCTGTCATGCCCTCCTGGTTTGCACAGAATTACCTTGCCCACTACTTCTGACAAGAACTTGCCTTGATTGTTCATCCCCTTCCTATTGAAGACTGATCCCACCTTCATCTGTGAATCCAGTCCACACCAAGTAAGAGCTTCCCTGGTCTTAGAAGCAGTTACCTCCTCTTCTTCTTGAATCTTAGGTAGCTGAAGTACCTTTCTCAAAGACTTGGGGATAGTTTGACTTTGGTGCCATGCACCCTGGACTTGATTCTGAATCCAGAGTCGTCCACAGTTGCTTGAGTAAGAAATTCAATTACTTCTTTCTTCCAGATTTTCGTTGGTTCTGAAACCAAGAATTCCAGTCCTGAATCGCTGACTAGGGTAATCACCGATTTGAATTCCTGATCGCTGTCGTCAAATGCGCCTCGCACGAGCTCATAGCCCTCGTTGACGTTCTCTTCCAGCTTGGGAGCCATTAGGGTTTAAAGATTTAGTCTTGAGATGAGAGAAATGTCGACACAAGAGTTTAGGTCTCGAAACTTTGAAAGCGTGTCGACAATCAAAGACAGAACCCTATTTATACCTTTCTTGTTTGAAGACGAACAGGCGGGAGGAATTTCTAATGATGTGTCGACACTGTCAATAAGTGTCGACACTGACTTATAATGTCTCGACACTCATGTGTCGACACACAATTTAGTCAACAGATTTTATGTGTCGACACTTGGTTAAGTGTCGACACCACTATACTCGACATGTGTCGAGACTTTACTTAGAAAAATTCTGAGTAAAACTTAAGTGTCGACACCTTAGTGGATGTGTCGACACCTACTCGACATGTGTCGACACTAACATTCTGAAGTGTCGACACTAACTTCCTAGATGTGTCGACACCATTTTTCTGAAGTGTCGACACTTACTATTCTGTGTCGACATAGACTTGTCTATGTGTCGACACCTTTTTACTTAGCCAATTTTTGTTCTGTATACTTAGTCTAAGTTTATCATACCTAGTTCAATTTTGAACTTATTAAACTTAGCTTCATCTAAGGGCTTAGTGAACATATCAGCTATCTGATTATCTGTTTTAACATATTCAAGTGCAATATCATTTCTTTCTACATGCTCCCTAAGAAAGTGATATTTTATCTCAATATGTTTAGTTCTACTATGAGATACAGGATTATTAGCTATGGAAATAGCACTAGTAGAATCACAATAAAGTGGAGTTCTACTTACCTGACATCCATAGTCTTCTAGCTGATGTTGAATCCATAGAAGTTGAGCACAGCAACTTCCTGCAGCTATATACTCTGACTCAGCTGTGGAGATGGCCACACTGGTTTGCTTCTTACTACTCCAAGAGATAAGTCTTCCACCTAGGAATTGACAGGATCCAGTTGTGCTTTTTCTATCTTCCTTGCATCCTGCAAAGTCTGCATCTGAATAGCCTGTTAGATCAAAATCTCCATTCCTAGGGTACCAGAGGCCTAGATAAGGTGTGCCCTTTAGATATCTCAAGATTCTCTTGACTGCAGTCAAGTGAGACTCTTTGGGGCAGGCTTGATACCTGGCACAAACACATGTAGCATACATAATGTCAGGCCTACTTGCAGTCAAGTATAGTAAGGAGCCAACTATCCCTCTATACAAGGTTTCATCTACAGGTTTCCCTGCATCATCCTTGCTTAGAGACATACTTGACCCCATAGGAGTCTTCATGGTACTGGAGGAATCCATACCATATTTCCTTATGAGTTCTAGGGTGAACTTAGACTGACATATGGAAAGACCACTTTCAGTCTGTTTAACTTGGAGACCCAAGAAAAACTTCAGTTCTCCCATACTACTCATTTCAAATTGACTCTGCATAAGCTTTGCAAACTTTTTGCAAAGGCTACTTTCAGTAGACCCAAATATAATGTCATCTACATATATTTGGACAAGTATTACTTTGCCTCTAGATTCCCTAAGGAATAGAGTCTTATCTATTTTCCCCCTTGTGAACTTGTTCTCAATGAGGAAACTAGATAGGGTTTCATACCAAGCTCTAGGAGCTTGCTTTAACCCATACAATGCTTTCCTAAGTCTATAGACATAATGTGGAAAGTAGAATCAACAAAACCTGAAGGTTGCTCCACATATACTTCTTCTTTTAAATTACCATTAAGGAATGCTGACTTCACATCCATTTGGTATACTTTGAATCCTTGGTAGGTTGCATAGGCCAAGAACATCCTTATGGCTTCCAGTCTGGCTACTGGAGCAAAGGTTTGATCAAAATCAATACCTTCTTCTTGCCTATATCCTTTTGCAACCAATCTTGCCTTATTCTTAATGATGACTCCTTGTTCATCTAACTTGTTTCTGTAGATCCACTTTGTTCCTATCACATTGTGATCTTTAGGCTTAGGAACTAAGTCCCAAACCTTGCACCTCTTGAACTGGTTTAGCTCTTCCTGCATAGCTTCAGTCCACTGTGGATCTTGTATAGCTTCTTCAAATTTCTTTGGTTCTATTTGAGACAGAAAACTTGAATATATTGCAGCATTCTGATTTCTGCTCCTTGTCTGAACACCTTGTCTTGGATCTCCAATGATCAGCTCCACTGGATGATCTCTTAGATGCCTGTTGGCTGGAGGCATCCTTACTTCTGGTTGTACTTCTTCATCATCTTCATCATGCTGAGTTCCTTGAACTTCTTCAGCTCCTGGTACATGTAGTTCTCCCCCTGGACATAAGCCATCTTCTTCTACTTGCTGTCTTGCAGCAGGTACATCTTCTTATGGTTAGCTTGTCCATCTTCTTAGAAAGACCTGTGGGGCTGCACACACTACTAGACAACTCATTGTTAATAAGAAGTGTCTCATCAAAAACTACATGCACAGACTCCTCTACAACTTGTGTAGTCAAGTTGTAGACTCTATAAGACTTACTATTACTGCTGTACCCAACAAACACTCCCTCTTGGGATTTGGCAGCAAACTTAGTTAAGTAAGTCTTCCCATTGTTAAGTATGAAGCATTTACAACCAAAAATCCTGAAATAGGATAGGTTTGGTTTCCTGCCTTTCACTACTTCATAGGGGGTCTTGTTTAACCTTTTAGTTATGGTAGCTCTATTTATCACATGGCATGCAGTGTTTACTGCTTCAGCCCAGAAATATTCTGGTAGTGAAGAATCACTTAATAGAGTCCTACCAGCTTCTATCAAGGTTCTATTTTTCCTTTCAGCAATGCCATTTTGCTGAGGTGTTCTTGGTGAAGAGAATTCTTGAAATATCCCATAGTCTTCACATAGTTTTGTCATGCTTTCAGATTGAAACTCTGTACCATGGTCACTTCTAATTTTGACCACTGTACAGTTCAATTCATTCTGAATTTGCTTAACAAAACTGTGGAAGACACTAGGTGTTTCAGATTTCTGCTTTAAGAAGAACACCCAGGAAAACCTTGAGTAGTCATCAACAACTACAAAGGTGTAGACCTTCCTACCTAAGCTGTGAACTGGCATTGGACCAAATAGATCCATATGCAAGAGATATAAACATCTCACAGCATCCTTGTTGTCAATGCTTCTAAAGGTGGATTTAGTCTGCTTGCCCTTTTGACAAGCTGAGCAAATGCCATCTTTGACACACTTAACTTGAGGACCATTCCTCACTAACTCTTCACTAAAGAGTTTGCCAATAGTCTTGTAATTAAGATGAGCAAGCCTCTTGTGCCATTTGACACATTGAGAGACTGTCTCATCAGCTACAAGACAAACTGGAGAACTATTGTTCTCAACCATAATGTCTAAACAATAGACATTTCTCTTCCTATAACCTGTCAAAATGATCTTTTGATCACTAGACCTCATGATATGACAACCATTTTTAACAAATGAGATGTCATACCCTACATCACTTAATTGACTTATACTAATGAGGTTATGTTTCAAACCTTTAACATAAGCCACTTGAGTAATGGTAACTAAGTTAGAAGATATGTTACCAAACCCTTTGATGATTCCTTTTTCTGAACCACCAAAGGTCACCTTTGGACCATTCTTGATTGGAATGAAATCCTTCAGTAGTCCCCTAGTTCCAGTCATGTGTCTGGAACATCCACTATCCAAGTACCATGTTGGGGTATGGCCACTTGGATTCTCCTGCAAAACAAATTAATGAACCTTAGAACCCAAAGTTTCTTGGGTCCTTGGTAACTTGTTAGCTTGCAACTCACATAGCTACCTGCTGGCTTTCCACCAGGTATCTTGTTACTACCTTTGGCACTAACATTGTGCCAACAGTCCAAAGCAAAGTGGCCAACTTTGCCACAGCACCAACATTCAAATTTGTTGTACCTTTGCTTAGGTACAGACTTGGCTGTCTTAACTACAGCAGTCTTAGTGAATGTTGGGGCTTTGCCCTTGGACTTGGACTGATTCTGAACAGTCCATGCTGGATTAACAAATCCCAGTCCAGTCTTTCCTTTATGATGAACAAAATCATCAATCAAGGGTAGCACTGATTTAGGTTTTGAAAAACCTAGCTACTAGCTCTTTCTCCTTCTGAAGATTAATCTCCAGTTTCTTAATTTGATCATTCTTAAATGTAATGGTACCCATCTGAATCACAGTAATGTGTTTCAGCCTGGCCACTTCATTTAGTTTTTGATCATAATTCTTCTCATAATCTATTGCAGCTGTCTTGAGATCAGCAATTTCCTTGGCCAAATTTTTGGCTAGGGTCTTGCTTTTCTTATAGGCTAGCAATAGTACTTGATATTCATCTAGGAGTTGATGAATATCTCCCTCAGACTCAGACATATTCTCATCACTTGATGAAGAATACTCTGACTCTGAACTTGAACTGGAATCAGAACTTTGAGTTAAGCCTTGTACCTGACTGGGTCCTGGCTGCTCCAGGTTTTTGGTACTTTCAGTCAAAGCCATCAGTCCTTGGCTTTGACAGTCTTCTTGCTCATAGATAGATTCCATGATCTGCATGAACTCTTCTTCTTCTTCAGCAAATAGCCCAATATAGGCTTCAGCATCTGTCTCTGTGTCTGAAGAAGACATATCTGAAAGAGTCTTCTCATTCTTTGCAACAAAGGACTTCTCCTTCTTTCCTTTGAAGTGTGTTTTCTTCTTGTCACTGGATTCCTTCCTTCTTTCAGGACAGTCTGCAATAACATGGCCCTGTCTATTGCAGCAGTAACAAATTATCTTGGATCCAGTTGCCTTACTTGTCTTGGTCCTTTTCTTGTCCTTCTTTGAAGGCTTCTTTTCCAGATACTGAACCTCTTTCCCTTTGGAAGATGAAGGTCTAGACCTCCACTGTTTCTTCTTAAGGAACTTCTGAAAATGTCTGGTGAATGCAGCAAAGTCTTCATCACTTTCACTGCTTGTAGATTTTGTACTTTCAGATTCTTCAGATTCTGATTCAACTACCTCAGGAGGAGGAGTTGATGACTTGGTCCTGCTCTTTCTAGGTACATCTGACTTAAAGGCAACAGTCTTTTCTCTGTATTCAGTCCTTGTTGACTTTTCTTCTTCTTTTCTTACTGACAATTGCATCTCATAGGATAACAACTTGCCAAAAAGTGTGGGAGGAGGAATTTCTCCCAACTTTGCCATTTCTCTGATGGCACAAATCTTGGTGTCCCAGTCTTTGGTTAGGGACCTTAAGAATTTGTCATTCAACTCATAGTTTGTGAACTCTCTTCCATATGACATGAGTTCATTTACAATTCTATAAAATTTCTTATAGCATTCAGTGATGCTATCTCCTCTTCCTTGCCTAAAACTCTCATATTCTTGATTAAGCAAGGACTTCCTATCTTGCCTTACTTCTTCAGAACCTTCCATGTAGACAATGAGGGTATCCCACATTTCTTTTGCAGTTTTACAGTGAATAAGGTTCTGGAAGGTGGCATCATCAATTGCACTGACTATGATGTTCTGTGCCCTTTTGTCCATAGTTGCTAGGACAATCTCATCCTTGGTCATTTCAGAGAAATCCTTTGGAGTCCTCTGATTTGCATCCAAACTGAAATCTTCATAGGCACATATGGCCCTTCTTTGACTGTGATGTATATTCTAGGGTCAGAGGCTTCCATAAACAGCCTAACCCTCTCTTTCCAGATCCCAAAGATCTCTTTTCTGCATATAGGTAGTTTCATTGAACCCAACTCCTTATGATTCTCTGAAGAACCCATGTTCTTGATTTTCTTGAAACTGTTTCCTGTTTCCTGACTTAACTGAATCTGCCAAACTGGATCTCCTCAGACAGTTAGTCCTGATTTTGAGGAACCTCGCTCTGATACCACTTGAAAGATATGGTACCTAAACACCTAGAGGGGGGGGGGGGTGAATAGGTGACCTAAACCTTTTTAACTTTTGTTTGACAGCACAACAGTTTATCACAGATTATTACAGTTAACAGCAATTTCAGAAATCACACAGAAAAGCCACAACACAGCACAGCACAGCAGACACACTAATTTTATAGTGGTTCCCCAATCTTTGGGTACATCCACTTTCCCCCTTCGCCTATCTAGCAGTGTACTAGATTCGGCCAAACTTCTCCACTAGCTCAGAACCCAACAAGGTTCCTACCTCAGGCCCAAAGCCTTACACTCAGCCAAAAGGCCTACACTCAGCCACCCAGGCCTACACTCAGCCAATCAAAGGCCTACACTCAGAGTTCTTCAACTCCTACACTCAGGCACCAAGCCCTACCCTCAGCCTTTATAAAATAGGCTTACAATCACTCAGATCCAATGGATCTTACAAGTTATAATAGAAATTACAAATTCTAACTCTACAACTCAGAAGGAATGAGAGGAGTTGAGAGTTTCTTGGAGAGTTCTTGGAAGAACTCAGCTTGATCCAAACTGACTTAGCTTTCTTCAAAGCTTCTTGAGTAGAACTGAATTAGTCTGAATCTTCTGCAGTTGATCCTTGATCTCTGCTTCTTGAAATCCAGATGACTCTGAATTCTTCTTCTCAGCCTTAGTTCCAAAGACTGAATCCTTGGTTGGAGCTCTCTCTCTCCAACTACTTAGATCTGCAGTTGGACTGCCTGATCTTCTTGTGTTGATCTTCTGTGTATCACTTCTTGATTTAGTCTGATCAACTACTTCAATCACACCATGTAATGTTTGTGAACTTCTTAATTATTATATCTACACTCACTTTTCTGTAGACTGTGGGTGCCTATTTATAGGCTTCCTTCATGGTAACCGGCTGATCCGGTTTATAACAGTCTTTTGACTTTGCTGACAGTTGCTGTAGACCGGCTGGATTGGCAGCTGTCATGTCAACCAGTCACTTCTTGAAATTCTCTAACTGTCAGTTAGTGTCGAGACTTTCTGTTCTTAAGTGTCGACACTTATAGACCAAGTGTCGACACATGTTGTGTAAGTGTCGACACAAGTCTACAAGGTGTCGACACATTCCCTTGTATGTCTCGACACAGTTTCTTCTGCATGTGTCGACACTGAAATTGAGTGTCGACACAAGCACTTGTACTTCATTCTTTCTGTATTCTTCTAAGTGTCGACACATCTCCTTTGTGTCGACACATCTTCATGTGTAGAAACTGTCAAGTGTCGACACTGCTTCTTGGTGTCGACACAAGTCTTCATTCTTAGTTCTTCAGCTGAGTGTCGACACATTCCATTAGTGTCGACACTTATACTTAGAATATTTTACAAGTTTTCTGTTCTTTGCTAAGTGTCGACACAGCTCCTTGTGTCGACACTATCTTCAAGTGTTGAGTCTTCTGGTTATGTGTCGACACATTGTGCTGAGTGTCGACACATTCTTTAAGTGTTGACTTCTTTGAGTGTGTGTCGACACATTGTGCTGAGTGTCGACACATTCCTTTAGTGTTGACTCTGCTGAATGAGTGTCGACACATTGTGTTGAGTGTCGACACTTGTACTTAGTCTCTGCAGAATTATGCTGAGTGTCGACACAACTCCAAGTGTCGACACTGTCTGGTGTTGACTCAGCTCTTCAAGGTGTCGACACTTCTGCTAAGTGTCGACACAGCTTTTCTGCATCCTTCTACACTGAGTGTCGACACAGCTCCAAGTGTCGACACTTTCTGACTGGTGTCGACACTTCTTCCCAGGTGTCGACACAATGACTCCAAGTGTCGACACTGCTTGTCTGGGTGTCGACACAAGCTTTCTCAAGTGTCGACACTTTGCCTCTGGGTGTCGACACATGGACTTAGAAATTTTCAGCTTCAGTCCAGTGTATACCTAACCTGCACAAATAACTCAAACAAACATCAAATACATTCTGATGTATATCATTGAGTTAGGTGAGGCTTCTTCAAATCAGGTACATTTGACCAATGTACCCAACACATTACGTACGCCTATAGAAGGACACAACCTAAAGCACCACGTATAGCGCTGCACATATCCACAGACTTTCTTTAGCTAAGTGTCAACCACATCCGCCGAGTCAAAGTATCCGATGTTGATGTGAACGACCGTCAAATACTAAAGGACCACAATCTTATTTTATGTATCCAATCCTTCCGAGCCACGGTCCCGCGGACTATCAAGTCTGTTATTATTTACCTGCAGGGAACCTACCGTTCGGAGACTAATCAAACTTTAACCCAACTCCCAAGAGCTAATGGGGTGTGTTGAATCAGCAAATCCTACTTATATTTAATTACTCTTTTAAATTTATTCTTACAATTTAGGCTAGCCCAGGACTGTCCAAGGTATTCCCCGTGAAGGGCTCTCGAGAACCCTAGAAACTACGATGGGCTGAATCCCAAAGCTCCCTTCACAAGGCACTTAATGTTATTGGTTAATACTCGATTTCCGATCTCTTTTAATATTATCTATATAAAACCCTAGTGTGTTTTGACTCTTCCTCTCCGCGGGGAAAGACGATCTTTCGTCGAACCTGGAGCACCACCTACTCTAGTTAACCCAACATTATTCCCAATGATGAACTCCTTAGTACCTGACCTCACCCAATAGCCTAATATCCCAACTCTCCGAGTTCATTTTGCAGTTTTACTATGTGCAGACCATCCTAAGCTATATGATATACATGATAGGAGGTACTCCAAATTTTCATTCAAAGTCTTAAGATAATTAATGGGGGTCTATCATGTCATGATTGGCCTAAATCCAGAAATTTATAATTTTCTAATTAAATTTGATATTTAATTAATGTTTCCCAAACTTAATCCATGGGTGATTTGAACATGAAGTACTAGATATACTTAGGGTATTACCATTCAAAAATTATGAACACTGTAGGTTAACAAGATATCAGTGAATACTAAATATCATAAACTTTCATAAAACATTTAACCTCTAAATATTTATTCCAAAATAATTTATATAAATAGGGTATTGAAGGAAGTACCAACAATACTTGTCCAAAAATTCCTCAAAAATTAGCAGAGCTACATTATGATCATAAAACTTCACTTCCTAAGTTTCATGAAATTCCCAAGTAGGAAACCAGGTAAAATATTATCCTAAGGAAAACCACCATAAGGCACTTTGTGAGAGACACACCCTTGTAATCTCAATTAAACAACATTTACAATTTTCCATGCTTCCATATGCCCTAATATGTTCCTTGACTAAGTATCACAATTTTCCAGCAAGCTATAATATTTATTTCCTATTTATCCAGGTAAGGTGCACTAATCTACTTTACAAAGGAGGTTCTACAAATAAAGCTTCAACCACTCCAAATAAACTACTAGTGCAACATAATGTCATTTGATTATCTAATCCAGAATTTCAAACCATTCTACCACTTATACTTCATATTTCATCATTAACATCAAAAGGGCAATATGGAAGTTACCACTACAAGGATGATCTACTAATCTCTAAAACACCATAAGATAAAAACCAGAGGTTATAATACTATGAAATTATCCATGCATGCCAAATTTCATCAAGATTCAAGGTCATTTGACCATGAAATAATTTCTAGGAATTAAAGTCATAAATATATATTAGTAGTTATGTAGGGTGCATGTGTCTAAGTACCACCATACCCCTTCCTAGGGCATTTCACCATCTTAGGATCTCATGGACTAATCCCCAAGTAAATCCAAGAACATAACCCCCTATGTCCTTCGCAAGCCCCCAAAGTTCAACCTTAGGGTTAGAATTAGGATCCAAGGGCAAATTCACCCTAATCCACCCCATAATCCATATGAGGGTGTTAAATATCATGTCAAACCAGTGGCCAAAATTTCAACCTCTGTTGAGGTGGTTTGGCCACTCAAACCCACAAGGGGCTCTTTTGACCTAAATACCCCTTTAGGGCAAAGCTAGGGTTTGCTTATTTCCTAACTAAATCATCCCCAAATGGGACGAAAATTTATACAAAGCCTTATGATGACCCCAAGGACAACTCACCAAAATTTGGGAAGGTTGGAGGTCATTAGGTCCCCTAAATAAATTACCTTAGGATTATTAAATAATTTCATAAACTATAGAATAAGTTCTCCAAAAATTCCCATTTTTGGGCATGACCTAGGTATAGGTTATAATGACTCTATGTCCAAATTTCAGATCATTTAGACAAGTGGTGAAGTGGGGGCACACATTTAAGTCTCTGACAAGCCCTAGATATAGATCCGCCAAAATGAGTGTTGTGGTCAAACCACTTACCCATATTGTCAAATACATTTTAAAATAAAGTAAACTCATAGAGATACAATTTTCATGTTGATCATTTTCTCTGAAACAACACCTAAGTATTTTTAAAATATTTCCTAATATGACTGATTTATAAGGGCAAAAAATACATTTAATATAATATAAAAATGTTGATCTTGCACAGATCTTGGCGCAGATCCGACGGCGCCGGCTCATCTTCTACCTCCAGCCAACGGTAGGATCTACCCGATCTGGAGCAGGTTCCAGCCGCCACAGCCGGCCACCCGTGTAATAGCTGTAACACCCTGAAGTCAAGAGGTCATTTGAGTCAAATCGGGTTCAGGCTTGGGTGACACGGCCTGGGACACGGCGTGTCCCAGGGCGTGTCAGTTGACACGGCCTGCGACACGGGCGTGTCGCAGGGCGTGTCGGGTTGTGTCGACGATCGGGCATTGGTGTCGACGAGTTTTGCGTGACATCGTCGAGAATGGGGCATACGGCCCAGGACACGGCCGTGTCGGATGCCGTGTCGTTTGTTCGGCGAGTATTCTCGACGATCGTCGAGTATCGGGTTTCCCGTGAGGACACGGCCTGTGACACGGGCGTGTCACAGGCGTGTCAGTGGGCGTCGAATTCAGCTCGACGTCTCGGGTTAGGCCGTGTTTGTGGGACACGGGTGTGTCCTGGTGCACACGGCCAGGAACACGGGCGTGTGCCGAGCCGTGTGCCAGGCCGTGTGAAGTCTCGGGTTAGATTGGGATTATTTTCCTTGAGGCACACGGCCTCAGACACGGGCGTGTCTGAGGGCGTGTCGGGTACACGGCACGTGACACGGGCGTGTCCCACGTCGTGTACTTGTTGGATTGAGTCGGTTGTCTGCCGCTTAGGGGGACACGGCCTGTGACACGGGCGTGTCACAGGGCGTGTCAGGCCGTGTTTTGGGTTTTCTGGCCAGATCTGAGCCGTTTGTTTCCCTCTTCCTGGATCCAGTGGCTGGGCTTTGTCCAGGTGTCTTGGAGGTCGAGATTTGAAGATAAATCCCTTATCTTCTCTTCTTCTTCTTCTTCTCCATTTCCATTCCAAGGAAGAAGGGGAAAGGCCTAAGGGAGAGAAAGGGAGGAGTTTTCCAGCTGCTGTAGGAGCTGCGGAGAGCGGATCGAAGATCCGAGAGCGGTTTCGTGAAGGCAGAGCCGAGGCGGTGAGTTTCCATCCGGCTACTTCATGGCGCCGAAGCGATCTTCAAGGGTAACGATCTCCTTCTTGGACATCGAAGTCCTTTCTCTATACATGTGCTTGGAATCCTCCACCAAGAGGTGGATCGCGGAAGTGATTCCTTTGTAGTGTCTGCATTTAGAGCCGGAAATATGGAATACGGCGTAGGCATGCTGTGTGAAGCCCATCTAGACCGGTAGTCTGGATTGGTGATGTTCATGGGTAAACCGGAGAAGACTCCGTGGCTTTGATGATGTGCAAAACGGATTTCTGTAATGAATGAATGTATGTGATGATTGTGAGGAGGCTTTGGTGAAGCTCCTGGAGATGAGATGATCAATTGGTAACACGTCTGGTTAGGGCGAGATACGCCCGGCCTGTTACACCACTAGGGTGGGTTGATCCAGTTAAGGTAGGGATCGATGGGCGGCAATGCTAGGGGAGCCGAGTTAAACCCGGGTTGCTGCACCACATGGTGTGGGTCGATCGGATTAGGAGGGGATCGATGGGTAGACAATGCCTGGGGAGCTTAGATAAACCTGGCTTGCTACACCACGGAGTGTGGGTCGGTCTGCTCTGTTTGTGATGCTGTGAGGATGGACCTCTGAGTGGCTTGGGCGGGATGTCGCCAGCCTGCGAGCTGGTGGACTAGGGCCGGTCAACCAACAAGTTAACACCTCGAGAGACAGCGGTGTACGACGGTGGATTCCGGTACGCCAAGAAGGTGCCCTGCGTGCACGGAGCGTTGGTGGATTCCAGCGTTTGTGATGTGATGTGTTTGTTAGTTAGTGGAATAAAGAGAATGATCTAGCTATGTGATTTGGTGATGTTTGTTGATGCTTGATGAGAAAGGAAGCACTGTATACAGGGAAGGAACCACTACCCCGGGTAGGGGGTAGGGTCGTTATAATGGGTCAGCAATGCTGACCGTTACTTTGTTTTCTGTGTTGGTTTGGATGAGACATTGCAGGTGCTGCGGTTTGGAAAGGATAAGTGGAGTGGCTAGCCTGGAGTTCTTAGTCCTTGAAGGCTATGTGAAGAATCGTGGTTGGATTTCATGTGTGGCCGGCCTGCGTGCCGATGTACGAAATTATTGATGTGAAAGAGGAACTTGTAAGGCCTTAAGGCCAGGGGTGTGTGAGTTGTATATAGTCCTGGTGTGTTTATATAAATGTGGTATTTATATATGGGTGGACATTCTGGTTTGAGTTCATGGTAACAAGAAAAATGCTGCGCTAGAATGGAATGAGTTAAGGACACCGAGTAGAGTTTGATTACCACACGTGACGCCTTTGCTTGTCTGTGCTATATGGCGTCGGGCCCCGGCCGGACCCACCGTTATATGTCATGTGACAGGTGGGGGTGTTACAAAGTGGTATCAGAGCCAGATTGAGATTGTTTGGGAGGAGAGAACATAATTGAACTCATGAATGTCCACTAGAAATGTATGTCATGCACATGGTGTGCGTGCGTGTGTAGTCAATGTACCAGTACCGTTATGATTTGGACGATTTTAATGGTGTTTTGTATATTGATAGGTGGCGAGGGATGGAGCTGGGCCGTCTGAGCCTCAGCGGTCGGATGAGAGTGCAGCACCCGTGGAAGCGCCGATGCCTCCCTCGGCAGAGGCCATACGGGTGGTGGCGGAGACAGTGCTTGCAGTGTTACAAGCATAACTTGCTGGGCAGGCAAGACCGGGTGGAAGGCAAGAGCATGCTGCCGAGGTGGTGGAAGCGCAAGCAGGTGACGACGCATTGTCACGTTTTATGCACTTTCACCCACCTACGTTGGTGGAGCGCTTTCACCAACGCAGGCAGAAGATTGGTTGGCAAGAGTAAAACGAATCCTAACCGCAATCAGGACGGTCGAAGAACAGAAAGTGATGTTGGCCACTTTTCTGTTGGAAGGAGATGCGAGATTATGGTGGGATGAAATTGAAGTGCATCACTTGGCAGGTCGAGGATTAACTGAGATTTCAATGGAGGAATTCTCCCAAATCTTCTTAGCCAAGTATGTGCCAGTGTCGCAGAGAATTGCGATGGAAAATGAGTTTCTCAGCTTGGTGCAGGGTGAGCAAGATGTTGATACCTACCTGCACGAGTTTACAAGATTGGGAAGATATGCGGGATCGACCTTTGCGGAGGAAGTGCGAAAGACAAATCGGTTTTATGGAGGATTGCGGGATGACTTGAGATTGGCACTTCCGAGTTCAGTGAGCCAAGGCTTTCAGGCGTTGGTCGATACAGCTCGTGCCTTGGAGAAGGATATGAAGCGAATACGAGAGAATAAGAGACTGGCAAGGGAAAAGTCAGAGGTAAAATGTCGTAAGTGGATCAATCGGCATTTCGACGACAAGAGAAGAAAAGATTTAGACCGGTGGACGTAGCTCTCGTCGACTGTTTCGTCGGGGGCGACGTATGGGCCAGGACGTGTGGATACACGTATATGCTATAAGTGTGGGCAGCCAGGACATATCGCGAAATTTTGTTGGAATCCCCTCCAGGGAGTGAGAAAAAGACAGGTGCGTCATATGAAGAAAAAGGGAAAGCAGTGGCCGAGTCATCTGCACCCGCGGACGCAACCTAGATTGCATGCGATGGAAGTACAGGAGCCGCAAAGCTCAGTTGGTGACATTTGGCCTCGAGCGGTTCATTTATCGTTAAATCGTGAATTTCAAAATCGCGAGGCTGAGCAGAAGTGAGCGGTGATGTGAATATTCTGGAAGTGTGTTTGTAAACTATGTTTTGATATAAGGTGTGATGAATAATATTTGATGTACATCACTTTTGACTTAATCAGAACTGGATGGCTGATGGAAATGATGTTTATGTATCACTTTAATGATGTTTTGATATCTAGCGTTGTCGAGCTCTTTGCTTGTGATGGAATCCATCAATTCGGTTATTTTGTTTTGAGGTCTTATGTGGTTGAAGGTGCACAAGTGGCAACTAGGGATGTCTATTGTGTTGTCTGTTTGTTAGTGTGTGCGAAGGCTTGATGATTTTGTGATGATGTGATTACTTGGCTATTTGGAGTCAAATTTCGAGGACGAAATTATTTGAAGGGGGGGAGGATTGTAACACCCTGAAGTCAAGAGGGTCATTTTGAGTCAAATCGGGTTCAGGCTTGGGTGACACGGCCTGGGACACGGGCGTGTCCCAGGGCGTGTCAGTTGACACGGCCTGCGACACGGGGGCGTGTCACAGGGCGTGTCGGGTTGTGTCGACGATCGGCATTGGTGTCGACGAGTTTTGCGTGACATCGTCGAGAATGGGGCACACGGCCCAGGACACGCCGTGTCGGATGCCGTGTCGTTTGTTCGGCGAGTATTCTCGACGATCGTCGAGTATCGGGTTTCCCGTGAGGACACGGCCTGTGACACGGGCGTGTCACAGGGCGTGTCAGTGGGCGTCGAATTCAGCTCGACGTCTCGGGTTAGGCCGTGTTTGTGGGACACGGGTGTGTCCTGGTGCACACGGCCAGGAACACGGGCGTGTGCCGAGCCGTTGTGCCAGGCCGTGTGAAATCTCGGGTTGGATTGGGATTATTTTCCTTGAGGCACACGGCCTCAGACACGGGCGTGTCTGAGGGCGTGTCGGGTACACGGCACGTGACACGGGCGTGTCCCACGGCCGTGTACTGGTTGGATTGAGTCGGTTGTCTGCCGCTTAGGGGGACACGGCCTGTGACACGGGCGTGTCACAGGGCGTGTCAGGCCGTGTTTGGGTTTTCTGGCCAGATCTGAGCCGTTTGTTTCCCTCTTCCTGGATCCAGTGGCTGGGCTTTGTCCAGGTGTCTTGGAGGCCGAGATTTGAAGATAAATCCCTTATCTTCTCTCTTCTTCTTCTTCTCCATTTCCATTCCAAGGAAGAAGGGGGAAAGGCCTAAGGGAGAGAGAAGGGAGGAGTTTTCCAGCTGCTGTAGGAGCTGCGGAGAGCGGATCGAAGATCCGAGAGCGGTTTCGTGAAGGCAGAGCCGAGGCGGTGAGTTCCATCCGGCTACTTCATGGCGCCGAAGCGATCTTCAAGGGTAACGATCTCCTTCTTGGACATCGAAGTCCTTTCTCTATACATGTGCTTGGAATCCTCCACCAGAGGTGGATCGCGGAAGTGATTCCTTTGTAGTGTCTGCATTTAGAGCCGGAAATATGGAATACGGCGTAGGCATGCTGTGTGAAGCCCATCTAGACCGGTAGTCTGGATTGGTGATGTTCATGGGTAAACGGAGAAGACTCCGTGGCTTTGATGATGTGCAAAACGGATTTCTGTAATGAATGAATGTATGTGATGATTGTGAGGAGGCTTTGGTGAAGCTCCTGGAGATGAGATGATCAATTGGTAACACGCCTGGTTAGGGCGAGATACGCCCGGCCTGTTACACCATTAGGGTGGGTTGATCCAGTTAAGGTAGGGATCGATGGGCGGCAATGCTAGGGGAGCCGAGTTAAACCCGGGTTGCTGCACCACATGGTGTGGGTCGATCGGATTAGGAGGGGGATCGATGGGTAGACAATGCCTGGGGAGCTTAGATAAACCCGGCTTGCTACACCACGAAGTGTGGGTCGGTCTGCTCTATTTGTGATGCTGTGAGGATGGACCTCTGAGTGGCTTGGGCGGGATGTCGCCAGCCTGCGAGCTGGTGGACTAGGGCCGGTCAACCAACAAGTTAACACCTCGAGAGACAGCGGTGTACGACGGTGGATTCCGGTACACCAAGAAGGTGCCCTGCGTGCACGGAGCGTTGGTGGATTCCAGCGTTTGTGATGTGATGTGTTTGTTAGTTAGTGGAATAAAGAGAATGATCTAGCTATGTGATTTGGTGATGTTTGTTGATGCTTGATGAGAAATGAAGCACTGTATACAGGGAAGGAACACTACCCCGGGTAGGGGGTAGGGTCGTTATAATGGGTCAGCAATGCTGACCGTTACTTTGTTTTCTATGTTGGTTTGGATGAGACATTGCAGGTGCTGCGGTTTGGAAAGGATAAGTGGAGTGGCTAGCCTGGAGTTCTTAGTCCTTGAAGGCTATGTGAAGAATCGTGGTTGGATTTCATGTGTGGCCGGCCTGCGTGCCGATGTACGAAATTGTGATGTGAAAGAGAAACTTGTAAGGCCTTAAGGCCAGGGTGTGTGAGTTGTATACATTCCTGGTGTGTTTATATAAATGTGGTATTTATATATGGGTGGACATTCTGGTTTGAGTTCATGGTAACAAGAAAAATGCTGCGCTAGAATGGAATGAGTTAAGGACACGAGTAGAGTTTGATTACCACACGTGACGCCTTTGCTTGTCTGTGCTATATGCGTGGGGCCCCGGCAGGACCCACCGTTATATGTCATGTGATAGGTGGGGGTGTTACAATAGCCCCATCCGTCGCATAGCATATAGCAGTAGGTCCGGCCAGGCCCGATGCCATATACCACACACAGACCGGAAGGTACGCAATAGAAACCATCCTACCAATAACAAACGTCCTACATAGAGTGCATTCTAGCGGAAACAATTTAAAAGTTGCAATATTAAGAACCCAGCCAACAACATGAATGTCCACTACACAAACCCAACAAGAATGAATGTACAAATACACAAGTACATGTCCTTATGGCCTTATAATAGTTTACTCAAATATAAGTGTCTTCCAAACCTCGGCACACAGGCCAGTCATATGAGAATGAGAAAACACTCAATAATTAGGCCTTCGAGGGCCGACTCAGCAACAAGGGCTTTTGCCTGCTATTTGCCACTAGACTCCGCAGCACCTACAAGCAACAATCCACCAAAGAGTGGCAAACAAAAGCAACGGTCAGTTATGCTAACCAAATTATAATGATCCCGCTCCTAAACTCGGGGCGGTGCTGCTCCTTCCATACACTTTATTAGTAAGCCATATAATAGGGAATTTACACATCATCACAGGCGTAGGCTTGCATGGCCACACACCCCGTGCTCTCAGGGCACATTCTCGGTGAACCCGGTCAAAGTCTGCAGTCTCACCACCGCCCCTTGGACGGTAATTTCTCATGAGTATTTTGGTCTTTCTGGCAGCATTCACGTCAATTTAAGCCATAGACCTCCTAATACCCTCCATCTATGCCAACGGCAAGTCCCACGTACTTTAGGTCATTTGTACCGAATGATATAGAGCGGGTACGGTTCTGCCTAACCCTTTTCTCAGACCGCAACGTCAATTTAAGCTATATACGCGGGTCAAGCTTTCCCGAGTCCCAAATCGATCCCACACTTTACATAACCTAGTTATGTACAAGTTTGCTCCCAAGCCACCAAGTTGGCAGAATCACGCATCAGCCCAGTTTCCAGGTGCACCTTGGAGTTAGTCCCCAAGGCTCCCTGTTGCAATCTACCGCGTAGAAAACCCGAAAAACATTCATCTGCGTGAGTCTTCTCCGGCCATTCATGCAATGCAAACATCATCGATCCAGACCAACTTGTATGGGTATGCTTCATACATAATGTCTATGTCAGTTTCTCGATTACGGACTCTACATGCAAAACAATGGGGACTATTCATGTCTACCCGAAGTAAACACCTCACACTCACCGCAAACTCGCGAGAGCGGGCTTCCTATGTAAAGGGAAAGAGGACTTCACATGTCCAAGATGAGAATCTTTACCCTAGCATTCCTCTTCGGTGCCATGAAGATCTAGATGGATGAAAAGCACCGCAACGGCCTCGCCTCCGTAGATCCGAACTCGGCTTGCGATTTAGGGCTCTGAAGCTCCACCAGTGGCCGGATCTCTCGTCCTTCTTCTTCCTTGCTCTCCCCTCTCTCTAGAACTCTTAAAAGAGAAAACCCAAAAGAAATGAGGGTTTCTAAACCCTATTTCAGGTAAACCCTGCCAGGATCAGCCAGGACCCTTAGATCCCAAAGGAAGGAAACAGACTTCCATGATTTGCACTTAAAATCCAAAACCTGGGCCGAACACGGCTTGTGACACGCCTGTGTTCAAGGCCGTGTGCCTCAATCGACACCGAAACTGTCGCATCTCGAAAAGAACACTGGCTCTCGACACGCCCGTATCAGGCTTGACAAGCCCGTGTCATCCAGTACGTACACGCTCGTGTTGCGGGGCGTGTTCTCCATCGAACAGGACCAAAACCAACCTGAGAAGAACACGAGTATTCGACACGCCCGTGTCGAATTTGACACGCCTGTGTCAGGCTGAACACGCCGGGGCTCCAGCCCGTGTTCCACCCCCGACACAGTACGGCTCACAAGCCTAAGCAGGACACGACCTGGGACACGACCGTGTCTCAGGCCGTGTTCGACCCCTACCAAGTCCTAAACTTGTCTCAAAATGCTACCCGTCCCTCTTTTGAGTTTCGGGCCGTTACAGCTCTCTCCTTGTTAAAATAATTTCGTACTGAAATTACAGAAAGGAAAAGATATAAACAAAACTTAAACAGTACCTTAGTGGAATAACTCTGGGTACTCCTCAAGTATGGTCTGCTCTCGCTCCCACGAGAGGTCCTCCCGATTGCAGTTGTCCCAACGGACCTTGAGCTGCCTTTCAGTTGCTCTCCTAGGCACCAAAGGCTCCAACACTACTTGCTCCAACCTTCTCGGTTCCGCTGCTTGAAGCGGTACTTGCCCCACCGCAGGAGCAGGATGCTGCATTTGCCTTGCAGGCTATGCATTGATCATAGAAAACACCGCTTCAGCCACCAATCGAATGGTTCTGATGCGAGGGAGGTGTTACAGGCACATCATTCGATGCGCTACTAGCCTCAGAAACCAGGCATTCTGACGGCCCTACACCACTCCTGGTCACCTATAGTTGTACAAAACACCGTTAAGCAACCAAACAAAATTGCAAAACGCAATTATAGGAACACACAGGTTCCTCAAACATATGTATTTTCATTCCTAAGTGGACATTCATGAGTTCTTTTATGTTATAATGATGACGCACACACATGTGCTCACCACCCCTTAAAAGAATTCGTCCACGAATTCATTTAAATTGACCGAAACCAGTAGTCTGATATCAAATTGTAACACCCCTATCCGTCGCATAACATATAGAAGTAGTCCGGCCGGGGGGCCCAACGCCATATACCACAGATAGACCGGAAGGTTACACAATGGAAACCATCCTGCCACTAACCAACGTCCTACACAGAGTACATTCTAGCGGAAGCAATTTAAAAGTTGCAATATTAAGAACCCAGCCAACAACATGAATGTCCCTACACAAACCCAACATGAATGAACGTACAAATACACAAGCACATGACCTTATGGCCTTACAATAGTTTGCTCAAATATAAGTGTCTTCCAAACCTCGGCACGCAGGCCAGTCATGCATGAGAATAAAAGAAAAACACAACAATAATTAGGTCTTGAGGGCCGACTCTTCAACAAGGACTTTTTCCCTGCTATTTGCCACTCGGCTCCGCAGCACCTGCAAGCAACAATCCACCGAAGTGGTGGCAAACAAAAACAACGGTCAGCTATGCAGACTAAATTATAACAATCCCGCCCCTAAACTTGGGGCGGCGATGCTCCTTCCCTGCACTTTATTAGTATAGCCATATAATAGGAATTTACACATCATTACAGACGTAGGCTCGCACGGCCACACACCCTGTGCTCTCAGGGCACATTCTCGGTGAACCCGGTCAAAGTTCGCGGTCTCACCACCGCCCCTTGGACGGCAATTTTTCGTGAGCATTTGTGTCTTTCCGGCATCAGTCACGTCAATTTAAGTCATAAACTGCCTAAGACCCTCCATCTATGCCAACAGCAAGTACAGCATACTTTAGGTCGCTTGTACTGAACGACATAGAGCGGGTACGGTTCCGCTAACCCGTTGCTCAAACCGCAACGTCAATTTAAGCCATATGTGTGGGTCAAGCTTTTTCCGAGTCCCAAATCGATTACACACTTTACCTAACCCGTTATGTACAAGTTGACTCCCAGGCCACCAAGTTGGTAGAAATCACGCATCTGCCCAGTTTTTCGGGTGCACCTTGGAGTTAGTTCCCAAGGCTCCCTGTTGTAATCTACCGCGTAGAAAACCCGAAAAACAATCATCTGCGTGGAGTCTTCTCCGCGTCATTCATGCAATGCAACATCACCGATCGAGACCAACTTGTCGGGTAGGCTTCACACATCATGCCTATGTCCGTTTCTCAATTACGGACTCTATATGCAAAACAACGGGGACTATTCATGTCTACCCGAAGGAACACCTCACACTCACCGCAAACTCGCGATAGCGGGCTTCCTATGCAAGGGAAAAGAGGACTTCACATATCCAAGATGAGAATCGTTACCCTAGCATTTCTCTTTGGCGCCATGAAGATCTATGTAGATGAAAAGCACCGCAACATCCTCGCCTCCATAGATCCGAACTCGGCTTGCAATTTGCGGCTCCGAAGCTCCACCGGTGCCGGATCTCTCCTCCTTCTTCTTCCTTGCTCTCCCCTCTCTCTAGAACTTTAGAAAGAGAAAGCTCTGATAGAATGAGTGTTTCTAAACCCTATTCCCTGGTTAAACCCTGCCAGGATAAGCCATGACCCTTAGATCCCAAGGAAGGAAACAGACGGCCACGATTCACACTTAAAATCCAAAACCTGGGCCGAACACGGCTTGTGACACGCCATGTCCAAGGTCGTGTGCCACATTCGACGCTTGAAACCGTCGCATCCCGAAAGTACACGGGCTCTCGAAACGCCCGTGTCAGGATTGACATGCCCATGTCATCCAGTACACGCCCGTGTAGCTGGGCGTGTTCCTCCATCGACACGGGACCAACACCAACCCGAGGAGAACAGGGTATTCGACACACCTGTATCGCATATGACACGCCTGTGTCAAACCCGAACACGCCTGAGCTCCGGGCCGTGTTTTCTCCCCTCGAGACAACTCGGCTAACTACCTGAGTAGGACACGGCCTAGGACACACCCGTGTCTCAGGACGTGTTCGATATCTCGAGTACCTTTGTCGAACACTCGAGACTATCGTCGAACCCGAGCATGACACGGCCTGGACACGCCCGTGTCTCAGGCGCGTGTTCGCTGTCTCGAGTGTCTTTCGTCGACCACTCGAGTAGCTCGTCGAAACTGAACACGACACGACCGACCTCTACCAAAGTCCGAAACTTGGCTCAAAACGCCACCCGTCCCTCTTTCGAGTTTTGGGGCGTTACAACCCGACCACCTCCCTAGTCGGCCACTGCCAGTACCACCTCCGTCGAGGTGGTGGCATCGCTGGGCGGCGGCACGGCGCGCGCGAGGGGCGAATTCCGACGATCCCGATAGGTTGAAGTTTTCAAAAATAGAGAAATTGAAAGCTTGAATCAGGCTCAATTGAGCCCGATTCTTTTCCATATTGAATCCTATGATCTTACCCATATAAGAAGGAGCAAGGGAGGACCTTATTGGTGGTTTGTGTAAGGTCCCTCTCAAAAAAAATAAGGACCTTTTGCCAAAGCGCTTGTCCACCAAAAGGTTCGTGTTCGGTAGAGGACCCACCCCTCTCACCTGAACCACGACCCAATTGGCGGAACATGCGCTTTGTAAGGCTATATATATCAACAATAGATAATCACTCTCATAGTATAAATTTCGTGAAAGCATCACAAAGTATAGATATATCATCAGATAGAAATAGGTAACCATAACAAGAACCCACAAGGGGTATAGGTGTCCAAATGATCATCCAACATGAGATGACAAAACATAGAATCTACGGAAGAAAACTACTCATCCTCTCTCCTACTCGAGCTAGTACCCTCAAATCTTCATAGACTGTCCGAACTGGCTCCTGGAACTCCTCATCAACGGATCACGCCTACGATCCTCCATCCTCTCCTGCTCCATGGGTAGGCGCATCGGCCTAAAATGATACGTATAAAAGTACGTTAGCCACACCATGATCAAGTAAATCTCACGCTCCTCCCAGCCCCCTAAAGGGTAAAAGGAAGAAAACCTGCAAAGAAAAAATTAGTACAATAGCCGAAGCAACATATCTTGTATAAACAGTTAAAAGGTAGTGGCATGAGAAATCCATGGTTTATAAAGAGCGTACGGAAGTAGTAAATTAATTGTCATCGTATAATTTCTCCTGACGGTGGTTATACGATGACGGACCAAGGTGATAGCGCATGTAAACATATCATGTATTGATTGATGTGATGAGCATGTATGATGGTCTCACGGTCACTCGAATGATGTGACAATCATTTTCCCCTATGTCGACATAGTGACTTGTTAAGAGAAGGATTTCACTTCTCAGGCCTCACCGCCGTGGCAGACGGTGACAGTGGGTCGGTCGCTCCCACTTCTAGGTTATGGATACACCAAACTTCCTAGGCCTTCGTACCCAAGAAATGGGTACTCTCGGTGGGAACACATCCTCACCTCGTGCGGAGATCGACCCTCTCGGCACATAACCAACTGGTGTGAGACGGACCTATGTGGAAATGGTAGCTAGCCCCCGGTCCTCATCACCACCTAACAACCAAAAGAGTTCGTCGTCGCAACTTCTCACGTAGTGTATAATAGGGGAAGCCGACGAACCCGCCACATCAGTAACCATGCAACCTCCCATTTACCCATGCATAAGAAATGAATGGACTATGATAGTACTTCTAAGTTATTACGTCATATTAGCGCATTCTAGAATAATACACACATGAATTGATAAATTGAATCATTTAAACATGATAGATAAAACTATGGCTCAAATATCAACTCTGATTAAGGAAAAAAAATACCACGCCATGAGATCCATTAGTTACACGTGATGAGTGAGACCTTATATCATTTAAGATAACAATTTCTCATGTACAAAATTTCATGGACAACTATATATCACATATGGAAGCACATCAGAAATTTGAAATATTTATTCATGTATCCATAAAAAATTGTAGATAATTACGGTGACCTGTATGTGGGTATTCTCATAGATGAGTATCATATAAAATCGTATTTTTTTGTACCAAATTTTGATGGCAACTATATGTAATAAGAAGACATGCAAAATCTATTGATAACAGGAGTAAGTGCCCACCCCCTTTCCCTTTTGTGTACTTAACATACTTTCTTGATACAAATTTTGTAAGTAGTTATATAAATATGAACATGGTTTTCACGGTGAGAAAATTCATCCTATACCAAACTGCATGCCTAACCTTTTGAGGGTTAAAATGGAAATAAATAAAACTAGATCTAAACGTTTTTTTACAGAACTCCCTGGTACCGAGGTGGCGTTGCAGGAGATTCAAGTTGCATATCCTGTCGTTTTAACGCCATAAATATTTTGAGTCGATAACTCTCTCTAAACGATTGTAGGTCTACACTGATAGAAATAAATAGTGTTTTTTTAGGACAGTGTTAAAAGCACACCGTTTTTGGCTATTAATAGCCAAATGTTATTGACGCACCAAAAAACTTATTTACACATCAAATGTTTATTAACACACCAAGAAAACTAAAAAAAAAACAATCATTCCGTTAACACAATCATTGGGGCTCTATCTTGCTAGCATTACTAGTGAATTAATAAATTGAAAAAGTGTTCAATTAACACAATCATTCAACATAGATAACATATGTTCAACAAAAACATTCATTCAAAATAGACAACATATGTGGTACAAATTAAAGATTAAGGTCAAGAATATATGTCAATCATCATTGTTTGAAGCCTTCGAAGATCACCAATTATCATCCAATTTTGTAGATCTGCAATTTAAACACCGAAATCATAAACATATGATAGGAAATTTAACAAAGTTATTAAAAAAATGTTATACCTTAATAGGATGTAATCATGTTTATAATGAGGGCTCAATATAACCAAAATACAAGATATATGCACCAAACGTTATGATGTGAGAATTAATATCAACATTAAATACACGTATATGTATTCAAAAGGAAAAAACATATCATACGTTCAATGTTCCTCCAAATTAATGGTTTCATCAACTTGTTCTTTAGGATCACCAACTCTAGCCCGTGAAACATCAGTCAAGTCCCACCCTTCTGGCACTGAAGCATGATACCTCATCCACATAGACATCACCGGTGGTAATGGACATTCATCTCTCATCAACAATTGTATGAAATGATTGTCGTTAACAATCCAATAAAGATTGTCTTCCGATTTAATGGTGAGCTGTATGTAATGGTAGGAATATAAAAGACTGAAATTTGGAATAATGAACAACTGCCACATTATAACGTGAAGCATACATTTCTGCAATGATTTTCTTTTCCTCATCATTAATTTCTACCAGCATAACTGTGTGCCTCAAGGTGAACAAAGCTATGATTGTGCATTCCACATTTGACTTCTACTTTCCACTCATCTACACAAGAATCTTTTTGTCCAAGTAAAGCAAATGGGCATCCACATCTTTTAGAGCTAGTTTTTCTTTAGTTTCTTTAATGTAACCTTTTATCTGTTGATTATCCTAGGGAGACCACCTCTATCACATCCTAGGAAAACCCTTGGCCTTGGTCTACCATCAATCTTATCGTCTCTCTGAATAGTAACAACGAATCCAACCCAGCGGCAATATTCCGAACCCACTGAATTAATTCATCTTTAGTAGGAAAATGAGTATCAGTAACAAAATGCATTCCTACATCTACTTCCATCCTACAAAAAATTTAAACGAGGTGAAAATACATAATCAATCAATAGCCAGAACCATTGCATTTAAAACAAAATTTTAAAGTATCATTACCTAGCTTAATGTGTGAAGAATTTCTTGAAATGCACTTGATTATGCACGAGAATATAAAAGTCAATCTGAACACCTACAAATACAAGGGAATGCAAACTAAGTTACATTCAACAAGATATCATATTCTAGCAACTAACTGACTCTCTAACACAAACACACACGAACACACACATACACACAAAATTATACACACACACACACACACACACACACACACACACACACACACACACATACACATACACACACAATTTATAAACATAGACAATTTACACACATACAATTTATAAACATTCACACAATTTATACACATACATACACAATTTTAAAACACACACACAACACACATTATAAACATACACAATTTATACACATACAATTTATAAACATTCACACACAATTTATACACATATATACACAATTTATAAACACACACACACAATTTATAAACATACACAATTTACACACATACAATTTATAAACATTCACACACAATTTATACGCATACATACACAAATTAATAACACACACACACACACACAATTTATAAACATACACAATTTACACACATACAATTTATGAACATTCACACACATTTATACACATACACACACAATTATAAACACACACACACACACACATACAAACCTGCAGTGGGCTGAAACGGAACAACAGGGGCAGAGTCGGAGGGCTGGGATGGTCTGTCCTAAGAGGATTGCAAGCCAATATTCCAAACGGATGAGACACTACTCACAAAAATACTGAAATCATAAAATGGTTTGATAAAGCTGCAAGTTAAGTCCATCATAATATGAAGATATTAAGATCAATGGATGAAGTCTAAGACTAACTACTCATGATATAACAAGTGTGAAACAATATATGAGCCAGACTGATGAAACTACAGGCCTGGAGTTGAGGGCGATCTGGAGTTGAGGGCGGCGAAATCTCTGGAGAAGAACGATGAACAGGCGGACGGATCGGGCGCCGACAGAGATCACGCGGGCGACCAGGAAGAAATGCGGACGGAGCGGGCGACCAGGAAGAAATGAGGAAGAAGGAGGAATAGGTGGCCGGAGCGGTTGCCGTGGGTCGCTGCGCCGTCGCTACCATCCTCGATCTGGAAGGAGCGAGGGAGATCACGCCGAGCAGCGGTGAGGAGAGATCGTCGGGAGCAGCAGCGAACTCGCAAAAATGGGAGGAATACGGCCGTCGGGTAGGAGTGCGGGTAAAGGTTTCAGAAATTGGGAGATTTAGGGTTTTAATCGTTTTAATGTGCTTTTTGGGTGTGACAATAGCCATTTATGATGTGCTTTTAACATTGCCCTTTTTTTAATTTGGGGTCATGTATACCATGTACTCGGAAAATATAGTTTCTATACATAATATTTCATCGCCCTGGTTGCCTACAACTATTAAAGCTCCCATTTTCTTTTCCAGCTTACAGCAGCGATGGCGTATGGGAGAAAATATCCGTGGTCGGCCTGAGCCTCCACTGCTCCGGCCAACACCCTCGGGGATGCTCCTGAGGGTGAGCACACCGGAGAGACGGCCGGCGGCCAACCGCTGCAGCCGCCTCCCGAGTCCTACGCCAAAAAGAAAAAAAATAGAAGAAAAAAAATTAATAAATAAAAATAAGAGGTTCACGGTAGCTGCATGCATGCAGCCACCGTGAGGCCATGCAGGCGGCCCCTTGGCCGGCCGGAGCACTGGTTGCTCCGGCCATCACCCCCCTGTAACCTCGCCCAGGTTCGGCGCTCCGGCGAGGCGTCAGCCGGCGGTGATCCTCCGCCGCCGGCGGCGACCTGGAGAGAAAATCTCTAGGTGGTGGTTGTAATGCCACCGTGAATAGAAAAAAAAACAGTGGAGGGGGAGAAGAAATGCTACGGGTTGCCCCACCACCGTTGGTGGGGGCTTAGGTTCCGGCCACTACCCCCAATGAGAGTACCCCGAGGAGGGCCTCGGTGGGGTGACATCTGGAGGCCGGCCTCCGCGGCGGTGGCCGGATAATTTTAACAGTAGGATTTTTTTTCTCTTTTCTTTTTTGATCGGGATGAAGAGGCCGCCGGAGCGGTTTCCGTCGAGCCTCTTCGCCTCAAGGGCCTTGAGGAGGGGTCGTGGGGACTCCTCCCCTTCACATGTCCCATGCGAGGTCGAAACCCACAACGGTGGCAGAGGTTGTGGGGTGGTCTAAAGCTACCATGGCCGGGAACGAACCATCTCCGGTGGTCGGAGTTGGCGGAGGTCGACGAGAAGAAGATCTAGGGCAAGGAGGAGTCGTAAGAACTTACATTCGTGTCGTTTAGGCGGGGGGATCGTCGAGCGGCTATGGAGGTGGAGTTTGCCGAGAGTTCGTGGAGGAGGCTCACCGGGGCTTGATCTCTTGCTGGTTAGGGGGGTATGGTGCCGGGAAAAACAAAACCCTAGCTCTTGAGGGGTTTATATAGGACTGACTGGTCTCTTGGAGTGTTGGGAGTGATTTAATGAGGAGAATTCACTCCTCCTTGATGAAACCGCGACTTCCAGCTGGTTCAGCCTTTCCAAGGCTTTGAAAATATGGGGAAGATAAACCACCAGCCACCATATTGATTGAGAGTTATTAAGGGGGTTTAACCTATTAATGAGTGCTTAAAAATGAAATAACTAACTATTCGTATTTTATTTTAAGCCTGAAATTTTATGACAGAGTTTTGAAATCATAAGGTATTTTTAGAAATTGTTTCATAATTTTTGAAGGTATTTCGTATTTCTATATTTATTTGTGTTTTTGAATATAATATAATTAAAATAAATAATTTATTTTAAAATAATAAATTTTAATTACTACATCTCTTCCAAATATGTTTAGGGTGCTATGATAAAATTTTGAGAGGTTAATAATATCATTTGCTATTTTATCTTAAATCTACAATATTTTAATAAATTAATTACTCAAATAAATATTTTTAAAAGATTAATTAATTTTTTATTGGCTCATAATACTTCAATTTGTTCTTAGGGTGTCATGATAAAATTCCGGAGTTGATAGGAGTGCACTCGTCACATTTCTCATTAAGTTATCGTTTATGTGGTTTGGTGTGCGTTTAGGCGGATAAAAGTGTTTTGGGCATAGCATGATTCAAGACGTTCAACTTGGTGAATAAATATCATGATGAGTTAATTTGACAAATTTAGGGTAATAGCATGCTACTCTGTGTGTATATTGGCCTACTAAGGGCTAATAAGTCAATATACGCAAAAATAAGGGTCCAATATCTATTTTAGTCACATAAGATCTGTGTGACTCGGAAGGCGGAGAAAGTGACTTAGTGGGTCATTAATACCTAATAGGTTATCCGCCTACTACTTGGGTGTTAATCCAGCCCACAAAACCCTAGCAGGTCAAATGACACGAAGGGGTCGAGAAAATCGAAATTGGGATGTTACAAATCTAAAAAGTCTAGCAACCTTTTCGTCCTCGAAAATTCGGTTGGTTCATAGTATTTCTGAGAACATAAGGTGAACATACCCTATATAAGAGGTATAATTTGTTTTGTGTTACCTGACGTGAAGAGGCCGGGGTAAAGTTCTCGCATCTGGTCCTCAGGTTCCCAAGTAGACTCCTCGGTCCCGCAGTTGTCCCATTGCACTCGGACAAGGGGAACTCTCTTCCATCACAAAACCTTCGTCTCGGTATCCTTGATCTGCACCGGCTTGAGGGACATAGATCAGTCGGGTTCTACCGGTCCTGGAGCCTCCTGAATAGCATGTTCGGGGTGTAACAGTGCGCGCCTCAGTGAAGAGACATGAAATACATCATGCAACCCCTGAAGCTCTGGGGGTAGCTCCAACCTGTACGCCACTTCACCGATACGCTCTGTGACAGTATATGGGCTCATGTATCTTGGGCTCAACTTTCGTTGTCGATGGAGCCGAGATACACCGTGTCGAGGGTAGATCTTCAAGTAAACCTTATCACCCACAGTGAACTCAACATGACGATGGCGGGCGTCGTAGTATTTGGCTTGCCGGCTCTGAGCTTCACGCATCCGATCGTGTATCACCTGGACAATCTCTATCACATTCTCCATGAAAACAGGCTCCAAGGCCCTCGGATCCGCATCTTGAGCCCAAGAAAGTGGAGTTCGATATTTCCGGTCGTATAAAGCTTCGTATGGAGCCATGCCAATGCTTGTCTGATACGTGTTGTTGTAGGAGAATTCAACTAAAGGTAGGAGCCACTCACATGACACCTTCTTATCCACCAGACATAACCAGAGAAGGTCCTACAAACTCTGGTTTATGCGTTTTGTTTGCCTATCTGTTTGGGGATGAAACAATGTGTTGAACGTTAGTTTGGTCCCCAAATATGCTTGGACGCTCCTCCACACATTCAAGGTGAGTCGGCCATCTCGATCAGAAACTATGGTCCTTGACACACCATGGTATCGAACCACATTCTCAATGAAAAGACGCACTAATTTCCCGACACCGTCGTCTTGGCGGTGGGGAATGAACCATGCAACCTTCGTCAAACGGTCGATCACCACCCAAATAGAATCATTCCTGGTCCGAGAGCGGGGCAGGCCATGGATAAAATCCATAGATATGTCTTCAAATTTCCACTAGGGGATGGGGAGCGGTGTAGTAACCCGGTGGGATTCTTGCATTCTGCCTTAACAAGCTAGCAGGTCGGCAATGTGTCACAAAAGGGATGACGTCTCGCTTCATCCCTGGCCACCAAAATATCTTCTTCAGATCTGCATACATCTTTGTGAGGCCTGGGTGGATCGAGTAGCATGCGTGATGGCTCTCATACAAAATCTCGTGTCAAAACTGTCCACCAGAAGGAACGAACATCCTATCTCGGAAGTAGATAATTCCGTCCCTTATCCAAAAATCTGGGTGTTCTTTTCTGTCCTTTAAACGGACTTTTCCAGCCTTTAAACGGGCATTCCAGTCCTCGAAACAATGGTTCATCAGACTGAGCATACCTAATCCTGTACCAAAGATCGCACTTGATCTCTGTCCAATATAGCTGATGTGCGGCCGCAACTGCATCTCCTGGTGCGATCACCGTATCCCATCTCATCAAGACCTCGTACAATATCTCTTGGTTTACTGATCATCCATCTAGCTGTGGCCACGAGATTCCTACTCAGAGCATCTGCAACAATGTTTACCTTGTCAGGGCGATACTGGAGATCGAAATCATAGTCGCACAAAAACTCCAACATCATCTTTGCCGCAGGTTCAGCTCTCTCTACGTGAAGATGTATTTGAGGCTCTTGTGATCCGAAAACACCTCACACCGGACGACGTACAGGTAGTGCCTCCATATCTTCAAAGCAAAGACCACCGCTCCCAACTTTAGGTCATGTGTGGCGTAGTTTTTCTCGTGCACCTTCAGTTGCCTTGAGGCATAAGCAACCACCTTCCCATGTTGCATCAAGACGGCTCCTAGGCCCTGCTGGCATGCATCAGTGTACACATGGAAACCCTCCTGGACCGATGGTATGGTCAGTATAGGAGCCGAGGTAATCCTCTCCTTCAACTCTTGAAAAGCCCCTTCACACTGCGGTGTCCATACAAACGGCGCATCTTTCTTTGTTAGTGAGGTTAGCGGTAGTGCGATCTTAGAGAATCCTTCAACAAACTTATGGTAAATCCCGCAAGCCCGAGAAAAATCCTCACATCAGCCGCTGAACAAAGCTGCGGCTAATCCCGAACGGCCTGAATCTTTGTCGGGTCCACTGCTATGCCGTTAGCACTGACGATGTGTCCCAAGAAGCCAACCTCCCTAATCCAAAATTCGCACTTCAAAAACTTCGCATACAGGTGGTGCTCTCACAACTTTTGGAGCACCTTCTCCAAGTGTGTAACATGCTGCTCTTCTGATGCTGAGTATACGAGGATGTCATCGATGAATACAATGACATATTGGTCGAGAAAAGGTTTGAACACCCGATTCATCAGTGACATGAACGCTGCCAGGGCATTGGTGAGACCGAAAGGCATCACTGTGAACTCGTATTGCCTGTAACGAGAGCAGAACGCAGTCTTCTCAATATCCTTATCATCAATCCTGAGCTGATAATACCCCAATCGTAGGTCGAGTTTGGAGAAACACTGATCCCCCTGCATTGATCAAACAACTCTTATATCCTTGGAGAGGATAGGTATTCTTCACGGTCAACCGGTTCAACTTCCGGTAGTCTATGCAGAGCCAAAGGGATCCATCCTTCTTCTTTACGAAGAGCACGGGTGCTCCCTAGGGGGAAGAACTAGGTCGGACGAATCCCGAGTCTACTAATTCATGTAGCTGTACTCTGAATTCCGCCAGCTCCTTAGGTGCCATCCTGTAAGGAGATCTCGAAACTGGACGAGCCCGGGAAGGAGGTGGATTTTGAAATCCTCTTCCCGATGTGGAGGTAGTCCGGGGAGCTTCTCCGGGAAGACATCCAGAAACTCCTCGACCACCTTTACTTCAGCCAATTCCTTGGTCTGCTCCATCAACTCAAAGTAGACCACGGACACCTCATCACCTCCCATGGTGGCCTTCATTGCCTGTATGGAATTTAGCATGTGGCGGAAATAAAATGTATACCTTGGTAGGTGAACGTTCCTTCCGTTGGTGCTTGGATGGTCACCTTCCTGTTCTGACAGTCTATTTGTGTTGCATGGTCCGCGAGCCAATCCATTCCTAATATCAGGTCAAACCCCGATAGCTGGAGCACCACTGCTTCAACTTCTATCTCCTGATCACTTATCTTTACTCGAAATTTGCATAGATATGAGGAGATCTTCTCCGATCCATCGGGGAGTCGTACCCGCAACGGGTTTCCGTGAGGTAAGCCACTCTGGCTTCTGATGTATGAAATCATGAGACACGAAGGAGCGAGTGGCGCCCATGTCAAAGAGCGCTCGAGCAGCCCGATCATTGATCTAGAGGATCCATGTGGTTTCGATTGATGTAAAACGACAATGTATGTATAAATGTAATAAAAGCATCACAGTTTAAGGTGCAGTATAAAGAAAACTCGTGTCGTTCACCACCTCCGCAGTGGCTAGATCCCTCCCTAGGTCCAAAGCATAAGCCTGCTGGGGAGGTTGTTGATGTCCTCTACCGGGCTGGCCCCGACCACGACCTTCACCACGGTAATTGTCTCGATGCCATTCCCCGGGTGCCAAAAGGGGGCATTGAGGTTGCAAATGTCCCAACTCGTTGCAGTGGAAATAACGCCTTTCAAAAGGGCATTGTTCAACCGTATATGTTGGTGTGAGGAGGGCCCTCTGCTGTGCTGGGGGAGGTGGGGGTGCCTTCTCCGACGGTGGTCGCGGGGTGGCTGATGGCGATCTCCTCGGTCGTAGCCCCTATGATCTCCTCTGTCATTTCCACGCGCGCGTTGATGCCTCCCCTGAACCCTCCGATCTTGTTCCTGGGGTGTCTCTGATATTCTCTTCAACTCGTTCCTCTCTCGAGTGGTCTTTATATCAGCCTCCATCATCTTTGCAAGGTGGATGATAACCTCAAAGGGAGTATGAGAAGCAGTCATCAGCGGTTGCTGAATGGAGTCATTGAGGCCTTGAAAGAACCTTTTGGCCTGATTCTCATCCTCTATGGCCATGATGCCAGCGTATCGGGCAAGGTGGAAGAACTCTCGCTAGTACTCCGTAACAGTCATAGTGTCTTGCCGAAGGTGAAGAAAATGCTCACGGAGCTCTGTCCGGTCAGAGCCAGAAATGAAGTGCTTCATCATCAAGGTAGAGAAACTTCTCCAAAAACATCAGTCAGGCGGCGGTTCCTATAAGTGGTCTGTAGGATAGACCTCCACCACTGCCTAGCATAACCCTCCAGAAGGGTGGTGGCTAGGGAAACCGTGTAGTAGGAAGAGCAGTGCATTCCCTTGAGTAGCTCCTCAATCCTTTCCAGCCAATCCTCTGTTTGGATGGCCGACTCTATCCTCTATAGCTCGGGGGATGAAAGCTCCTGAACATCACCAATCTTTTTGCATATGTAGGGCCCTATGCCTGTAGCAGCTGTTGTTGTAGTGAGGCCCAAAAAGTGTCTAATAGTGTAGTAAGAGTCTGCCCCAACTCCGTTTGTTGAAATGGGGTCGGCTGGGCCGGTACTGCATGACCAGTGGGTGCGGTAGGAGGTGGAGGGGCCCACTCATCAACTAGCGTGTCAGGTCTGTAACTGTCCTCGTCAGTGTAATTCGTGTTCTCATTTCTCAATCTGATACTAGGCTCCCGAAATTCCTGTGCCAGATTATAAAAATATACGTGTCAGAACTATGTAATTAAGCTAAAGGGTTAGGTAGTTTGTCGAAGAATTGATTCGGTTGGGTTTTACTGGCGGACACTTGTGTGATGTTTCATCATGATTCTACAACGGTCCACCGCGCTTTCGTTGCATAGTTCATTCTCGAACTAATTAACATATGATGGTGAACCATCTGTGATTACTATTCCTTAAAAATTGGAACGTTTTTTTTCGCTCTGATACCCTTGTAAGGGTCCCCCTCTCAAATTGGACCTTATGCCCAAAGCGCTTGTCCCACCAAAAAGGTTCGTGTTTCAGTAGAGGACCCACCCCTCTCACCCGACCCACGACCCAATTGGCGGAACATGCGCTTTGTAAGGCTATATATATCAGAAATACAAAATCATTCACAGAGTATAAAATTTCACGAAAGCATCACAGAGTATAGATATATCATCATGATAGAAATAGGTAACCATAACAAGAACCACGAGGGGTATAGGTGTCCAAAATGATCATCCAACATGAGATGACAAAACATAGAATCTACGGAAGAAAACTACTCATCCTCTCTCCTACTCGAGCTAGTACCCTCAAATCTTCATAGACTGTCCGAACTGGCTCCTGGAACTCCTCATCAACGGGATCACGCCTACGATCCTCCATCCTCTCCTGGTCAGTGGCTAGGCGCATCAGGCTCTAAAATGATACGTACAAAAGTACGTTAGCCACATCATGACCAAGTAAATCCCACGCTCCTCCCCAGCCCCCTAACGGGTACAAGGAAGGAAACCTGCAAAGAAAAATTAGTACAATAGCCGAAGCAACATATCTTGTATAAACAATTAAAAGGTAGTGGCAGGAGAAATCCATGGTTTATAAAGAGAGTACTGAAGTAGTAAATTTACCCGTCATCGTATAATTCCTCCTGACGGTGGTTATACGATGACGGACCAAGGTGATAGCGCATGTAAACATATCATGTATTGATTGATGTGTTGAGCATGTATGATGTTCTCACGGTCACTCGAATGATGTGTCACAATCATTTTTCCCTATGTCGACATAGTGACATGTTAAGAGAAGGAGCTCACTTCCCAGGCCTCACCGTCGTTGGCAGACGGTGACAATGGGTCGGTCGCTCCCACTTCTAGGTTATGGATACACCCAACTTCTTAAGCCTTCGTACCCCAAGAAACAGGTACTCTCGGTGGGAACACATCCTCACCTCATGTGGAGATCGACCTCTCGGCACATAACCAACGGGTGTGAGATGGACCTATGTGGAAAGGGTAGCTATCCCCCGGTCCTCATCACCACCTAACAACCAAAAGAGTTCGTCGTCGAAACTTATCTCGTAGTGTATAATAGGGGAAGCCGACGAACCCGCCACATCAGTAACCATGCACCCTCTCATTTACCCATGCATAAGAAATGAATGAAAAAACTATGATAGTACTTCTACGTTATTACGTCATATTTGCGCATTCGGGAATAATACACGCATGAATTGATAAATTGAATCATTTAAACATGATAGACAAAACTATGGCTCAAATATCAGCTCCAATTAAGGAAAAAAACCATGCCCTGAGATCCATTAGTTACACGTGATGTGTGAGATCTTATATCATTTAAGATAACAATTTCTCATGTACAAAATTTTCATGGACAACTATATATCACATATGGAAGCACATCAGAAACTTGAAATATTTATTCATGTATCCATAAAAACAAATTTGTAGATCTGATCTAAACATAAAGCTTAATTCCAAAATCACGGCGACCTGCATGTGGGGGTTTTCTCATAGCCGAGTATCATATAAAATCATATTTTTCTATACCAAATTTTGATGGCAACTATATATAACAAGAAGACATGCAAAATCTACTGATAACCGGAGTAAGTGCGCACCCCCTTTCCCTTTTTTTACCTAACATACTTTCTTGATACAAATTTTGTAAGTAGATATATACCAATGAACATGGTTTTCACGGTGAGAAAATTCATCATATACCAAATTGCATGCCTATCCTTTTGAGGGTTAAAATGGAACTAAATTAAAAACTAGATCTAAATATTTTTTTACAGAACTCCCTGATACGGAGGTGGCGTTGCAGGAGATTCAAGGTGCATACCTTGTCGTTTAACGCCATAAATATTTTGAGTTGATAACTCTCTCTAAACGATTATAGGTCTACACTAATAGAAATAAATAATGTGTTTTTTTAAAAAACTTTTGGGGTCATGTATATCATGTACTCGGAAATATAGTTTTTATACATAATATATCATCGCCCTGGTTACCTAAAACTATTATAGCTCCCTATTTTTTTTCCAGCTTACAACAACGATGGCGTATGGGAGAAAATATCTGTGGCCGGCCTGAGCTTCCACTGCTCCGGCCAACACCCTCGGGGATGCGCCTGAGGGTGAGCACACCGGAGAGACGGCCGGCGGCCAACCGCTGCAGCCGCCTCCCATGATCTGCGCCAAAAACAAAAAAAATAGAAGTAAATAAATAAATAAATAAAAATAAGAGTCTCACGGTGGCTGCATGCAGCCACCGTGAGGCCATGCGGGCGGTCCCTTGGCCGGCCGGAGCACTGGTTGCTCCGGCCACCACCCCCCTGAAAGATATGGTACCTACACACCTAGAGGGGGGGTGAATAGGTGACCTAATCCTTTTCTAACTTTGTTGACAGCCAAACAGTTATATCACAGATTTCTAAGTAATCTATTACAGCAATCAGCAATAATCAAACATACACAACACATTCACAGCACAGCACACAGTGATTTATAGTGGTTCCCCAATCTTTGGGTACATCCACTTTCCCCCTTCGCCTATCTAGCAGTGTACTAGATTCGACCTAACTTCTCTACTGTCTCAGAACCCAAATAGGTTCCTACCTCATGCCCAAAGCCTTACACTCAGCTTTCTCCAAAGCCTACACTCAGCCACAAAGGCCTACACTCAGCCACCCAGGCCTACACTCAGCCAATCAAGGCCTACACTCAGAGTTCTTCAACTCCTACACTCAGGCTATCAAGCCCTACCCTCAGTCTTTATAAATTTAGGCTTACAATGCACTCAGATCCAAAGATCCTACAAGTTAAAATAGTATTACAACAAATAACTCAACAACTCAGAAAATAAGAGAGGAGTTGAGAGTTTCTTGCTGAGTTCTTGGAAGAACTCAGATAGATCCAAACTGACTTAGCTTCCTTCAAAGCTTCTTGAGTAGAACTGAATAAGTATGAATCCTCTGCAGTTGTTCCTTGACCTCTGCTTCTTAAGATCCAGATGCTTCTGAATCCTTCTTCTCAGCCTAGTTCCAAAGACTGTATTCTTGATTGGAGCTCTCTCTCTCCAACTTCTTAGATCTGCAGTTGGACTGTCAGATCTTCTTGTGTTGATCCTCTGTGTATCACTTTTCTGATTACTTGAATAATCTGATCAAACACTTCAATTATTCTCACTACTTGTAACAACCACAACAGTTTCTGTAAACTGTGGGTGCCTATTTATAGGCAATCTTCATGGTAACCGGCTGGTCCGGTTCATAACAGACTTCTGACTTCTCTGACAGTTGCTGTAGACCGGCTGGATCGGCAGCTGTCATGTCAACCAGTCACTTCTTGAAATTCTCTAACTGTCAGATAGTGTCGAGACTTTCTGTTCTTAAGTGTCGACACTTATAGACCAAGTGTCGACACATGTTGTGTAAGTGTCGACACAAGTCTACAAGGTGTCGACACAATTCCTTGTATGTCTCGACACAGATTCTTCTGCATGTGTCGACACTGAAATTGAGTGTCGACACAAGTACTTGTTCTTCATTCTTTAACTGTATTCTACTAAGTGTCGACACATCTCCTTTGTGTCGACACATCTTCTTGTGTTGAATCTGTCAAGTGTCGACACTGCTTCTTGGTGTCGACACAAGTCTTCAATATAGATTCTTCAGTTGAGTGTTGACACAATCCCTTAGTGTCGACACTTGTACTTAGAATATTTTTGTAGATATTTCTGTTCTTTGCTAAGTGTCGACACAGCTCCTTGTGTCGACACTTTCATTGAGTCTTTAACTGTGTGTCGACACATTGTTCTGAGTGTCGACACATACTTTAAATGTTGACTTCTCTGTTGGTGTGTCGACACATTGTGTTGAGTGTCGACACATACTTTAAATGTTGACTTCTCTGTTGGTGTGTCGACACATTGTGTTGAGTGTCGACACATACTTTAAATGTTGACTCTTCTGCATAGTGTCGACACATGGTGTTGAGTGTCGACACATGTACTTAGACTCTGCAGACTTTTGCTGAGTGTCGACACAGCTCCAAGTGTCGACACTTTCTGGTGTAGACACAGCTCTTCTGGGTGTCGACACTTCTGCTAAGTGTCGACACTACTTCTCTGCATTCTTCTTCACTGAGTGTCGACACAGCTCCTTGTGTCGACACTTTCTGTCTGGTGTCGACTCTTCATCCCAGGTGTCGACACAATGACTCCAAGTGTCAACACTGCTTGTCTGGGTGTCGACACAAGCTTTCTCAAGTGTCGACACTTTCCCTTTGAGTGTCGACACATGGACTTAGAAAGTTTTAGCTTCAGTCCAGTGAATACCTAACCTGCACAAGTAACTCAAACATACATCAAATACATTATGATGTATATCATTGAGATGGGTGAGGCTTCTTCAAATCAGGTACATTTGACCAATGTACCCAACAATCTCCCCCTATTTGGAGAAGTCATAACCCTTAGTCAATGATATACACCATTCATAATTAAAAATTACTAAATGATGAAAAGCAGATTATAATCAGAAGGGTTAACATGAATATGTAAAACTTCACACATATACACATTCAACGTTTCAGAATAAATAAGAAACAGACACATTTCAGAACAATCATACTATATTTATCATATATTGTTCTAACATTGTTCCTTATACATTTTCAATGTTGTACAAAAATGTTTTTCATTTGAAAGATTACAACAAGCTTCAAGTTTAATTCCTAATCTATTTCTGATCAGGTTCTTTGATAACTATTCCCTTTCCAGCTTTAACTTGAGCTTTGACAGCAGCAGCAGCAGTTGGCTCAGCATCAGCAGGCTTCTTGCCTTTGGAGTCCTTCTTCTTTTGTTCTTCAGCCTTGATTTTTTGTCTCTCAAAATAGTGGTATGGCTTGGGGAAGTACTTGCTAGGCTCCACAGCAGTAGGAGGTAGCTTTCCCATCTTAGCCTTCCTTCTATATTGTACAATAGCCTCCTGCCTGATCTCATGCTTTCTCCATTCAGCCTCAGAGAACCATTTGTTCCTTTCATGAGCATTGTCCTTTGCAGCTTTCCAGGCAGTAAGAATTATGTTTCTAGAGGTAGGGCTCCATTGTTCAAAATCTGGCTTAAGTTCAGCTTGTTCCCTAAACCTCTTCTTTGACAACCTTGCCTCTTCTTCTTTGTCTAAGGCCTCTTGCATAGCTGCTGTTATAGGTTGAACAACCTTTTCTAACTGGACATTGTCCTTGCCCCAGATGGGCTATACATAGTGCTCACCTCTGCATGAATCATTTCAAAATCTGGAGGTGGATAAATGACTTGAGCTACTTCTTGTGGCTCACTCCAAAATAGGCAGGGTTCAGTCCAGATTCAGCAACTTCATTATCATCACACAGGGGAGGATATCCAAGTGTAGCCCTGATTGAATTTGATATCCATTTTGCATGCTCAGAACTTGCCTTGACTAACACTCTCTCCCCCTTTATGACTTCTTGAGCAACATGATCTCTTACATCATCCTTCTGGAATCGGATTTGACCATCCAAGTACCTGATTCCATCTTTAAAGTAAAGTTTAAGCTTGGTAAGTTGTTCAGAGATTGCTTTCTGGGAATCTTGTATGACAGTTTTGACAGCAGTAAGCTCAGCTTGAAAGATTTTATCAAAATCAGCCTTTGCAGCATCAGCAGATGTAGATGGTTCAGCAGACTTATTCTCTAATTCAGTGACTATAGCATTGTGGGAGGCAGTTAAATTATCATTCATTCTCAACTGATTCTCTAGCACATAGCCTTGCTTCAGAGCTATATCATCTACTTGAGCCTTGATCTTCTCCTAATGAGTTGTCAAATAGACCACTGCATTACCACCCTTGTGGAAGCAGTCAGTCATTTCCTTCTTGTTCAGGTTCATCTCAAACCTTATTGATTTGATATCTTGAGCTAAATCAAATTGTAAAGACTTTTGGCCTTCATCAATATACTTCTCTATGGCTCTCCTGTGCTCATCCAGCTTGATTTGCATGGCTACCATTAAGGTACTGTAATCAGGTGATGGAGCTTGTGTGACTAAGGATTGTTGAGCAACAGTTTGTAGAGCCTTCTTGTAGCTCTGACTTCTTCTTTTGAATACAAACAATTTCTTCTTCTTGGCCCTTGCACTCTCCTCATCCTCAGAGGCAGAAGTGCTGGCAATATCAACCCTGTCCTTAGGGCTTTCAGGCCTTGCAGTCTGCACATCAGGTGCTTGCTCAGTTTCCAGCCTAATAGGCTCTTCTAGAATTTCCATGTGCTCCCCCTCAGCAGCAGCAGTCTTATCTTCAGCAGTAGCTTCCTTATCCATGTTTAAGTCTTCTTGATCTAGATTAAGAAACAGATCGTCCATGGTGAACTCAACTGGTGACTGTGCAGGAGAAGTTCCGGGTTCATCAACTATTTTATCAGGAATCACTTCTGGTATAACTGAGGTGTCTGGAAGAACAACAGCTGGATCTTGGCTAGGCATCTGAGTTTGCTGATGGACATCAGACAAATCAGAATCTACTACAGAAAAATTGAAAGTATTAAGGTCAACAAGTACCTCTTGGATGAGGATGGTGGCTTGCTCACTCTCCAGTGTAGATGGTTCTTCTACACTTGGAAGCTCCCCCTGGCTTGGATCCCTAGGGATGGGGCTAGTGTGAGGCAGCTCCCCCTGAATCTCAGCCACATCTTTAGCAGCAGGGGTCTTTTCTCCTATCTCCTCCTCTTGCTCATCAGGTGTGAACACCACCTGTTCTTCACTCTTAGAACTGCTTGAGGACTCTTGTGTCACAACAGCAGTTTTTCTTTTCTTCCTGGGAGAAGAATCTTTCTTAGTAACTTGCTTCTCAGGGGTGGACAGTTCCTTTGACAGCACCCTTTCCCACCTTGAGAAGATCCTCATATCCATCTTTCTCATGTGATTGATTTTGCTACCTGCAGCAGTGCTCATTACCTCTGGTATTGTACCAGCCAGGTAGAGACTAAGTATTCTGCCCAGATTGGGCTTCTTCAGACTTTCCTTTATCTTCTCATAGATAACCATTGACCAATCTGTTTGTAGGGTGAAGATGATTCTTGTCATGATATTGAACATTGAGGCTGACACCCTGTCATGCCCTCCAGGTTTACTGAGAATAACCTTGCCCACTATTTCTGACAGAAACTTTCCTTGACTGTTCATGCCTTTTCCTGTTAAAGAACAGAACCTATCTTCATCTTAGAATCAAGACCACACCAGGTTACCAAAGCTTCCCTGGTCTTGGATGTTGAAACTTCTTCTTCTTCTTGAGTCTTAGGTAAGCTGAAGTACCTTTCCTCAGACTTTTGGGTGATACCTTGAACCTTGGTTCCCATGCAACTCTGGATTTGATTCTTGTATCAAGAGTTCATCCACAACTGCTCCAGTTAAGGAATTCAAGCACTTCCTTCTTCCATAATCTTGGTTAGGTTCTGAAACCAAGTATTCTAGTCCAGAATCGGCTGACTAGGGTTACCTACCGATTGGATTTCTTGATCAGCCATCGGTCGAATACGCCGCGCACAAGTTCGTAGCCTTCGTTAACGTTTTCTCCTCGAAGCTTGGGAGCCATTAGGGTTTGGAGAATTAATGTCTTGAGAAAAGAGAAATGTCGACACAGTAGTTTTGGTCTCGAAACTTTGAAAGCGTGTCGACAAACAAAGACAGAACCCTATTTATACCTGTTCTGATTTTGAAGATGAACAGCGGGATAGCGAGCTTAAACATGTGTCGACACTGGCAATAAGTGTCGACACTGACTTATAATGTCTCGACACATATGTGTCGACACAAGTTTAGTCAACAGATTTTATGTGTCGACACTTGATTTATGTGTCGACACAATATATCTCGACACATTGTCGAGACATTACTTAGAAAATTCTGAGTAACACAAAATGTCGACAACCACATTAGATGTGTCGACACCAACTTGACATGTGTCGACACTAATATCCTGAAGTGTCGACACCAACATCCTAGATATGTCGACACCTTTTTCCTGAAGTGTCGACACTTACTATTCTGTGTCGACATAGACTTGTCTATGTGTCGACACCTTTTTACTTAGTCCAATTTTCTATTTCTGTAAACTTAGGCTAAGTTTAATCATTCCTAGTTCAATTTTGAATCTATTGAACTTAGCTTCTTCTAGTGGGCTTAGTAAACATATCAGCTATTTGTTCATCTGTTTTAACATATTCTAAGTGCAATATCATTCTCTTTCTACATGTTCCCTAAGAAAGTGATATTTATTTCAATATGTTTTGTCCTACTATGAGATACAGGGTTATTAGCTATTGAAATAGCACTAGTAGAATCACAGAAAAGTGGAGTTCTACTAACCTGAAATCCATAGTCCTCTAGCTGATGTTGAATCCACAGAAGTTGAGCACAGCAACTTCCTGCAGCCACATACTCTGACTCTGCTGTGGAGATAGCCCACTGGTTTGCTTCTTGCTACTCCATGAAATTAGTCTCCACCTAGGAATTGACAGGTTCCAGTAGTACTTTTTCTATCTTCTTTGCATCCTGCAAAGTCTGCATCTGAATAACCTGTTAGATCAAAATCTCCATTCCTAGGGTACCAGAGGCCAAGATAGGGAGTGCCCTTTAGATATCTCAATATTCTTTTGACTGCAGTCATAATGAGACTCTTTAGGGCAGGCTTGATACCTGGCACAAACACCATGTAGCATACATAATGTCAGGCCTACTAGCAGTCAAGTATAGTAGGGAGCCAACTATCCCTCTATACAAGGTTTCATCTAAGGTTTCCCTGCATCATCCTTGCTAAGAGACATACTTGACCCCATAGGAGTCTTCATGGTACTGGAGGAATCCATACCATATTTCCTTATGAGTTCTAGGGTGAACTTGGACTGACATATGGATAAACCATTTCAGTCTGTTTAACTTGGAGACCCAAGAAAAACTTCAGCTCTCCCATACTACTCATCTCAAATTGACTTTGCATAAGCTTTTGCAAACTTTTTGCAAAGGCTGCTTTCAGTAGACCCAAATATAATGTCATCTACATATATTTGGACTAGTATACTTTGCCTCTAGATTCCCTAAGGAATAGAGTCTTATCTATTTTCCCCCTTGAGAACTTGTTCTCAATGAGGAAACTAGATAGGGTTTCATACCAAGCTCCTAGGTGGCTTGCTTTAACCCATATAAAGCTTTCCTAAGTTTATAGACATAATGAGGTAGAGTTGATCAACAAAACCTGCAAGGCTGCTCCACATAGACTTCTTCTTTCAAATTACCATTTAGGAATGCTGACTTAACATCCATTTGGTAACCTTGATCTTTGATAGGTTGCATAGGCAAGAACATCCTTATGGCTCCAGTATGGCTACTGGAGGCAAAGGTTTGATCAAAATCAATACCTTCTTCTTGCCTATATCCTTTAGCAACCAGTCTTGCTCTTATTCTTTATGATGACCCCTTGTTCATCCATCTTATTTCCTGTAGATCCACTTAACTCCTATACATTGTGGTCTTTAGGTTTTGGAACAGCTTCCCAGACCTTGCACCTCTTTGAACTGATTAAGCTCTTCTTGCATAGCTTCAGTCCATTGTGGATCTTGTACAGCTTCTTCAAATTTCTTAGGTTCAACTTGAGACAAAAAGCTGGAATAGATTGCAGCATTCATGTATCTGCTCCTGGTTTGAACTCCTTGTCTTGGATCTCCAATAATCTGCTCCACTGGATGATCTCTAAGATGCCTATGGCTGGAGGCATCCTAACTTCTGGTTGAACCTCTTTAGCATCTGCATCATGCTGTACACCTTGGATTTCTTCAGCATTGGCACATGTAGTTCTCCCCCTGGACAACAACTACTGTCTTCAACTTGCTGTCTTGCAGTGTATACTCTTCTATAGTAAGCTTGTCCAATCTTCTTTGTCAAACCTGTGGAGCTGCATACACTGCTAGACAACTCATTGTTAATAAGTAGTCTCATCAAAACTACATGCACTGACTCCTCTACAACTTGTGTAGTCAAGTTGTAGACTCTATAGCCTTACTATTATTGCTGTACCCAACAAATTCCCTCTTGGGACTTGGCAGCAAACTTTGTTAAGTAAGACTTCCCATTGTTAAGTATGAAGCATTTACAACCAAGATCCTAAAATAGGATAGGTTTGGTTTCCTGCCTTTCACTACTTCATAGGGGGTCTTGTTTAACCTTTTAGTGATGGTAGCCCTATTTATAACATGGCATGCAGTGTTAACTGCTTCGCCCAGAAATATCTGGCAGTGATGTATCACTAGTAGGGTTCCTACCAGCCTCTATCAAGGTCCTATTCTTCCTCTCAGCAATGCCATTTTGCTGAGGTGTTCTAGGTGAAGAGAATTCTTGAAATATCCCAAAGTCTTCACACAGTTTTGTCATGCTTTCAGACTGAAACTTCAGTACCATGGTCACTTCTAATTTTGACCACTGTACTAGTTCAGTTCATTCTGAATTTGCTTGACAAAGCTATAGAAGACACTAGGTGTTTCAGATTTCTGCTTAAGAAGAACACCCAGGAAAACCTTGAGTAGTCATCTACAACTACAAAGGTATAGACCTTCCTACCTAAGCTGTGAACTGGCATTGGACCAAAGAGATCCATATGCAAGAGGTACAAACACCTCACAGCATCTTTGTTTCTATGCTTCTAAGGTGGATTTAGTCTGCTTGCTCTTTTGACAAGCTGAGCAAATGCCATCTTTAACACACTTAACTTGAGGACCATTCCTCACTAACTCTTTGCTAAAGAGTTTGCTAATAGTCTTGTAGTTAAGATGAGCTAAGCCTCTTGTGCCACTTGACACAATGAGAGACTGTCTCATCAGCTACAAGACAAACTGGAGAACCATTGTTCTCAACATAATGTCTAAACAGTAGACATTCCTCTTTCTATACCCAGTCAAAATGATCTCTTGATCACTTGACCTCTTGATATGAAACCATTTTAAACAAATGAGATGTCATACCCTACATCACTTAACTTGACTTATACTTATTAGGTTGTGTTTCAACCCTTAACATATGCCACTTGAGAGTAATGTAACTAACTTTGTAGAAATGTTACCAAATTTGATGTATTCCCTTTGAACCCTGGTGATATCCTTTGTTTGGAAGGTAGACATGATTTTCACCACCAAAGGTCACTTTTGGGTCAATCTTTTGATTGGAAATGTCCTTCAGTAGTCCTCATGTTCAGTCATATGTCTGGAACAACTATCAAGTACCATGTTGGGGTATGGCCACTTGATTCACCTGCAACAGATTAATTAACCTTAGAACCCAAAGTAATTCTTGGGTCCTTGGTGACTTGTTAGTCTGCAACTGACAAAACTACCTACTGGCTTTCCACCAGGTAACTTGCTACTCACTTTGGCAGTGGCATTGTGCCAACAGTCCATTGCAAAATGGCCAATCTTGCCACAGCACCAGCATTCAAACTTGTTGTACCTTTGCTTAGGTACAACCTTTGCTGTCTTGACTACATCATACTTATTGAATGTTGGGATTTGCCCTTGGACTTAAACTTGGACTCACAGTCCTTACAGGTCTAACAAAAGCCCAGTCCAGCTTTGCTTTTTTGATGAACAAAATCATCAATTAAAGGTAGTACTGACTTAGGTTTAGAAAACCTAGCAGCTAAGCTCTCTCTCTTTCTGAAGATTGATCTCCAGTCTTAATTTGATCATTCTTATAAGTGATAGTCCCCATCTGAATCACAGTTATGTGTTTCAGCCTGGCTATCTCATTCAGTTTTTGATCAAATTGCTTCTCAAGGTCTGTTGCATCAGCTTTTAGATCAGCAATTTCCTTTGCCTGACTTTTGGCTAGGGACTTGCTTTTCTTGTAAGCTGCAACAGCACCTTATATTCATCTATGAAGCTGATGAATATCATCCTCAGACTCAGAAACACTTCTCATCATTTGATGATGAGTCTGATTCTGAACTGGAACAGAAACTGAATTTAGAACTTGACTTTGTACCTGACTGACTAGGTCCTGGCTGCTCCAGGATCTGTCACATTCTCTGTCAAAGCCATTAGCCCTTGGCAATGACAGTCTTCTTGTTCATAAATTGACTCCATTAACTGCATGAATTCTTCCTCTTCTTCTTCTTCTGCAAGTAGTCCTATGTAGGCTTCAGCCTCAGACTCAGTTCTGAAGAAGAGATGTCTGATAGAGTCTTCTCTTCTTGCCAACAAAAGACTTCTCTTTCTTGCCTTTGAAGTGAGTCTTTTTCCTGTCACTGGATTCCTTTCTTTCTCTGGACAATCTGCAATACATGACCCCTGTCTATTGCAGCAATAGCACACTATCTTTGAACCAGTTGCCTTGCTTGACTTTGTCTTCTTCCTGTCTTTCTTTGAAGGCTTTTTCTCCTGATACAAAGACTTATTTTCCCTTTAAGTAGAAGGTCTGGACCTCACTGTTTCTTTTTCAAGAATTTCTGAAAGTGTCTGGTGAAGGCAGCAAAGTTTTCATCACTTTCACTGCTTCAGTAGACTTTGTACTGACAGACTCTCAGACTCAGATTCAACTACCTCTGGAGGTGGAGTTGATGACTTAGTTCCTGCACTTTCTGGTACTTCTGTCTTGAAAGCAACAGTTCTTTCCTTGTGCTCAGTCCTTGTTGATTTCTCCTCCTCCTTCCTCACTGTCAGCTTGCATCTTCATATGACAACAACTTGCCAAACAGAGTAGGAGGAGGAATTTCTCCCCAACTTTGCCATTTCTCTTATGGCACAGATCTTGGTGTCCCAATCTTTGGTTAGGGACCTTAGGAACTTGTCATTTAGTTCATAGTTACTGAACTCTCTTCCATAGACATGAGTTCATTAACTATTCTATAGAACTTCTTATAGCATTCAGTTATGTTATCTCTTTTCCTTGCCTAAAACTCTCATACTCTTGATTTAACAAGGATTTTCTATCTTATGTAACTTCTTCAGAACCTTCCATATATACTATGAGAGTGTCCCACATTTCTTTTGGCTGTCTTACAGTGTAAAGGTTCTGAAAGTTGCTCATCAATGACACTTACTATTATGTTCTGTGGCCCTCTTGTCCATTGTGGCTAGGACAATCTCATCCTTAGTCATCTCAGAGAAATCCTTTGGAGTTCTCTGATTTGCATCTAATAACTGAGAATCTTCATGGGCACATAAAGGCCCTTCCTTTACTGTGATGTAGATTCTAGGGTCAGAGGCCTTCCATAAATAGCCTTACCCTCTTCTCTTCCAGATCCCAAAAATCTCTCTCTTCCTGCATATGGGTAATTTCATGGAACCCAACTTCCTTGTGATTCTCATAAGGAACCCATGTTTCTTGATTTTCTTGAATTTCTTGAATCTGTGTTGTCCTTAGACTGAATCTGCCAAACAGGATCTCCTCAGACTGTTAGTCCTTTTTGAGCAACCTGGCTCTGATACCACTTGAAAGATATTGTACCTACAACACCTAGAGGGGGGGGGTGAATAGGTGACCTAATCCGTTTTAAACTTTAATGACAGCCAATAGTTAATATCACAGATTTCTAACTAATTCTATCACAGCAATCACAACACAAGCATACACAACAACAATCACAGCACAGCACAGCACAGTAGATGGTTTATAGTGGTTCCCCAATATGGGCACATCCACTTTCCCCTTCGCCTATCTAGCAGTGTACTAGATTCGGCCAAACTTCCTCCACTGTCTCAGAACCCAAATTGGTTCCTACCCTCAGGCCCAAAGGCCCTACAACTCAGCTTTATCCCAAAGCCTACACTCAGCCACCAAGGCCTACACTCAGCCAACCCAAGGCCTACACTCAGCCAATCCAAGGCGTACACTCAGAGATCTCAATCTCCTACACTCAGGCTCTCAATCTCTACCCTCAGCCTTTATAATTATAGGCTTACAATTCACTCAGATCCAAAGGATCCTACAAGTTAAAAATAGTATTACAACAAATAACTCAACAACTCAGAAAATAAGAGGGGAGTTGAGAGTTTCTTGATGAGTTCTTGGAAGAACTCAGCTGGATTCAATCTGACTTAGCTTTCTTCAAAGCTTCTTGAGTAGAACTGAATAAGACTGAATCCTCCTGCAATTGTTCCTTGACCTCTGCCACTTAAGATCCAGAATGAATCTGAATCCTTCTTCTCAGCCTATTTCCAAAGGCTGATTTCTTAGATGGAGCTCCTCTCTCTCCAACTTCTTAGATCTGCACTTGGACTGCAAGATCTTCTTGTGTTGATACTCTATGTAAACTTTTCTAATTAACTTGTTCTTCAACAATCAATGATTCTCTTGAACCCACAACAGTTTCTGTAAACTGTGAGCCTATTTATAGGCAATTCTTCATGGTAACCGGCTGGTCCGGTTCCATAACTGACTTCTGACATTTCTGACAGGTGCTGTAGACCAGGCTGGAACGGCAGCTGTCAAGTCATCCAGTCACTTCTTGAAAATCTCTAACTGTCTGATAAGTGTCGAGACTTTCTGTCTTTAAGTGTCGACACTTATAGACCAAGTGTCGACACATACTGTGTAAGTGTCGACACAAGTCTACAAGGTGTCGACACAACTCCTTATATGTCTCGACACAGATTCTTCTGTCAGGTGTCGACACTGAAATTGAGTGTCGACACAAGTACTTGATCTTCTTCTGTAGCTGTAATTCTACTTAAGTGTCGATACATCACTCCTTTGTGTCGACACATATCTTCTTGTGTTGTAACTGTTAAGTGTCGACACTGCTTCTTGGTGTCGACACATAGTCTTTAATGTCGATAGCTGATGCCGACACAGCTCCTTGTGTCACACACCTTCTTCTTGTTGAGTTCAGTGATGTGTCGACACATTCTCCTTAGTGTCGACACTTGTACCTTAGAATAATTTTGTTGATCTTTCTGATCTTTGCTAAGTGTCGACACAGCTCCTTGTGTCGACACTTTCTTGAGTCAAGTGTGAGTCTTCAGCTGAGTGTCGACACATTGTGCTGGGTGTCGACACTTACTTTTGTGTTGACTCTTCTGGCTGGTGTGTCGACACATTGTGCTTGAGGTGTCGACACATACTTCAAATGTTGACTCTTCTGTAAGTGTCGACACATGGTGTCTGAGTGTCGACACTTAACTTAGTCTCTGCAGACTTTTGCTGAGTGTCGACACAGCTCCAAGTGTCGACACTTTCTGGTGTAGACACAGCTCTCACTGGGTGTCGACACAGCTTCCTTGTGTCGACACTTTTCTGTCTGCACTTTTCTTCACTGAGTGTCGACACAGCTCAAGTGTCGACACTTTCTGTCTGGTGTCGACTCTGCATCCCAGGTGTCGACACAATGTACTCCAAGTGTCGACACTGCTTGTCTGGGTGTCGACACAAGCTCTTCTTAAGTGTGACACTTTCCCTCTTAGGTGTCGACACATGGACTTAGAAAGTTTTGCTTCAGTCCAGTGAATTACATAACCTGCACAAGTTAAACTCAAACATACATCAAATACATTATGATGTATATCATTGAGATTGGGTGAGGCTTCTTCAAATCAGGTACATTTGACCAATGTACCCAAACCCCCTGTAAATAGGTTCGGGGAGGGGAACGCCGCCGCCGTGAAGAGAAATGTGGTGGCTGTAATGCCACGGGAAAAAAAAACAGGGGAGGGGGAGAAGAAATTACCCACCATCGTTGGTGGGGGCTTGGGCTCCGGCCACTACCCCCAATGAGAGTACCCCGGGGGAGGGCCTCCGGTGGGGTGACATCCCGCGGTCAGCCGCCGCAGGCGGTGGCCGGAAAATTTTAACAGTAGGATTTTTTTTCTTTTTCTTTTTTGATCGGGATGAAGAGGCCGCCGGAGCGGTTTCCGTCGAGCCTCTTCGCCTCAAGGGCCTTGAGGAAGGGGTCGTGGGGACTCCTCTCTAGTTCACACGCCTCATGCGAGGTCGAAACCCACAACGGTGGCGGAGGTCGTGGGGGGTGGTCTGAAGCTTCCATGGCCGGGAACGCCGTCTCCGGTGGTCGGAGTCGGCGGAAGTGGAGAAGAAGATCAAGGAGGAGTTGTAAGAACTTACATTCGTGTCCGTTTAGGCGAGGGGATCGTCGAGCGGCCAGGGTGGTGGAGTTTGTCGGAGTTCGTGGAGGAGGCTCCCCGGAAGGTCGCCGGGGGCTTGGTCTCTTGCTGGTTAGGGGGGGTATGGTGTTGGGAAAAACAAAACCCTAGCTCTTGAGGGGTTCATATAGGAATGGGTGGTATCTTGGAGTGTTGGGAGGGATTTAGGGTCTTGTTTGGCGCAGCTCTGGCGGCTGAAGAATCTCTATTCCAGCCGTCAGAGCTATTTTTTCTGTGTTTGGGACAACTCCTTATGAAGAGCTTTTTCGTAAATCTGGAACTGTTTTGCAGCTTTTCGGAAATCCCTCCTCCCCAGCTTCTGCTCCCGCAAAATAGTTTTCTCTCTCACATGTTTGGGATTTTTCCTTCCCTGCAACTCGCGGGAGCCGACGGTCTCGCCGGAGCTGACACATCTCGTCGGAGCCGACGCTCCCGCCTCCTCCCGCTCTCGCTCTATTTCTTCAAAGCGCACTTCTGCACAGAACACTCAAACACTCTGCAGCTTTCCAAAACTGCTCCCCAGAAATCTATTTTAAAACAGTTCTATCCGGACAGCAGCTTTTCAATCCGCCAGAGCCGTCCCAAACAGACCCTTAATGAGGAGAATTCACTCCTCCTTGATGAAACCGCCACTTCCAGCCGGTTCAGCCTTCCAAAGGCTTTGAAAATAGGGGGAAGATGAACCACGAGTCCACCATATTGATTGAGAGTTATTAAGGGGGGTTTTAACCTATTAATGAGGTGCTTAAAATTAAATAACAAACTATTCGTAATTTATTTTAAGCCTAAAATTTTATGACAGTGTTCTGAAATCATAAGGTATTTTTAGGAATTGTTTCCGTAATTTTTGAAAGTATTTTCGTATTTTTCTATATTTATTTGTGTGTTTTGAACATAATATAATCAAAATAAATAATTTATGTTTAAATAATAAATTTTAATTACTACATCTCTTCCAAATATTTTTAGGGTGATATGATAAAACGTTTAGAGGATAATAATATCATTTGCTATTTTATCTTAAATCTCCAATATATTTAATAAATTAAATACTCAAATAATAAATTAATTTTTAAAAGATCAATTAATTTTTTATTGGCTCATAATACTTCAATTTGTTCTTTGGGTGTCTTGATAAAATTCCGGAGTTGATAGGAGTGCACTCGTCACATTTCTCATTAAGTTATCGTTTATGTGGTTTGGTGTTCGTTTAGGCGGATAAAAGTGTTTTGGGCATCGCATGATTCAAGACGTTCAACTTGGTGTTGAATAAATATCATGATGAGTTAATTTGGCTAATTTAGGATAATGGCATGCTACTCGTGTGTATATTGGCCTACTAAGGGCTAATAAGTCAATATACGCAAAAAATAAGGGTCCAATATCTATTTTAGTCACATAAGACCCGTGTGACTTGGAAGGCGGAGGAAGTGACTTAGTGGGTTACTAATACCCAATAGGTTATTCGCCTACTACTTGGGTGCTAATCCAGCCCACAAAACCCTAGCAGGTCAAATGATACGAAGGGGTCAAGAAAATCGAAATTTGGAAGTTACAAATCTAAAAAGTCTAGCAAAATTTTCATCCTCGAAAATTCGGTTGGGTCATAGTATTTCTGAGAATATAAGGAGTGTTGAAGCCAGGAAATTCCTAACCTCAGAATTCGGATCAAAGCCGCCTAAGGTTACCGGCTCAGAAGTAAGATCGGACGGCTAGGGTGACCAGAAGAAGGAACAGGTCAAACAGGACCCCAGGCGTTGCGGCAGGAAGGACCCACCACGTACCTGGATGCTCAAAAGGAATAGCCCCTTCTCAACCAAAAATGGCCGAACTGGGTACGAGGGAAGCTAGCTGGTAAAGTCACAAAGTCGCGAGTTGCTCTAAGGAAAAGGAATCCGAAGACTTAGCTAGTATCCTGAAGCTCGCGAGTATCCTGCTTTGGATTTCAAGTCCCTCATCCTGGTACCCCTGGGGTCCTATTTATAGGAAAATGCAGGGGAGGGGGGGGGGGGGGGGGTCATATTTATACCCCACCCACCGGCGACTAGGCGACTTCCAGAGGAACTCGCACGGGCTGGGCGAGTATTGTTGGGAGCTTATGCCCACACTTAACCCAGATTTGATGAAGTCACCCTGGAACTAAGATGAATTAGTTTGTATTTGATGCTTCGTTTGAGTTATGTGTTTGCAGGACTCCAATGAAGTGTAGACCAATGTCAGTCTACAATGGGTCACCAAACACAGGGCCATACAGTGTTCCAAAGTGTTGACTCATGTGTAGCCTCTCTATTGGGATACACTTCATATTCAAGTTGTAGGACTGTGTAATGACTTGGTGCTGATTCCCTTCTAGTAGAAGAAAAATTGCTGACAGAAATTTTTCTAAGTATTTCTCTCGAGTAGGTCCTTAACTACTCGAGTAGATTCCTTGAGATATACTCGAGTAAAACTTATACATACTCGAGTTAAGAAAATCTCCTCCTCTCGTGAAGTTAAGTAAACCACTCGAGTAGTTCACTGACATACTCGAGTAGCTTACTTAACTACTCGAGTAGATCACTCTTCCTACTCGAGTTGCCCAAAATTTTGTTTCCAAATTTTTCTAAGTCATTTACTCGAGTAGGTACTTTATATACTCGAGTAGTTCTCGACACTGTGTCGAGTATCTCTCTTCTCTGTGTCGAGTAGTTAAGAAATACTCGAGTAGGCCATTCATATACTCGAGAAGATTTCTTTCCTCTCGAGTAGTTCAATCTACCTACTCGAGTAGCTGTTTCTCCCGTGTGCAGAATATTTCCAAGTGTTTGTCTCGAGTAGTTTCTTTCTAACCACTCGAGTAGTTCAATTTTGCCTATCGAGTAGTACAACTTGTACTCGAGTAGCTCAACTCCTTCCGTGAAAATTTTTTGTGTACTTGAGTAGATCTTCTAAATACTCGAGTAGTTAATTATATGCACTCGAGTAGTTGTCTTCTACCTACTTGAGTAACCATGAATTATATACCCGAGTAATATTTCTCTGCTTACACGAGTAGTCCTTGACCTACTCGAGTAGTTTTATACCCACTCGTGTATATGACCTCATTTTCTCTGAAATTTCTTTTAAGTCCAGATTTGACAGATTTTCAAATCCCGTGATATGATTGGTCCACGTGTACGTCATTAAAATCCAATTATGACCGTTATTAGTACTCCTATAAAGGTCTTGTCTAATCTACAAACCCTAATCAGAAAACAAAATCTTTCAAGAAGAAAATTATTCTAAGTTTTGCAGCCGCCGCTTTCCAAAAAGAATCATTGTTTCCTCTCTCTCTCTCTCTCTTCACGGAACGAAAGCCGCCTCCGCCTCTGTTGTTCTCCGAAGGGTTTCGATCTTCAGAGGAAATAACTGAAAAAGCTCTCCAGATTGAGATCGATTTTCACATACTCATCATCTGTCCGATAGTGGAAGCAAGGAGTTCAGATCTACTGTTGCCGAGAATCTTTCTTCAACTTTTCTGATAAAGCCGCACGCCAAGAAGAAGATTCCAGTTCCTGTTTCATTTTCAGATCTGAACCAGACAATATTACTGTTTGTATTTTTCAATACTTGTATTTCATTTCTGTAGGAGAATTTTTCTCCGAGTGTAGGAGTTTTCCACTCCGAGTTTGTAGGAAGGTGTTTCTTCCGAGTTGTAGATCCAGTTGATTGGATTGAGATTGTAGGAACTTTGTTCCGAGGGTAGGATTGTTTTTCAATCCGAGATAGTGGAGTAGCCGAGTCTAGTATATTGCTAGATCGGTGAGGGAAAGTGGATGTACCCAAGATCGGGGAACCACTATAAATCTTGTCTCGTCTGTGATAGTTTGGTAGATAGATCTGTGTTGTGTTCTAAGATTTTTTTATTCCGCAAAAGACGCACAACTCACCTATTCATTCCCCTCTAGGTGATTTAGGTTGACAATTATTATCTTTCAATTGGTATCAGAGGGAGGTTGATCGTCAAAAGGTTAACACCTTGATCAGTTCCTGCATATAGTTGTCATTTGAGATCTATCTATCATGGACAAGGCAAAGGATTTCGCCAAGCTTCCCCTGTGCAACAAGAACAACTTTCTCATGTGAAAAGAAAGATCAAATTCTTTATGGAAGCTGTGGATCCAAGGATCTTCATGATAGTTGAAGAAGGTCCTTATATCCCTATGACTGTCTCCACTATAGATCCTACCAAGAAGGTTCCAAAGAAGCTGATGGATCTAGACAAGTACGAGATTGCACTTGTCTCACTAGACAAGAAAGCCAAAAACATTATAGCAAGTGCAGTCGATGACTCAATGCTGCAGAACTTAATCCACTGCCAATCTGCAAAGGAGATGTGGCAGTCCCTAGGTTACTTCGATGGAAGGGACAGAAGAAGTGAGGGATGATCGGAGATCCCTCCTCAATCAGAAGTATGAAGCCTTTTGACAGAGAAGCAAAGAGACCATTGCTGATACATTTGAGAACTTTTTCAAGATAGTGAATGGCCTAAGAGTCTATGGCAGAGTATTCACTAATGGAGAACTGAATGACAAGTTTCTAAGATCCCTGACCAAAGAATGGGACAACAAGGTCTGTGCCATCAGGGAGTTTGGGAAGCTGGCTGAGACAGACCCACAAAATCTCTTCGGGAAGCTTATGTTATATGAGCTTTAACTCAACACCAGGAAAGCTGAAGAAGAGAAGAGCAGGTCTACTCTCAAAGAAAATTATGTTGCTCTAAAAGCAGACATCTCCAGAAAGACAAAGGCTGCCTCCCCTGCTCCAGCTCCAGAGATTAGTGAAGAAGAAGAAACTTATGAGCCTAGTACCCCAGGCTCTGAGCTATCAGAAGGAGATTTCTCACTGCTCTCACGTCAGTTCAAGAAATTCTTAAATAAGAAAAAACAATGGAAAGGCAAGGATGCCTCCTATAGAAGATCACGACACGATGGTGATCGACAAAGAAAAGGCTCAAGTAGCCATGACAGGTATTCCTCTAAACAGAACAAATATGTTTTGACTGACATCATTTGCTATTGTTATGATAAGCCAGGTCACGTCATCGCCGACTGCCCTCATAAGAAGAAGGAGGGTGGTAGAAGAGAAAAAAGAAATCCTCACACAACAAGAAGAGGAAAGAGAAGAGCCTCATAGCCAAAAAGTGCAAGACTCTTAGTGACTCCGACTCATCTGAGTCAAGTGAAGAAGAAGAAGCTTATTTTGGGCTAATAGCTCAAACAGATGATGATCAAGAGCCCCAGTTCACTGGGAAGGTAAACTCTCATACCCCTCTTTCAGATTCTGAAGTCTCTGAGCATGATTGTGAGGATAGCTCCTCTGACGATGAGTCAGAGCTAATGGCCCAGTACAAGGAGTTAATCATGGCTTATGACAAATGTCGTCGAGTCGTGAAGACTCAGGCTAAAGAGATCAAATCTCTAAAAGCCGAAGAGAGCATCTTGAGAGAGAAAGTCGCAAAGACTAACTCCCTCGAAGAAAACTTCAATAATGCAATTGAAGAATATAACAAGGCTCTTGAGCACCTTGACCTCAAAAAAAAATCATCAAGGAATTGGAAGCCCAACTTGCAGCTGAAAAGAAACTGATTGAAAGTTTCTCGAAGCCCAAGACAGCTCTTCCATTCGTTGCTGAATTCTCAGCCAAGGCCAAGGGTGTCGGATTAGGCCATGAAGAAGCTCCTAGTAAATCCTCTAGCAGAAACAAGAATCAACGGAAAAATAAGGCCGCCAAAGAGGCCTTAGCCAAAGAGAAGGGAAAAGCCCCTCAAGATCAAACTACATTCAAGAAAGTCATATTTCCATAAAATGAGTTTGATTTTGACTCATCCTACGGGCACTTTGCTAGGCCTACCTACGTAGAGCCAAAGTCCCGCTATCAAGGATGGACTCGACCCCGCAACTTTGGCGAAAGTGTCTTTAAGGCACCTTATGAAGAAGTTATTCTTCATAGCTATGGCCCTTTCAATCATGGGCATAACTTCAAGAAGGCACCAAAGACAAAGCCTGTTGTAGAAAAGCCCTTAAAGGAGAAGAAGTCATGTGATTGTCATCATCATGAGACATCTTCCTCCAAGAATGTTGCCCCTGCTAGACCATAATTCCAAAAGGTCAAGCAGGAGATCTTGAGGCAAAGGTACAAAAGATTTGACTCTTGGTGTTGTGGCAAGGTTGGTCACTTCGCCATAGATTGCTGGTTCAATTCCAGAAACGCTGCAACCCCTCATGTTAGCAACATGAGAAAGACCACTCATAGTACTACACTTGCAGGGGGAGTACTCTAACCCGAGACCAAGGACACAAACGTGTTTGGGTTCCTAAGCCAAACTGATTATGATTGCAGGTATGTCCAAAGGCCAACAAAATGCCTATCTGGTATTTGGATAGCGGATGCTCTCGACACATGACCGGGACTAGAAGCCTCATTCAGAACTTTACTCCAGTCGTGAACGGACCAAAGGTCATCTTTGGAGGTTCAGACCGTGGAATTACTAGAGGCTATGGTATGATTACTAACGGCAATGTATCCTTCTCGGATGTGGCTTATGTCGAAGGATTGGAACACAATCTCATAAGCATAAGCCAACTCTGCGATAAAGGATACATAGTTGAATTCCATGCTAATAAGTGCTTGATAAAATCCGTTGACAATATGGAAACGATTCTATCCGGCACTCGAAGCAGGAATATTTTCTGTTTAAATTTCATTTGTATAGATTCCTCTTCACCAGTGTGTATTTTAGCAAAATATAGTGCGTCTCTTGCTGACAAATATCACTAGAGACTAGCACATATTAATTTCAAAACTATTAATAAATTATTTTCAATGAACTTAGTACGTGATGCCCCAAATGTCAAATGCTTCAAAGATAGACCTTGTCATGCATGCGTAAAAGGCAAGCAAACAAGGGTTACCTTTAAAGCATTATTGGCAAAGACTATAACAGATGTCTCTATCTATTGCACATGGACTTATTTGATCCACTACAAATTAGAAGTTTGGGAGGTAAGGATTATACGTTGGTAATTGTTGATGATTACTCGCGCTTTGCGTGAGTGTTCTTTCTGAAACACAAGTCAGATACCTTCGACATCTTTTCTAATTTTGTCAGGCAAGTTCAGAATGAATACAACTACTCCATAGTCAAAATCAGAAGTGACAACGGAATAGAGTTCAAATCTGGGGCCATGACAGAATTTTGTGAAAGCTAAGGTATCTTTCATGAGTTTTCCTCTCCTCGTACTCCACAACAGAATGGAGTGGCTGAGAGAAGGAACAGAACACTCATAGAGGCCTGCAGGATCATGTTGAGTGATGCTTCACTACCGGAGTACTTCTGGGCTGAAGCGTCAACACTGCATACCACGTGCAAAATCGAGCACTCATAAACAAAGACCACGATAAGACACCTTACGAACTTTTGAAAGGCAGGAAACCAACAGTCTCATACTTTAGAATCTTTGGTTGTAAATGCTTCGTACTTAACAATGGTAAGTATCATACCACCAAGTTCAGCGAAAAGAGTTTTGAAGGTATTTTCGTAGGTTATAGTAGCCATAGTAAGGCATATAGAATTTTTAATAGAAAAACCCTGGTGGTAGAAGAATCGATACATGTTGTATTTGATAAGACGAGCTTGCTGCAAAGCAATCCGTCTAGTGTGCTCTTTGAAGATGTAGGTGAAAAGCTGAAAGAAACTAGCTTGGATGAACTGTCCGAAGACAAAGGCGAAAAGTTCATTAAGATCACCACTCCAACTCCTATTTGAGAGGCTGATGATCAAAATGAAGAAGACATTCAAGATGAAGAAATCACTCCAGTGATTGAAGATAATAGGAGAAGAAAAAGAAGAAGAATCACCGGGACTCTGGAGCTCAGACATCTGAAGGATCACCCCATGGACCAGATCATAGGAGATCCTCGGGACGGTGTCAGAACTCGAAGAGGTACAACTACTGAGAATCTTTATTTAAGTTTTCTCTCACAGGATGAACCAAAGAAGTTTGAGGAAGCAAACTCAGATGCATCATGGATAATGACATTGGAAGAAGAGCTAAATCAGTTCAAGCGCTGCAATGTATGGAAGCTTGTTCCAAGACCCAAAGAAAAAAACGTCATTGGAACAAAATGGGTTTACAGGAACAAGATGGACGAAGACGGGACGATCATAAAGAACAAGGCCAGACTCGTCGCTAAAGTCTATCGTCAAGAAGAAGGAATCGACTTCGACCAGACATATGCTCCAGTGGCAAGGCTGGAGGCAATAAGGTTGTTCCTAGCATATGCTGCATTCAAAGGCTTCACCGTCTATCAGATGGATGTGAAGTCTGCCTTCCTAAATGGTAACATAAAGGAGGAAGTGTTTGTGGAACAACCTCCAGGTTTCATTGATCCCAACTTTCCTAATTACGTCTATTTATTGCACAAGGCTCTATATAGGTCTGAAACAAGCTCCTCGAGCTTAGTATGAGACGCTGTCTAGCTTTCTACTTGAGAACAAGTTCACAAGGGAAAGATAGACAAGACATTATTTCTTAGGGAAATAAAAGGCAAGATTTTGCTAGTGCAAATCTATGTCGACGACATTATTTTTAGCTCTACAGACGACGACCTCTGCAAAAAAGTTCTCAAAACTTATGCAAGGGAAGTTCGAAATGAGCAGTATGGGCGAGCTGAAGTATTTCTTAGGGCTTCAGGTGAAACAATCTGAAGATAAAATTTTCATCTCGCAGACCAAGTTCACCAAAGAGCTAATTAAGAAATTCGGAATGGAGAACGCAACCTCTATGAGGACTCCAATGGGCTCAACTATGTCTCTGGACAAGGATGAAAAAGGGAAACCTCTTGATGAAACCAAGTACAGAAGCATAATTGGATCCCTGCTCTACCTTACTGCCAGTAGACCTGACATAATGTTTTCAACATGTGTCTGTGCTAGATTTCAGGTGAACTCTAAAGGAATCTCACTACGCTGCTGCAAAGCGGATTTTGAGATACCTTAAAGGTACACCAAATCTTGGCTTATGGTACCCAAGAAGTAATGACAGGGAACTAATTGGTTTTTCAGATGCAGACTTTGCAGGTAGCAAAGACGACAGGAAAAGCACTTCAGGAACTTGTCCAATTCTTTGGAAGAAGGCTAATCTCCTGGAGTAGCAAGAAGCAGAACTGTGTCGCAATCTCAACTGCTGAGTCAGAGTACATCTCTGCAGGCAGTTGCTGCGTACAGTTACTTTGGATCAAGAATCAGTTCGAAGACTACAATATGAAGTTCAAGAATATCCCACTGTTTTGCGACTCCTCCAACGCAATTGCAATAGCCAACAATCCAGTCTCGCACAGCCGGACAAAGCATATCGAGCTAAGGTATCATTTCATCCAGGAGCATGTAGAGCATGGGGACATCGATCTCAAATATGTCTCCACAGACAGGCAAGTCGCCGATATCTTCACGAAGTCGCTAGACGAGACTAAGTTCTCATTCTTCAAAACTGAACTTGGGATGCTCAACAAAGAAGATTAGAGAAGTTTGGATTTCATGAAAGCAAAGGAAATTAAAAGGTTAGTCAAAATCTGGCTTTTCAAAGTTCTCTTCCTTCTCTGACTCAAGTAAAACCTGACCTACTCGAGTACTCAAAGTATCTACTCGAGTACTCAACAGACCTACTCGAGTAGTCCTTTAACTTACTCGAGTAAGGCAATTAATGTACTCGTGTAGTACACTTCATCTACTCGAGTGAGTCAATTCTTCTACTCGAGTCATTGCAGATTCTCTAGACCTACTCGAGTACCTCCCTATATACTCGAGTACCTTCTATAGAACTACTCGAGTAACTCCCTATATACTCGAGTACTTCTTTTTCCTCTCGTGTACATGACTCTTGGCTTTCAAATTTTCCCGTGCCGCCTTTTCTGTTAAATTATTTTCTTCTCGATGATTAGACATAAACCTAGGGTTTTATAAGTTCGAAATTCCAAAAATCATTCTACACGAAATCAACTCCATTCACTCGAGTACCTGTCCGCCGCTTCGTCTCCACTCGAGAAATTACAGAGCCGCGACTCTTCCTATTCCCCGCGACAGAATTTTTTCTCAATTTCTGGATCATGGCCGCCGTCTCCAAGATTAGTGTAGGATCGGAACTTGTTACCACCGGGTTGCCGAGCTTTCAGACGACTTTCACAACTTGCTGATTCTTCTAGACACCGCAGGGTTATCCTTCATCCTGCAAGAACCCTATCGTATTCTCTTCCCGGAAGTCGCCGAATTCTTCTCAAATATGAAGGTCAAGCGTCATGGACATGTCCTAAAATCAAAAGTGAAAGGTTTGAAAATTAAACTCAACAAGACCTCTGTCTCTCAGCTTCTCCGATTGCCCCTAGTAGACGAAGAAGATGACTTAGATGATGAAGACTCTGACAGAACAGCCCTATTCTGTGGCCTTTCGGCTGATGCTCAGTACATCAAAAGGTCAGACATGAACACAGAAGGAAAATTTCTGGTTGATGTTATTGGAAAGAACTTACTGTGCAAGACCAACTCCATAAGAGACATTCCACTATATTTCTTCGACATAATGCAAGCCATTTTCTGCCGCAAGAAATATCAGTTTGGGATGCTAATTCTGGACAAAATCAAGCATAGTTTGAAATCCCCCAACTTCGCCAGAAGTTATCTCTCTGCTCCTCCATGAAACAAATACCTCAGGTATTCGACTTCTCTAAAGGGACCCCTCTTCATCACATGAAGAAGGTCTCCATTTCTTCTATTCAGATATGGGAGCTCAAGCTGAAGAATCCTGCACAAGCTGCCAAGATTTCAGAACTTCCAGCAGATCCAGCATTAGAAGACAGAACTCTATCTCCCTCTCCTCATCATGTGGCCAGCTCCTCTGGTGCACCAAGTGAGGGGGAGCCTGCTCCTTCTACCTCAGTCAGGAAACCCTCTCCTCAGCCAACAACTTCTTCCCTATCTCATACTCCTCTAACTCCAGCAACTCCCTCAGATCAGATACCTCAAGAATCTCTTCTCTCAACAGATGCTGTCATAGATGCTATGATTGCAGAGCTCTCTGAAGAAGTGATGCTTATTCCTCCTCTATCTCCTCCAGCTCCATCCTCTGAATGTCACAAGGACTCAACTCCAGCACAGTCTCCTGAACATTCTCCAGCCAGGACTCCAGCACAATCTCCTGCTGCCCTCAAAGACCAACAAGACACAATTCTTATTTTTGATGAGCCCTCTCCAGAGCTAGCAGAAGCTCCTCTCAGAAACCTAGATTTCTCTCTCCCTCAGGTTCCAGAAGAAGGGGGTGCTATCATTCCTACCACCAAAGCTCACAGCTCTGTGATCATTGAAGAAATAGCTCAATGGGTAACTCCTCCCCTTCCTTCTACTGCTCCTTCAACTGTTGCTACTGCTGCCTCTCCCTCTCCAGATTTGCTGTCCCAAATCTCTTTCCTACTGCAAGAACAAAGAACTTATTTTGATACTTCTCTAAATACTGTCACTGACAAGATAACTGCTCTCGAGACTGAGATGAGCAGAGGCTTTGCTGAAATTCAGCATAATACTGACAAGCTCAAGTACTTATTTCAACTTGGTGGCAAAGCCCTGGACCACACTATCACTAGTGTTGGAGAAGTTATGAAACAAGGTGTCACCCTTGCAAATAATCAAATTGAACTGGACAAGAGAACTGAAGAAAACAAAGTGAAAATCTGTGAAGAAGTTGGTCTTTTCAAAGAAGATACAATAGAGAATTTATCTGTTGAAATCTGAAAGGGAGAGGGATTGATCAAAGAACTCAAAGAACAAGTAGAAAAATCAGCTGCACAGAAGTCAGATGTATGGGAAGCTCATGTGAAGACAATTCATGATGATGTGCTAGCCTAGATATAGAGTGTCAAATTTCATACATATGACACTGCTGTCTGGATGCACAATCAGATTCTGTCAGACCTTGCTGTTGACCCCAACATAATTCCTCATCATTTAAATCCTCTAGCTACAGATACCTCTGCCCCAGCTGCTCCTCTGCAACCTACCTTCTCTCCCAGGCCTGGAGACTCAGTTGCTCCTCCAGACACCTATGTTCAAGGCTGGGAAGAAGATCCTGCTGATATTCTCCTTCAGGCTCCTCCAGAGATCAAAACTTACAAGAAGAAAAGGAAGTATGGTGAAGGCCCCTCTGCTAGCAAGACTGCTCCTACTAAAGCTACTGAACATGCTGAAGTTTGGTCTACAACCTCCAAATCCCTGATTCTGGAAACTCTCAGATTAGTTATGGAATTCCATGAGAGCGGGAATATTCATTACAGCTCATATGAATGGGAACTTTATGAAAAATTCATGACCAAGAGAATAATCTATGACAGAGAATATGGGAGGAACAACCTTACAACACCTCCTAGACCTCCCAAGTATTTTCCAAAACCCTACTGCTACCAGAAGAGACAACAAGAGAAACTAGACAGACAACAGAATCAAGGCTGACTTTCAAGGATTTTTGAGAGTGTGGAATGATTGACTATAGAATTGATAATGTTGGATATTCTTATTTATATAATTCTAAGTTTTTGCTCTTATTATCCTTTCTCATAGTCTATTGTTTGCTTGCACATTCTCTATTTAGCTTCTTTTTATGTCTATAATTCACCTTAGTGTAAAAGGTTCTGACTTCAACAAATAGGAGGAGATTGTTGGGAACTATGCCCACATTAACCCAGATTTGATGAAGACACCCTGGAACTAAGATGAATTAGTTTGTATTTGATGCTTCGTTTGAGTTATGTGTTTGCAGGACTCCAATGGGAAGTGTAGACCAATGTCAGTCTACAATGGGTCACCAAACACAGGGCCATACAGTGTAATCCCCCATTGTGTGTTCCAAAGTGTTGACTCATGTGTAGCCTCTCTATTGGGATACACTTCATATTCAAGTTGTAGGACTGTGTAATGACTTGGTGCTGATTCCCTTCTAGTAGAAGAAAAATTGCTGACAGAAATTTTTCTAAGTATTTCTCTCGAGTAGGTCCTTAACTACTCGAGTAGATTCCTTGAGATATACTCGAGTAAAACTTATACATACTCGAGTAAGAAAATTCCTCCTCTCGTGAAGTTAAGTAAAAACTCGAGTAATTCACTGACATACTCGAGTAGCTTACTTAACTACTCGAGTAGATCACTCTTCCTACTCTAGTTGCCCAAAATTTTGTTTCCAAATTTTTCTAAGTCATTTACTCGAGTAGGTACTTTATATACTCGAGTAGTTCTCGACACTGTGTCGAGTATCTCTCTTCTCTGTGTAGAGTAGTTAAGAAATACTCGAGTAGGCCATTCATATACTCGAGAAGATTTCTTTCCTCTCGAGTAGTTCAATCTACCTACTCGAGTAGCTGTTTCTCCCGTGTGCAGAATATTTCCAAGTGTTTGTCTCGAGTAGTTCTTCTAACCACTCGAGTAGTTCAATTCTGCCTACTCGAGTAGTACAACTTGTACTCGAGTAGCTCAACTCCTTCCCGTGAAAATTTTCTGTGTACTCGAGTAGATCTTCTAAATACTCGAGTAGTTAATTATATGCACTCGAGTAGTTGTCTTCTACCTACTCGAGTAACCATGAATTATATACCCGAGTAATATTTCTCTGCTTACTCGAGTAGTCCTTGACCTACTCGAGTAGTTTTATACCCACTCGTGTATATGACCTCATTTTCTCTGAAATTTCTTCTAAGTCCAGATTTGACAGATTTCCAAATCACGTGACATGATTGGTTCACGTGTACGCTATTAAAACCAATTATGACCGTTATTAGTACTCCTATAAAAGGTCTTGTCTAATCGACAAACCCTAATCAGAAAAAAAATCTTTCAAGAAGAAAATTATTCGAAGTTTTGCAGACGCCGCTTTCCAAAAAGAATCGTATATTTCATCTCTCTCTCTTCACGGAACGAAAGCCGCCGCCACCTCTATTGTTCTCCGGCAAGGGTTTCGATCTTCAAAGGAAATAGACTGAAAAAGCTCTCCAAATCGAGATCGATTTTCACATACTCATCATCTGTCCGATCGTGTAAGCAAGGAGTTCAGATCTACCGTTGCCGAGAATCTTTCTTCAACTTTTCTGATAAAGTCGCAGGCCAAGAAGAAGATTCCAGTTCCTGTTTCATTTTCAGATCTGAACCAGACAATATTACTGTTTGTATTTTTCAATACTTGTATTTCATTTCTGTAGGAGAATTTTTCTCCGAGTGTAGGAGTTTTCCACTCCGAGTTTGTAGGAAGGTGTTTCTTCTGAGTTGTAGATCCAGTTGATTGGATTGAGATTGTAGGAACTTTGTTCCGCGGGTAGGATTGTTTTTCAATCCGAGATAGTGGAGTAGCTGAGTCTAGTATATTGCTAGATCGATGAGGGAAAGTGGATGTACCCAAGATCGGGGAACCACTATAAATCTTGTCTCGTCTGTGATAGTTTGGTAGATAGATCTGTGCTGTGTTCTAAGATTTTCTATTCCGCAAAAGACGCACAACTCACCTATTCACCCCCCCCCCCCCCCTCTAGGTGATTTAGGCTGACAACTATTATCTTTCAAGTATCTTGTCTAGTCACCTACCTGGGGAGTATGCGAGGGGAGCTCGCCTATACTCGCTCAGGCTTTCCGCGATCTTGAATGCTGACTTTGACTCCTGTCTTGACTTGTTGACCTTAACTTCTGCTGACTTTGTAGTGGTAGGACCCACTCTCGACATATACAGGTTGTACACAATCCCCGCTCTTTCTGAGCGACATCGGAGCTCGGAGAGAAACATCCAACACTTATTCGGCGAGCTGCTCTGTCGAGTATCTGGGTTGCTCGCCACTTTTGACCGTCGTCCGATCTCTATAAATATGGGGGGCCTAGTTCTTTAGCCGGTTCTCTATAACTCGCGCATAATGTCGAACGCTAAGAAGATTCTTCGCGATAGTCTCGCTGCGCTGACGGGCGCCATTGGAGTCACTAAACCAAAGCGACCGCGCGAAGAGGATGTCGTCGCCGACTTACCCCCCTTAAGAGGAAAAAGATAAAGAAGTCCAAGAATAAACCCGCCTCTGGTGGTGATACCTCGCGGCCACCCCTTTCTCTCCTTGCGGCCCCCACCAGCAACCTCGTGCTCTCTACCAGCACGCAACAGTTGCTTAGCGACTTGGGACTCGACGATATTCCCAATGTCGCTATCTCTGATGCGAGCCTCCTCGACTCGCTTGACATCCCTGAGCTCTCCACTACCACGGCCTCAGAACTCGCCTCCACTCCGGCGCCACAGCAGGTTGAAGTCGTCGACCTGCCAGGTTGTCTTTTTGCCGAGATGATTTCCCATTCTGGCGGTTGTTTCTATTGCCTGTTAACCGGACTATGATACTCACAGATTCTCCCTCAGGGGGTGTGGGCGCGGCTTTGAATGTCGCCCCGTTGAGCTCCGCGCCGCTTGTTGCCCTTCCCGCCGGGAGACAAGTAAAGACCCCGCACACAGTGCAGATTAATATCGGTTCCAAAAGGACGGTTGAGGCCTCGATTCCATCGGCGAGCAAGGAACCGTCGTCGAAGAATCCTCCGCCGAGGAAAACTCTAGCGAGCAAGGGTCTCTCAGCGAGTTCTGAGTTGCCTGCGAGAAGTTCCGCTCCGCCTGCCGCGAGTTCTGCACTACCTCCGTCGAGGTATTCTCTGCCTGAGGCGAGCTCCTCCTTACCCCCGCCGCCGCCGCTTACCAACATTGCCACCATCCAGTCGGTGACCGTATCCTTTCCGCAGCTGCCGCCTCTAGTCGCGCCCTCTCAAGTCACCACGACGCGACTTACTCTGCCTCCTCCGCTGAAGAATCCTCCACCACCGGCGAGTTCGTCGCTCCCTCCACCTTCTTCATCACATCCCGCGGGTGTTAATCCGGTCAAGCCGCGGCCGAGCTACTTCCCGCCAAGGAATTCAGATCTTGTACAAGGAGGGCGCGGGCGAGGAAAGGCGGCCGAGCTCGCTGGTGGGCCATCGTCAGGCTGGCGAGATGAGTCAACTCGCGGATCGCCTCCTTGCCGATCTCGGTCTCCTCCCCGATCTGGGTCTCCTCGCAGCGGTGTGTATCGCCATTGATGTGCACATGGAGGCTATGTATCTTCGTCTAATTCTGGTGACTTTTATTTGCTGTCAGATCAGCCGACGACTCCGGGAGCAGCCTTCATCGATTCCATGGTTTTACAGGGCATGCAATATCGTCGTGCAGCTGCTCGCACTTACTTGGAGCTGGAGAGCAAGTTCGACCAGCTGGCGATTTGCGAGACTCATCGCCGAATATCATCGTTGGAAGTGCGGATGGCGAAGATGGAAGAGCTCAAGAGTACGCTGGAGAGCTACAAATCCCGCTTCCACATGGTAAGAGAGAATGATCGTCAGCTGGCGATTAACAATCATCACCTCCAGCTCATCCTTGAAGAGGTCGCCGGCATTCGCGCAAGTATGGGCTCTGTCGGCCGACTGACGAGGATGGAGGAGCAGTTGTGGCTTGGCGATGACGCGATAGCGATGACGACAGAGCATTTCCGGTGAGCGCGCGAGATGGATTGGGCCGGGCGACATCCGCATCCCCCAGAGAGGCCTAGGCCTTAGAATTTTCTTTCTTTTCTTTCTTCTTTTATCCAGAACTCGCCAAGTGCCGCTTTAATGGACAATTATTGATTGTAATAAGCGAGTTTGAACCTCGCATCTTTACCATATTAGTTTCTACTTCTGTGCTGTTTTGTGCGATATTGTGTCTGGTCTGTGCCGAGTTTATTCTGCAGGTTGCGATAATGTTTTATCTGTTCTGCGTGACCTATGCAATGGAGATGGCTTCCTCGCTTACCACGCGACTTGATTTAATACTCTCCGCAAGGAGGATACACCCCCCCCCCTTTGGCGCCTATAAATAGAGGGGGTAGGTAGGACATAAGTACGTTGTTGCGCCTTTGATCCCCTAGCTCGCGAGTATCTGTTCCTGCTCGCGTGCTGCGACTTTGCTGTGCTCCTCGCAATTCCTTCCTCTCTTCTTCTTTAAAACTCGCAGGATGGTGGGAGACGACGCCAGTGCTCACCACCAATCCCATGCCACCAACTTTGCGGATGCGGCTTTTAAGAAGTCGACCACCACTGTGCGCGACCTAGAGAACTTCAGGGAAAGACTCCTCCCCGAGGGATACTCGGCCAGACTTCTGGACCGTAGCGAGCGACTGAATACCTTCATCGAGGGCACGCTGGTCCTTCCCCTCCGGCACTTCGACGCTGGCCTGCGACTTTCACTATGGCCGGAGTATTGCGATATCCTCCGATACTTCGGCATAGTCCCCACGCAAATCAACCCCAACGACGTCGCCATCATTATGGGGTTCCTTTGCTATTTGCGCGAGGAGAGGATCATCTTCGATCTCTCCGTATTCCGCAAGATATTCGCCTTCGCGGCGACAGCCGAGGGTGTGGTCTATTTCAGCAGTCATGTCTGCACCCTGGTGGGGACGGTGAACAAAGTACATCGGTGGAGTGAGATGTTAATCGTCGTCGAGGGCGACTTTGGCGACGTCCAGGGAAGGCCGCACCAGCCTGCTGATGTCGCCTTCCTTCCACCAATACTGGAAGGCGCGCGCGAGCAACTCGTCGAAGCGTTCTGAGGTCGCCGGTTTAATGTCATCTTTTAGCGACTAAACGTCAACACACTATTTGAGGTCCACTATAACGAAGGTAAATCTTAGCAAGGAATATCGGTAGCATACTCGTCGCAATAATCGCTTGCTTACACTACTCGGCCTTTTGCAGAGCCGAACGAGCTCCTGGCGAGGCCGCTTTCTCCAGCCAAAGAAGTCGCCACCTCACTATTTGAGCCCAACTCGCCAGTTGATATCGGCAAGAAGAAGAAAATCACCAAGGGCAAAGGCAAAGCCAGGTCGCCTGGCCCCGCGATTAAGAAACAGAAGGTGTCCTCGCCACCTCCTGACGACCAGGACTCGCCGCTCCACGCTTGGCTTCCCCACTTCCACCCCAATTTCAACTTGGGGCTTGACGCAGTGGACGCCTATGGTTGCCCGTTGGTGACCTGGGCGCCGGACGAGCATCTGGTGACGCTGAGCACCAACCTCCCCTCTTGGGCGGAGGAGGCGGAGGATAAGGGGAGGCCTTCGCCGTCCTCCATGCGATGTATGGGCGAGGCGACGCCGAGGCTATGCTGGATCTCAGCGAGAAGTAACTCGCCCAGCAAGCGGCCTACTCGCTCGCCCGAGCTGTCGAGTTAAATCACTTTGCGACGAGGAGGATGCTGGAGAGGACGAAGGCCTTGAAGATCGTCAGTAAGAAGGCGATCGATCTCGGCATGGAATCCACTCGTTGGCGAGATTATGAGATATGTCGCCTCTACGCATGATGTCAATGTCGCCATGTGTGGTTCTTTGGCTGACTTCATTTTTCATCGCAGGCTACCGAGATGGAAACCGCCAAAAAACTCTCCGAGTACGAGGCGGAACTCGCCAAAGCTCGGGATGATTTGGAGGAAGCCTAGATTCACGCGGCCGAGATGGAATCTCGCATGGCCATTTTGGAAGCCGGCGCGAGCTCCTCAGTCGCGCCCGGAGGATGATCCTCATTACGCCATCAAGCGATCTCGCATCCTATGGGAGGAGAGGTCGTTCGTACGCCGCGAGATAGCCCGTGCGGCAGGCAACGTGGTCCTCGCGAGGCTGAGGATTAGCGGGAAGCTCGACGAAGGGGAGAAGGAGTTCACAGTCGACGAACTCATCCCTGAGTTACTCGCCAAGACGATCTCGCCAGATCGCCTGCCTCCGATGTCGTCGGGCTCTGACAGCAGCGGTAGCAGCGGCGGCAGCGGCGAGGAGGAAAGTGGCGATGAAGAGGACGCTGACATTGGAGATGAGGAATATCGACCTGATACTGTCGACGATGAGTCCTAGCTGCTCGCGGATATTCTTCATGCTCGCACGACATAGTCTCTTTTTTGTGACATCTTTTGTAACTTGTAAAATTTTAAAGGAAATATATATACAAGTTTAAGTTACCATGTTGGTGATTTCTTACTCGCTTATATACTGATCTCGCCTGTCTGCTGATAACACTCTCTAGGCTCGTAGGCTCGGGGAGAACGAGTGTTCATGACGATTACTCGTACGATGATATTGTCGATAATCGCGTATTTGATACTCGCACAACCATAGTCGTCCTCCATAACTCGTGCCCCGGTACTCGCCTGTAGTTGCTCGCCATGTCATACTTGCATTTTTCTGTGCCATACTCGTATATTCACCGCTACCTGCATGCATACTCGCCCCAATGCTGCTCGCATCATCCCTCCGGGAAGCTTGGTCTAACTCGATCTCACTCGAGGAGGTCTGTGGCCAATATGCAGGAGAAGAGCTCGTGCTGGGACTTGGACTTACGGGGACCTACCACTCGAGGACTTGAACATTGCTGGACTCGACAGCTCTCAGGAGGCTTGCTCAACTGGAGTGGTGTAGGTCGACTTGGGGAGGCAAGTAGTCGGTCTGCAGGAGAGGAGCTCGTACAGAGATCTCGGACTACGGCATGACTCCAACGAGGATCTTGATCTCACTCGAGGAGGTCTGTGTCCAATATGCAGGGAAGAGCTCGTGCACGGACTTGGACTTACGGGGACCTACCACTTGAGGACTTGAACATTGCTGGAGTCGACAGCTCTCGGGAGCCTTGCTCAACTGGAGTGGTGTAGGTCTACTCGGGGAGGCAAGTAGTCGGTCTGCAGGAGAGGTGCTCGTACAGAGATCTCAGACTACGACATCACTCCAGCGAGGATCTTGATCTCACTCGAGGAGGTCTGTGGCCAATATACAGGGGAAGAGCCCGTGCAGGGACTTGGACTTACGGGGACCTACCACTCGAGGACTTGAACATTGTTGGAGTCGACATGTAACACCTCCCCTGTAATGACCGTATAATATGGGTCTGGCCGGGGCCCCACAACATACAGACGCCACAGCTTCAGTATTATAAAATGCTATAGCTACCCAAACTCAAAACTCAAAACACATCACAGCGGAAAGAATAAAAGAGACTAGAAGTTATCCACGCCTACAAGAGTAACAAAATGGCCTCAAGGCCTTACAACAAGAGTGAATCCAAACTCAAATAATACATCAGTCCTGAAAGTGCATAAGCACACCTAGTCTACCTCGGCATGCAAGCTGGTCACCAAGCGCATCAAAACATACAATGTCAAAAAGCGTAGAGCTACAACAAAAAGTTAACACTTCATGAGGCTTAGGCCTTTCTGGCCAGCGAGCTAGCTCCTGCTTGCGATCCTTGCCCTGTAAAAATTATTAGTAACGTGGGCCAGCAAAGGCTGACCTCAAACTGTGTAACAAACATATCTCCTCCCGGGCGCCCCTAACGGACCCCGGGGTATTCCTCCAACCTGCAAGTTAGCACTTCGTATGCAATAATCATAAGCAAGAAAAGAAACTAAGGAAACATGCTTGGATGTCTCAGACATCATACATGTTCTCTATCATTGAGCATTGTTGAAGCCAAAATTGACCTCTGTGGAGTTCGGGGTCCCTGAAAGGGGTGACCTCACACCTACTACACTCGAGAGAACGTCACGGATCGGAGACTTAGAGACTATGAACAGACCCTAGGCTCTAGCACGGAGGTCCCACCTCATACCGGAAGGCTACCTGAGCTCTTCCCCTCCCTTACCAAAGGGCTAGGCTGGGCGCCTTGGAGAGCTCTCTCTACTCTACCAAGAGGAAGCTAAGGGAGGAGGAAGCCCAAAAGAAGTCCCTCTCCAAGGCACCCAAGGGGGTCTATTTATAGTTTTCCAAGTCCTGGGGGTAAAAAGACGAAATACCCTTACGCCCAAAAACCTTGGGCCAATAGGAAACGCCCACGCCGGGGGGCAGAGGGGTAAAACGCCCCCAAGGGCATAGCGGTAAAAGCACGCCGCCAACACCCCGCCCCCGAACACCCGAGACGGCTCCAGGCCGCCGGGCAGGCCGCGAGCAGGCCGCCCGGGCGAGCCCCAGGCTGCGGCCGCCCTGCCCGCGAGCAGGCCGCTCGGGCGAGAGCCAGACCGCGGCCGCCTCGCCCGCGAGCAGGCCGCCCGGGTGAGGGCCAGGCCGCGGCCGCCTCGCCCGCGAGCAGGCCGCTCGGGCGAGACCGGCCGCTGGCCGTCTCGCACGCGAGCAGGCCGCCGGGGCGAGGGCCAGGCCGCGGCTGCCTCGCCCGCGAGCAGGCCGCCCGGGCAAGGGCCAGGCCGCGGCCGCCTCGCCCGCGAGCAGGCCGCTCGGGCGAGACCGGCCGCTGGCCGTCTCGCCGCGAGCAGGCCGCCCAGGCGAGGGCCAGGTCGCGACCGCCTCGCCCGCGAGCAGGCCGCTCGGGCGAGATCGGCCGCTGGCCGTCTCACCCGCGAGCAGGCCGCCCGGGCGAGGGCTAGGCCACGGCCGCCTCGCCCGCGAGCAGGCCCTCCCGGGCGAGGGCCAGGCCGCGGCCGCCTCGCCTGCGAGCAGGCCGCTCGGGCGAGACCGGACGCCGGTCGTCTCGCCTGCCCCTACCACAGACTCAACAGGGTGGGGCGGGTGCTACCCAACTTGCCGCACCCGCCCCCCCAACAAAGGAGCCACTGGGGGGAGCCACTTTTCCTCCCCCCTAATAGTATGTTTCCAAGCCAGAGCCAAAATTGGCCACCGAGAGTGCCAAATTTCCAAAAGGCTTAAAAACTAAGCACGCCTCATTTAGGGTCTACTCTCCGCGAATACGGGGTTGTACACAATCCCCGCTCTTTTCGAGGTTGGCACAAGCTCGGAAAGAACATCCAACCCAACGTATTCGCGGAGTGTAACTATCCTGCGGGGTCAACCTGCCATTGCCAGCTATGGGAGCCTGGGGGCGAGAAGTACTACCTCAGGGTAAAAAACACTTGGCTCCCACAAGAAGTACCACCGCCTGCCCAACTAGTTAGAGCCTGGGCAGCGGGTCCATCTCGGGCAAAAAGGGACTTACTCCCCCCAAGGCACATTCGACCCAACCAGCTAGTGGGAGCCTGGCTGAGGAGATCCTCTTGGGGGTGGGACTTGATCTCCCCGAGGCGCATTCGACCCAACCAGCTAGTGGGAGCCTGGCTGAGGAGATCCTCTCGGGGGTGGGGACCTGATCTCCACGAGGCACATTCGACCCATCCAGCTAGTGGGAGCCTGGATGAGGAGATCCTCTCGGGGGTGGGGCTCACTCTCACCGAGGCACATTCGACTTAACCAGCTAGTGGGAGTCTGGCTGAGGAGATCCTCTCGGGGGTGGGGACCTGATCTCCCCGAGGCACATTCGACCCATCCAACTAGTGGGAGCCTGGATGGGGAGATCCTCTCGGGGGTGGGGACATGATCTCCCCGAGGCACATTCGACCCATCCAGCTAGTGGTAGCCTGGATGAGGAGATCCTCTCGGGGGTGGGACTTGATCTCCCCGAGGCACATTCGACCCAACCAGCTAGTGGGAGCCTGGTTGAGGAGATCCTCTCGGGGGTGGGGCTCACTCTCCCCGAGGCACATTCGACCCAACCAGCTAGTGGGAGCCTGGCTGAGGAGATCCTCTCGGGGGTGGGGACCTGATCTCCCCGAGGCACATTCGACCCATCCAGCTAGTGGGAGCCTGGATGAGGAGAGATCCTCTCGGGGGTGGGACTTGATCTCCCGAGGCACATTCGACCCAACCAGATAGTGGGAGCCTGGTTGAGGAGATCCTCTCGGGGTGGGGGCTCACTCTCCCCGAGGCCATATTCGACCCAACCAACTAGTGGGAGCCTGGCTGAGGAGACCCTCTCGGGGGTGGGGAACCTGATCTCCCGAGGCACATTCGACCCAAACAGCTAGTGGGAGCCTGGCTGAGGAGATCCTCTCGGGGGCGGGGACCTGATCTCCCCGAGGCACATTTCGACCCATCCAGCTAGTGGGAGCCTGGATTAGGAGATCCTCTCGGGGGGTGGGACTTGATCTCCCTGAGGCACATTCGACCCAACCAGACTAGTGGGAGCCTGGTTGAGGAGTATCCTCTCGGGTGGGGGGCTCACTCTCTCCCGAGGCACATTCGACCCAACCAGCTAGTGGGAGCCTGGCTGAGGAGATCCTCTCGGGGTGGGGACCTGATCTCCCCGAGGCACATTCGACCCAACCAGCTAGTGGGAGCCTGGCTGAGCAGATCCTCTCGGGGGTGGGGGACCTGATCTCCCCGAGGCACATTCGACCCATCCAGCTAGTGGGAGCCTGGATGAGGAGATCCTCTCGGGGTGGGACTTGATCTCCTCCCCGAGGCACATTCGACCCAACCAGCTAGTGGGAGCCTGGTTGAGGAGATCCTCTCGGGGGTGGGGCTCACTCTCCCCGAGGCACATTTCGACCCAACCAGCTAGTGGGAGCCTGGCTGAGGAGATCCTCTCGGGGGTGGGGACCTGATCTCCCCGAGGCACATTCGAGACCCCAACCAGCTAGTGGGAGCCTGGCTGAGGAGATCCTCTCGGGGGTGGGGGACCTGATCTCCCCGAGGCACATTCGACCCATCCAGCTAGTGGGAGCCCTGGATGAGGAGATCCTCTCGGGGGTGGGACTTGATCTCCCTGAGGCACATTCGACCCAACCAGCTAGTGGGAGCCTGGTTGAGGAGATCCTCTCGGGGGTGGGGCTCACTCTCCCCGAGGCACATTCGAACCCAACCAGCTATTGGGAACCTGGCTGAGGAGATCCTCTCGGGGGTGGGGACTGATCTCCCTGAGGCACATTCGACCCATCCAGCTAGTGGGAGCCTGGATGAGGAGATCTTCTCGGAGGTGGGGACTGGGTGTTTTCACTTGGGTTCTTCGAAATCCAACATCCTCAAATGGGGGAAAACAAGATGTGTTACATGACCCCACCCCCCCCCCCGACTCAGCCGGTCGGGGGCTGACTCAATACAACATAAGAAAAATACAGGACTCCGCCGGGGCGAGGTTCCTCAGGGGGTCTGGGCCTGGTGGTCGCCATCCGCTTCCTGCTCGCCGGACACTTCCATCCTGCTTAGGCTCTCCATGATCTTCTCCATCTCCTTTGCCTTGGCCAACCAAGAGATGGTGTTGACAGCCGTGACGTAGCACTACCTTGCCATCCTGGAGTCCCCCTTGACTCTGACCTGGATCCATCCGAGTGAACTTGAGGCTTGTGGAAGGAAGACGACACGCAACGGAAGGCGTTGATGAGGGGCCTTCCGAAGATGGCGTTGTAGCTGCTTGGAGCGTTAATAATGACGAACCGGCAGTTTCTCGAGGCCCCTCCCAATTTTACTTGGAGTCAACCCCACCTTCAACCTCCTTCCTCTCCCCTGAAAATCCGAACAGGGGTCCGTCCGAGGCCAACACCCTCCTTGGCTCTACCTTCATCTCGTCGAACGCCTTCCTGAAAACGACGTTGACAGAACTTCCGTTGTCAACCAAGATCCGGAGATGGTGTAGCCTTCGATGGCCGTCTGGATGACCAGCGCATCGCAGAATGGATCCTCATGATCCGGAAGGTCCTTCACCGAGAAGGTGATCTTTTCCTCTGGGGCGGGGTCTGGGAGGTTGAGGCGACGCTCCTTCGGTACATGACATGGAGGCTTGCCTTCCGAGTGGCCTCACCCCAACTCCACCATGGATCACAGCTATTCTACCTCGGGGCCCGACATCGACCCGGTCCTCACACACGTCATCCCCCCTTCTCTAGGTAGAACCTACTCAACCCGCACCGGCGGCTGCGGCTGGACGAGGCCTCTCTCCCCCCTTACTTCCAAGAACTCGGGCAGGTAGCTGTGGCGTGACCCCTCCTGGTGAAGTCACAGTACGGTAGCGCTCCTCCCTCCTTCGGTGGGCTGGGTGTTCTCTCCTGTTTCCTCTTCTTCCTCCACCTATCGCCAAGGCTTGCTGCGGCGGGGGTAAGAGCTGCCTTGGGGCTTGCCTGTGGAAGTTGAACCTCCCTTGGCCCCCATGGAAGTTCCCCCATCTTGGACGTAACCTCTTCCTGGACCCTGAACAGGTCCTCCCTGCTGCCTCCAACCTGTTCTGGGCCCTCCTGGGCTCTCCGCTCCTCTCTCCTTCTTCCTTCCTAAGGTCTTGAGCCACCTTGCTCCTTCGACTCCATCTCTGTCAGCTTTGCCAACTTCTTGACAAATGCGGGTTGCGCCTCCATGGCTATCTCCTCGGCCGCCCTCTCCATCAGCTCCTCAAAGTAAAGGGGGGCCTTTCGAGTCAGGCTCATCTTGAAAACCCCTCGCGTACCCCACCGTGAACGCCATCTGGAGGGCATACCCTGACATCTCCTGGACCTCCAGGATCTCCTCCTTGAACCTGTCAATGTAACGGGCCAGCGACTCCTCGGCCCCCTGCCTTATCAGGAAGATGGACTCGGGACTCGTCTTCCGCTTCTTGGAGGGGAGAAGCGAAGCTGAAAGCTCCGGCTCAAGTCCTCGAACCCATAGATCGACCTCGGAGGGAGTTGATGGAACCAGTCCCTTGCCTTCTCCTTCAGCGTGATTGTAAAGAGGCGACACTTGAAGGCATCCGTCATCGGCCTGATGGAGACGGCATCCTCGAACCACTGCAGATGCTGGACGGGGTCATCCTTCCCCGTATAGTAAGCCATGTCTGGCTCTCTGAACCCCTCGGGAACGAGAGCTGAGATGATCAGCTCGCTGAAGGGTGACCCCCTAAGGGGTGGTCTCGCCACCTCCACTCGCGCAACTTGCTCGCCTGGGAGTTGGCACTCCCGGGCTAGAGAACAACTCTCGGCCGGTGAGGTCTTGCTCGACCCCATCGCCCATCCTCTCCTTCCCGGGCCTTCTTCCTGGGACACTTCCTTCTCCCCCTGCTGGGGTCATCTCGCCTAGACCCCTGGGAGTCGACTCGTCTAGAGGGGGAGCTAACTCCTGGGGGGTAGGGATGGAGCTGCCACCCTGAGGAGCAATGCTTCGCAGCATCTCCATGATGCCCTGGATGGAGGTCATGAACTCTTGCCTCCCCCACAAAGGGTCCTGGGGTGGAGAGCTCGCCGAGATCATCACTACCTCCTTGACCTCCCATCATGACACTCCCGAGATCTTCTGTGCTGGTCACTCTCCACGCTCACCGCACCAAAAGTGTTGAAGCCAAAATTGACCTCTGTGGAGTTCGGGGTCCCTGAAAGGGGTGACCTCACACCTACTACACTCGAGAGAACGTCACGGACTGGATACTTAGGAGACTATGAACAGACCCTCGGCTCTAGCACGGAGGTCCCACCTCACACCCGGAAGGCTACCTGAGCTCTTCCCCTCCCTTACCAAAGGGCTAGGCTGGGCGCCTTGGAGAGCTCTATCTACTCTACCAAGAGGAAGTTAAGGGAGGAGGAAGCCCAAAAGAAGTCCCTCTCCAAGGCACCCAAGGGGGTCTATTTATAGTTTTTCCAAGTCCTGGGGGTAAAAACACTGAAATACCCTTACGCCCAAAAAACCTTGGGCCAATAGGAAACGCCCACGCCGGGGGGCAGAGGGGTAAAACGCCCCCAAGGGCATAGCGGTAAAAGCACGCCGCCAACACCCCACCCCCGAACACCCAAGACGGCTCCAGGCCGCCGGGCAGGCCGCGAGCAGGCTGCCCAGGCGAGCCCCAGGCCGTGGCCGCCCTGCCCGCGAGCAGGCCGCTCGGGCGAGAGCCAGGCCGCGGCCGCCTCGCCCACGAGCAGGCCGCCCGGGTGAGGGCCAGGCCGCGGCCGCCTCGCCCGCGAGAAGGCCGCTCGGGCGAGACCGGCCGCTGGCCGTCTCGCCCGCGAGCAGGCCGCCCGGGCGAGGGCCAGGCCGCGGCCGCCTCGCCCGTGAGCAGGCCGCCCGGGCGAGGGCCAGGCCGCGGCCGCCTCGCCCGTGAGCAGGCCGCTCCGGCGAGACCAGCCGCTGGCCGTCTTGCCCGCGAGCAGGCCGCCCAGGCGAGGGCCAGGCCGCGGCCGCCTCGCCCGCGAGCAGGCCGCTCGGGCGAGACCGGCCGCTGGCCGTCTCGCCCGCGAGCAGGCCGCCCGGGCGAGGGCCAGGCCGCGGCCGCCTCGCCCGCGAGCAGGCCACCCGGGCGAGGGCCAGGCCGCGACCGCCTCGCCCGCGAGCAGGCCGCTTGGGCGAGACCGGACGCCGGTCGTCTCGCCTGCCCCTACCACGGACTCAACAGGGCGGGGCGGGTGCTACCCAACTTGCCGCACCCGCCCCCCCCCCCCCCCCCCCAATAAAGGAGCCACTGGGGGGAGCCAACTTTTCCTCCCCCCTAATAGTATGTTTCCAAGCCAGAGCCAAAATTGGCCACCGAGAGTGCCAAATTTCCAAAAGGCTTAAAAACTAAGCACGCCTCATTTAGGGTCTACTCTCCGCGAATACGGGGTTGTACAAGCATATAATAATAGGGCCTACTATGCAACATGAATGCAACACCCGGGCTTCACCCAAGGCACCCTATAACGTATGCATCTAGCACAACATCACATCATTTGGGTACTCATCATTTCCCCATTGGCATAAAGCCGCAAACAAAGGGGAACCACAATCCCCCAATAGCATACAAGCCGCCACACGGAACTCTTGCCAAGGCCCCACCCGATCACGGTCGCAGACCCGGGCTTGCCGGCAAACTCTGACTTCTCACGTCAGGATTCCGTCCAACACACTGACCGATTCTAAGAACCCTTGCTGGACCCCACCCACTCATGGCCTCATTGCCCGGGCTTGTCCCATGCTCGGTATAACGGTCCAGGCCCATCCCATGGGAACCCGCTGGCACCACTGGCCTACCAGGGTCCAGACCCGGGCCCACCACTAGTAGTCAGCCTATCACATTCAATCCTGCAGGCCATGCACCCCAACCCCTCTCCATAAACAGGCGGGTTGTTGAGGCCGGGGATCGAACCCAAGACCTCCTTGATAAGGAGTTTTCAAACCACTCCTCATAACCAATTGAGTTGCAGCTTAATTGGTGATGAGGAGTGGTTTGAAAACTCCTTATCAAGGAGGTCTCGGGTTCGATCCCCAACCTCAAAAACCCGCCTGTTTATGGAGAGGGGTTCGGGTGCATGGCCTGCAGGCTTGAATGTGATAGGCTGACTACTAGTGGTGGGCCCGGGTCTAGACCCTGCTAGGCCGGCGGTGCCAGCGGGTTCCCATGGGATGGGTCTGGACCATTATACTCGGCTTTCTCGTCAGTCTCACATAAAGGGGACTAGTCTCGTCGGGACACTTTCCACACATGACTTGCACGTCACGGGATAGCCAGCCGACCACGGAGACATAGCCACGCCTTGGCACATCACAAACCAAGACATTTCCTCCATAATCCCTCATACGTACTGCAGCGTTCCCGCGCATCAAGGAAACCATCTACCACTCATGTGGAGCTAACCTTGTTCACCAAGGAAACCATCTACTGCTCATGAGGAGCTAACCTTGTTCACCAAGGAAACCATCTACCGCCAATGAGGAGCTAACCTTGTCTGGTACCGGCCACACGTACTCGTGCAAGATAAAGGGAAGAACATCATAAACAACACGAACATCACAAACAGCCCTGTTGGATCCCTAGTTGATTTGGGCTAGGTTCACTGACTTAGGATGTGACCCATCATGTATATCCAGGGTCAACTTGTGTCCTAGAGTCTAGGTCAAGTCCTTAGGCTCAACTCCCGATGGACCAGCTTTCAATAAGACCATCAGATACTCCAGTCTAATAAGTTTTCAAGACCAAGTAAAGCGAGTTCGATGTTTGTCGAACTCAGCTCGACGAAAGGAGTTCTGCGCTCGACGATCGTGAGACAATTCTTAGTGCTGAGCTCGACAATCTGTGTTCTCTGTTCGATGAAGACTCAATTTTTACATCAAGCCAAAGTCAGGAGAACTTCAAATTTTTCTAAGTCCAGCTTCAAGCTTCGGTCGACGAATTATATTCTGAGCTCGACGAACTTGGACCTCAAGTTGTCAATTTCTCAGGTCGACGAAGTCAGCTTCTCAGGTCGACGAATGCTGTACTCTATTCGACGATTTCTGGACCCAGAGAAATTGTGTTGACACTTAGGGTTTGTGTCGACACCAGACAATTTGTGTCGACACCAGCTTATGTCGACACCAGAGGATTTGTGTCGATACCAGAGGATTTGTGTCGACACCAGGATATCAGTCGACACCAGAGGATTTGTGTCGACACCAAGATCAATCTGTCGACACCAACTTATGTCGACACAGCATTTCAGCAGATGCAAAATATTTTGCCCAAGTCCAGAACTTTTCTCAACTCGACGAATTTGATTCTCAGCTCAACGAATGAAGACTGTTTGTTTGACGAATGAAGATTGTCTGGTCAACGAACACTCTCAAGCTCGGCTCGACGAACTCAAGCTCAGCTCGACGAACACAAGTGCAGCTCGACGAATTGTGTTCTTCGTTCGACGAATACAGACTAGGTCTTCTTTAAGTTTCCCGTCCCATTTCTTGGCGCTCATTCCCGAACATTTAATGTCAGATCTTCTCGGAATGTTACCGTTAGAACGCGCATTGACTATGGACGATTACATGCCGTTTTTCCATGGGACAGTTAGGGAAATTATTGATTGTCGCTTATTTCCAAAGCCGGCTGTAATTACTGCACGACATTCAAAAGTTTGAATGTTCCTCAGTCAGAAAAAGATACACAGTAAGAGAGAAAAAGATCAAGCAGTGATAGAGTAACAGAAACACAATACAACAAGCAATACACACAATCAGATAGACACTCTGAGGTTGCAGAGAAGAACAATCATTCTCAAATCAAAAATTCTTGACTGCAATCAGCCTTGACCAGAGAACATTTTCAAGAAGAAGAAGAAGAACAACAATCAAATTCAATCAAGAGTCTTCTTCTCTCTATTCTCAGGACAACTTCAAAGGATAACAAAACTTTATCTGTCAAAAGAAGTTCCTGAATCATTTCTGGTCCAGGCATTCTAGGTCATTGAAGACCTATCACCCTGAAGAAGTGCTCCAGCTTTCCTGACCAATTCAAGATCCCTGGGGGAGCAAGATCTGCTACAATCAATCCACAAGTCTTCTCTTTGATTGTTGACAGAGAAGACACTTATCACCTTCTTTCCAATTCCTGTACAGGCTTTTAAATCCCTTCAAAATTATTCTGGCTGCAAGTCTCCTTCCAAAAGACTTGAGGTTTGGTTTTTGAGCACCTGAACAAAAGCTCATTGGTGTCAGACACCTGATCAAAAACTTGAGTGGATTCCTACCAGGGTGGTAGAAGAGTGGATGTACCCAGATTGGGGAACCACTATAAAATTCTTGTGTCGTCTGGTTGCTCTTTTCTTCTATTTTTTGGCTGTGCTCTGTGATTGTTTAGGTTATTGTGTTTATTTATTTGTTTGCTTCCCTGTTCACTTAGGAATACAACAAAAGTTGTAAAAAGTTTTAAGAAAGCACAATACTCTATTCACCCCCCCCCCTCTAGAGTATTTCAGATCTAACCTGCACTTTCAATTGGTATCAGAGGGAGGTTGGTTAAAATACCACATCTTAGTGGTTGTACAGGCTAACACCTGAACCCACAGATCCCTCTAGTTAGATCTGTTTGTTTTAAGTTTGTTATTAGATTTATTTCTTCACATACATGGCCCAAAACAAAGACTATGCAAGCATCAAACCTCCAGTGTGCAATCTTAACAAGTTTGCCATCTGTAAGGCAAGAATCAGATTATACATGAACTCTATTGATGAGGATACCTTTTCTGTTATTTTGACAGGTGCACCTCCAGCACCTGCAGCTCCTACCAACACTTCTACCAACATGACTGCAGTGCCTCCTCCAGAAAACAATGATGCATACAAGAAAGCCAAGATGGCAGATGCTAAGGCAATGAATATCTTAGCCCAGACTATGTAAGATGACATATTCCAGAAGGTGACTGAGTGCACCTCAGCCAAGGCCATTTGGGACTCCCTCAACCAAATGGTAGCTAGCTCTGCAGATGAAACAATGGACAGAAGATCCAATCTCATATCCATGTATGAGAACTTTAAAAAGGATGAGAATGAATTAGTGGCAGACATGTACAACAGGCTGAGCACAATCATCAATGAGCTCAAAACTCTGGATAAGGACATCACCTTGACAGAGGTTAATGATAAGATTCTGATGTGCTTCCCTAGCTCTTGGGATTCCAGAATCTGACCAATCAAAGAAGCCAGAAGCCTCAATGAGATATCAACTGAGTCTATGTTAGGCAAATTGAAATCCTATGAGCAGCTGATCAAATCAAGAGAAGCAGCAGAATAGAATGCAACAACTCCAGTTAGAAAGGAGCACAACATAGCCTTCAAAGCATCTGAAGAAAATGAGACATCAACTTCCAATGAAGAGCTCATGAGCCTCTTTGCCAAAAGGTTCTACAAGATGGCAAGGAAGGATTTCAGAAGGAAATCATCCAGACAGGATAATAAGCCCAAGTTTGACAAGACACTAACCAAGGAGGTGGTGTGCTTTGGGTGTAGAAAACCTGGAAACTACATTTCAGAATGTCCAGAAAACCAGAAGAAGGACAAGAGCAGAGAAAAGGACTCCAGGAGAAGACGTAGCAACAGACCCACTTCCAGCAAATATAAAAAGAAAGACAAGGGATTTGTTGATGAGACTTGGAGTGACACTAAAGAAGAAACATCCTCTTCCAGTTCAAGTGAATAAGAGGAAGAAGCCAGATCCAAGGAGGTGTGCCTTATGGCAATTGATGCCTCCAGGAGTAATTTTGGATCAGAAGAAGAATCAGAAGATGAAGCTGCCTCAGACTCAGAGACAGATCAGGTTATTTTTAGCTTTGACTTTAGTTCTGATTTATTTAAAACTGAATTCAAAACAATGTGCTTAGACTTAATCAACTCAAAAAAAGAAATAAAACCTCTTATAGAGAGATTAGGAAGTCTAGAATCAGTTAATTCAGAAAACATTAAGCTAACAGGCCTTAGTTTTGAATTCAGTTTTAAATAATTAAATTAAAATCTGAATTATGTGAGGCCAAACAACTTGAGCAATCTCTCAATGGGAGAAGTCTCAAGCTGATGGACATCACAAGCACAGTGAATAACAGATTAAATGGCAAGCTGGGCTTGGGTGCTTCATCAAGTTTACCCCCCATAATAAAGAAAAATATTCTTTCAACCCCATCAAATTTATCTCTGCTAAGGGAAAGGAAAAAATATGAAAAAATCATTGTCTGAAAACACTCCTAAACCTATAAACAAGAGAAACAAAAATCTGAAAACAGCAAATAAAAACAAAGTTCAGCAGCATTCGTCGAATGCAGATCGACGAAATGTGGCCAGTTCGTCGAACCCAGATCGACGAACGCTGAACGCAAACTTCAGATATAATAATTCGTCTAACTGCGATCGACGAACTGTGTATGGTTCGTCGAGCAAAGGTCGATAAACTTGGGGCGCAAACAATGACTATTGTCATTCTCTGAGCAGAGATTGACGATCTCAGCCCTATTCGTCGAACTCTGGTCGACGAACTTACAACAATTCGTCGAACCCAGAAAGACCAAACTCAAATCATTTCTCTTACAGAAATCTTAAGCCAACTAATAAGACATTTAATCCAGTAGCTGATTGGGTAATTCCACCTAGGAGATATCACCCCTTAGGGTATAAATCACAACATGCTTTATCAGTTATATCTAGTTTTTCATTCCAACCAAATCAAGGACCCAAGGTAACCTGGGTCAAGAATAATTGAGTTTTGTTTTTCTTTGCAGGTGCAGGTGAAGAGATGTCCAAGGGTGAGTCAGACCTGGTACTTGGACAGTGGTTACTCCAAACACATGACAGGCATCAAGGTCAATTTATCCAACTACAAGCCCAAGCTAGGACCAAAGGTGATTTTTGGAGATTACAATAGTGGTCAATCAGAAGGATATGAGACAGTGAAGATTGGAGCAGTGACCTTCAGGAAAGTAACTTATGTAAGAGGACTTAAACATAACCTTATATCCATAAGTCAATTATGTGATGAAGGTTATCAGGTATATTTTAACTCTACTTCCTATTCTATTATTGATAATAAAAACAAAACTGTTTAATTGGACTTAGACAAGGTAACACATATTTAGTAGATTTTATTTCTGCCACAACTGATATCTGCTTACTGAATGTTACTAGTAATCAAAATGAGTTATGGCATAAAAGATTAGGACATGTAAACCTTAAGAATATATCTAGGTTATCTAAAGACAACCTTGTTAGAGGCTAACCTTCTGGCCCCTACAAGAAGGAAAGCCTATGCAGGGCTTGTCAATTAGACAAGCAAACCAAAACCAGCTTTAAATCCATTAATAAAAGTGATTCACCTAGGATATTGTACTTGCTTCATGTGGATCTATTTGGACCCATTGCAGTACAAAGCCTAGGAGGGAAGTCTTATACTTTAGTGATTGTTGATGACTTCTCTAGATTCAGTTGGGTAGCCTTTCTGAGAGCTAGGTCAGATACATTCAAGGTTCTTACAGATTTTCTCAGGACCATACAGATTGAGTTCTCTACTCATGTTGCATTGATCAGAAGTGATCATGGCACAGAGTTTGAGTCTCTTCTTATGCATGAGTTCTGTGAGAAGGAAGGTATCAGGCAGTGCTTCTCGGCTCCTAGAACTCCCCAACAAAATGAGGTTGCTGAAAGGAAAAATAGGACACTCATTGAATCTGCAGGCACATTATTGGCAGATGCTTACATGCCTCTATCCTTTTGGGCAAAAGCTGTAAACACTGCTAATTATGTCCTGAATAGAAGCCTTATACATAAACTGAAGAACAAGACCCTCTATGAATTACTTAAAGGAAAGAAACCTAAAATCACATATTTTAAAGTTTTTGGTTTCATTTGTTACATTCACACAAATAACAAGAGATACATTAGAAAATTTGAGGCCAAGGCTGAAGAAGGGATTTTTCTAGGATATTCCCAAGTAAGCGAGGCCTATAGGGTGTTCAATAAATCAACTCTTAAAATTGAAGAATCTATTCCTGTATCTTTTGATGAGGCTAACATGTCATACAAGGAGAAAGAGATTTCTACCATAAGCTCTTTGCATGTTCCACCATTGTGTGAGTTTATGGATATACTGAACCTTACCCAAGAGGTATCAAACCATCCTACTCCATAGGTTGCTGAAGATAGTGAAGAGGAAAGTCAAGAGAAAGTGGCTGAACTTACCTCAACAGCTAGTATCATTCCCCAAGAGGAATTAAACACAGAAGCTGTTTCCCAACCAACTCCACCAACTGATCTTGTCACACTTAGAGATCACCCCAGATCTCAAGTGATTGGAGACATTTCAGCAGGTGTACAGACAAGGCATCAACTCAACCAAGACTTGATGCATGTCTGTTTTCTCTCTCAAATTGAACCTCTCACCATTCATGAGGCAGAGCAAGATCCCCACTGTATCATTGCAATGTAAGAGGAACTAAATTAGTTTGAGAGATGTAGAGTTTGGGATTTGGTTGCAAGACCCCATAACTACCCAGTTATTGGAACCAAATGGGTCTACAGGAACAAGTTGGATGCTCAAGGCAACATAGTGAGGAATAAGGCTAGGCTTGTTGCTCAAGGCTACAGACGAGAGGAAGGAATAGAATATGACCAAACCTTTGCCCCTGTTGCAAGGTTAGAGGCCATTAGGATATTCCTTGCCTATGCAGCTCACAAGAGATTCAAGGTCTACCAAATGGATGTCAAGAGTGCATTTCTGAATGGAGTACTTCAAGAAGAGGTTTATGTAGAACAACCTCCAGGTTTTATCTCTCCAACTCAACCCTCTTTTGTTTTTAAATTGCATAAAGCTCTCTATGGTTTAAAGCAAGCTCCAAGAGCTTGGTATGAGACCCTAGCAAGCTTTCTTTTAGAGCATAAATTTACAAGAGGAACCATAGATAAAACACTTTTCACTAGACATCATAAGGACCAAATATTGTTAGTACAAATATATGTGGATGACATTATTTTTGGGTCTACTGATCCCAAATTGTGCAAGAGGTTTGCTGACCTCATGCATTCTAAATTTGAGATGGGTAGCATGGGTGAGCTTTCCTACTTCCTTGGTATCCAAGTGAAGCAGCTCCCAGATGGTATCTTCCTCTCCCAAGCTAAGTATGCTAAAGAGCTTATCAAAAGTTTGGGATGGGTGATGCTTCAGGGATGAAAACCCCTATGGCTACAAATGCTGTTGTGGATTCTGATGCAGTAGGGAAACCTGTGGATCAGAAAAATTATAGGGCAATTGTTGGATCCATATTATACCTAACAGCTAGTAGACCTGATATAATGTTTGTCACATGCCTTTTTGCTAGGTTCCAAGTGAACCCTAAAGAATCTCACCTTATTTTCCTAAAAAGAATTTTAGATATATAAAGAGTTGCCCTAGTCTAGGACTCTGGTATCCTGTAGAGTCAGAGTTTGAGTTAACTAGATACTCAGATGCTGACTATGCTGGATATAGAGTGGACAGGAAAAGTACCTCTGGAACTTGCCAGTTCCTTGGTATGAGACTTGTCTCCTGGTTTTGTAAAAAACAGACATCTGTGTCTACATCAACTGCAGAAGCAGAATACATGGCTGCTGGTAGCTGCTGTTCACAGATGTTATGGATACAAAACCAAACTTAGACTATGGTGTCAACTTAAATAATTCAACACTATTTTGTGATAATACTAGTGCTATTACTATAACATAGAATCCAGTTCACCATTATAGGACTAAATATATTGAAATAAGACAACATTTCATTAGAGATAATGTGGACAAAAAGAAAATTAACTTGATCCATATTCCTACTGATCTACAGAGAGCAGACATTTTCACCAAGCCATTGGATGAGAAAACCCATCTGTTCTTTATAAATCAACTGAGAATGATTAATGGAGAAGAGTTAAACTAGTTTCTGTCTGCATTCGACGAATTTTCCAGAGTTCGTCGAACGGAGTTCGACGACTTAGGGAAAGTTTGAGAGATTCTCGTCGAACGGAGATCGATGAATTCTCTGTGTGTGGAAACAATTTTCATCGACCGGAGATCGACGAACTTTGCTTCAAAAGACATTTCGTCGAACGGAGTTCGACGAACTATTTTTGATTCTTCTGGATGAGATCGACGAATTATCTGTCTATAATTTATTTCGTCGAGCTCAATTCGAAGAATTTCTCTTTTTCGTGGAACCGAGTTTGTCGATTCATATTCTGAAAATCTTATATCTAGGTTTTATTCAACCTCCGTCCCGCGCTTTCAGTTTCTTTGCTCTTGATCGCCGTTTCTCTCTGTGTTTTTCTTGCAGGTCATCAATGGCGATTCCCATAGGAGCTTTGGTTGCGATGAAGTTTGATACTGGATTCGACATGGATTTTGAGTTTTTTCAACATTCTGACCCCATCTTTCTGTATATCTTGGAATTACTGGAAGAACTTAATCTAAAGGATTTCATGACCAGGCGCATTAAACTACATGTAACTGAAATAAGAGAATGGGTATATACATCTACTGTTTCTGAGGATGATGTTTAGACAGGCAATATTGGGAATACTGCTGTTTCCCTCTCTCCCGCAATTCTGTCTGAGATTTTTGGTTTGGTGAATGGAGAAGACCATATAGAAATGGATTCTGAAGAGTTTGGTGATATGCTGAAACTAATGGGTTTTTCAGATAGCCACCCTAACAAACTGCTGGAGAAGTAACTGTCTGTCGCGTACCAATTTCTGGCAGACATTGTAGGGAAAGTGCTAATGGGAAAGCACTCAGCGCATGACTACATAACCCGGCATCAATTTCTGATCATGTGCGCAGTGGTGAACAAGCGCTCTGTAAATTGGAGTAAGGTTTTCTTTGAGTTGATCAAGAAGAAGAATAGCAAGAAGGAAGTCTGCTTTGGCAGAATTTTGGGAATTTTTCTTCAAGAGAAGGTTGCTGAATGTATGGTCTCCCCGACCATCTCCATAAACGCCAGCAAGCGCCTCACATGCGCTCTGTTTGGCAGGTGGGAGAGGACTATCTCCAAACCTTCCAAGGGTTCTTCCTCTTCCATCCCACCTTCTGAGAGCACAAGGGCTGTAAAGGCCACTCCCCTCCCTGCTGAAGAGGTCCTTACATCTCATCCATCCCTTCCAGCACCCCTTCCTCCAAAGAAGCCTCCTCATGTGCCTACCCCTCCTTCATCTCCACCACTCGACATTACAAACATTCCATCTCCACATCCAAATCTCTCTCCACCTCCATCTTCCCCTCTGCAAGTTAATCATCAACCCACTCCTCCAGCTTCACCTCATTCACAAATTCCTACACCTCCTCAGTCTCCTCTTCCCCCACACTTATCCACCATTCCATCTTACAACATACCCTCAGACACAATCATGCCAGATGCCCCCACTCCATCTGTTATTCCTCCTCCCATTCCATTCTCTTCCCCTTCCCCATTTGATCCATCTACCATCTTCTCCTTGCTCACTCCTCTCATCAAATCTCTCATCCAAGAGGCCATTATACCTCTTGTGAACTCCATCCATTCCTTGTCTGCCCAGATCTCTATCCTATCTACTGCCCCCTCTTTATTCAGGGGCCTGGCTCCAGGTATTCCTGAACCCAGGCAGGGGGAGATGCTAAGTGATGAAGTTGCAGCAGATGCAGTTGTAGCAGTAGCAGCAGTTCCCTCTCCAGCAGATGCAGATTCAGATGAGGATACAGTAATTTTGACAGATTTTGATTCTGAAATGATTGAGTTAATTCAATTTATGGATAATGACATTGATTTGGATGAGTCAGTTGAACAAATAACATATGTTGGTGATTTTTATTTAAATCCCACAGTGAATTTATCTGTTTTGTTGAGTAATTTTGATACTGCATATATGCAATTCTTTCTAACAGATTTTTCTAAGCCAAGTTTGGCTATTGTACCTTATACCTCTCCAGCTAGTCCAGCAGTTGCTAAGCAACTCTGTGACAATTTTGCTCTCTCAGCTTCAGCCTCCATCTCAGCTTCTAGCCCAGAGGTCATTCCAGAAGATACTTCAGTGCCAGTTTCAGCACCAGATTTTGTTATGGATGACTCTCCCCTGCCAGATTTGGATGAGCTTATTCAGGCTGACATTGAAGAAGAAAACAGGATAGCAGTTTAAAGCTCTGTCCCTATTGTTTCTGTTTCCTGTGCATCTCCCTCCTCTCCTCTTGCTGATATTCCAATTCCTGAACCTTTTGCCCCTCCTCCAGAAAAGGCAGTTATTTCTGATAAAGCTTTGAAAGCTTTGGATGCTCTTTATGACATCCCTCAAGGTTTTGATTCTGAAGAAGAAGATGATGATGACTCTGATGAAGATGCCGCAAGTAAGAAAAAGAGATTGTTGTCAAAGAAGAGAAAGGCTCCTCCTCCTCCAGCTTCCAAGCCAAATCCCACTGCAGACACTCCTTATTATATTCTGCACAATGTTGCTCCATATAAGGGAATGCCAGCATGGATGTGGCTATCCAAGAACCAACAAAAGGAAAGAAAGAGAAGCAGGATATATTCCCCTCCTCCAGTGCACAGATACAGGAAGGATCCTCCTCCTTCTCCTCCAGCAGCTGGTGCTAGTGGCTCTAGCTCCCAGAGATCTGCCCCAATGCAAACTTATCAGAGATAGTCAGGGAGATCTTCTAGAAGCAGCCAGCAGAGGCCATCCTCCTCAGGAAGTCAAAGTCAATAGCATAAGCAGCAACAGCAACAGCAACAAAGTTCTGGAGTTCAAAAAGCTGAAAGTCCAAAGAGACCTCTCCCTCCTCCAATCCCTTTTGAAGATCCTGAAACTGCAAATACAGCAAGAATGGCTAGATACCAGGAATTGATTGGACTATCTTTGATAAATAAAGCCAAGGCTGAAGGCAAAGATACATCAGGACTTACAACCATGTCAAAGTATAGAAAGGAAGAGCTGAAAAGGTTTGACAAAGGCAACAAATTGTTTAATGTTGATGATTATATGAAACTTCATCCAGAAATAGTTGTCCCCAGAGCAACAACATTGAATATTATTGGGGCAGCTGATATGACTATGACAAGGGCTCAGGCTCTGAATCCTAAGAGAGAAATTATCTTCCAGAAGACAGGAGAAAAGAAAACAGAAGACAAATCTATGCAGAAGAAGCCAAAGAAGTAATATTTTTGTGTTATTTCATTTTCTGTCTGTTTTTGTTTTTCAAACCATGTTATCTGTTTAAACAAAGCTGTGTATATATATATCTGTTGCATGTGTTATAATTCTCTGCCAGATATATCTCTTTTCTTGCTTTGTTTTTCTGATTTGAGTCTCTGTTAGTGACCTCACCCAAATAGGGGGAGATTGTTGGATCCCTAGTTGATTTGAGCTAGTTTCACTGACTTAGGATGTGACCCATCATGTATAGCCAGGGTCAAGTTGTGTCCTATAGTCTAGGTAAAGTCCTTAGGCTCAACTCCAGATGGACCAGCTTTCAATAAGACCATCAGAGACTCCAGTATAACAAGTTTTCAAGACCAAGTAAAGTGAGTTCGACGTTCGTCGAACTCAGCTCGACGAAAGGAGTTTTGCGCTCGACGATCGTGAGTCAATTCTTAGTGATGAGCTCGACGATCTGTGTTCTCTGTTCGACGAAGACTCAGTTTCTACATCAAGTCAAAGTTAGGAGAACTTCAAATTTTTCTAAGTACAGCTTCAAGCTTCGGTCGACGAATTATATTCTGAGCTCGACGAACTTGGACCTCAAGTTGTCAATTTCTCAGCTCGACGAAGTCAGCTTCTCAGGTCGACGAATGTTGTACTCTATTCGACGATTTCTGGACTCAGAGAATTTGTGTCGACACTTAGGGTTTGTGTCGACACCACACAATTTGTGTCGACACCAGCTTATGTCGACACTAGAGGATTTGTGTCGACACCAGGATATCAGTCGACACCAGCTTATGTCGACACCAGAGGATTTGTGTCAACACCAAGATCAATCTGTCGACACCAACTTATGTCGACACAGTATTTCAGCAGATGCAGAATATTTTGCCCAATTCCAGAACTTTTCTCAACTCGACGAATTTGATTCGCAGCTCGACGAATGAAGACTGTCTGTTTGATGAATGAAGATTGTCTGGTCGACGAACTCTCTCAAGCTCATCTCGACAAACTCAAGCTCAGCTCGACGAACACAAGTGTAGCTCGACGAATTGTGTTCTTCGTTCGACGAATGCAGACTAGGTTTTCTTTAAGTTTACAGTCCCATTTCTTGGCGCTCATTCCTGAACATTTAATGTCAGATCTTCTCGGAATGTTACCGTTAGAATGCACATTGACTATGGACGATTACATGTCATTTTTCCATGGGACAGTTAGGGAAATTATTGATTGTCACTTCTTTCCAAAGCCGACTGCAATTACTACTCGACATTCAAAAGTTTGAATGTTCCTCAGTCAGAAAAAGACACACAGTAAGAGAGAAAAGGATCAAGCAGTGATAGAGTAACAGAAACACAGTACAACAAGAAATATACATAATCAGACAGACACTCTGAGGTTGCAGAGAAGAAAAATCATTCTCAAATCAAAAGTTCTTGACTGCAATCAGCCTTGACCAGAGAACATTTTCAAGAAGAAGAACAATCAAATTCAATCAAGAGTCTTCTTCTCTCTATTCTCAGGACAACTTCAAAGGACAACAAAACTTTATCTGTCAAAAGAAGTTCCTGAAGCATTTCTGGTTCAGGCATTCTAAGTCATTAAAGACCTATCACCCTGAAGCAGTGCTCCAGCTTTCCTGACCAATTTAAGAACCCAGGGGGAGCAAGATCTGCTACAATCAATCCATCTCTCTGATTGTTGACAGAGAAGACACTATCACCTTCTTTCCAATTCCTGTACAGGGTTTAAATCCCTTCAAAATTATTCTGGTTGCAAGTCTCCTTCCAAAAGACTTGAGGTTTGGTTTTTGAGAACCTGAACAAAAACTCATTGGTGTCAGGCACCTGATCAAAAACCTGAGTGGATTCCTACAAGGGTGGTAGAAGAGTGGATGTACCCAGGTTGGGGAACCACTATAAAATTCTTGTGTCGTCTGGTTGCTCTTTTCTTCTATTTTCTGGCTGTGCTCTGTGATTGTTCTGTGTTGTTCTGTGATTGTTTAGGTTGTTGTGTTTATTTATTTTGTTTACTTCCCTGTTCACTTAGGAATACAACAAAAGTTGTAAAAAGTTTTAAGAAAGCACATACTCTATTCACCCCCCTCTAGAGTATTTCAGATCTAACCTGCACTTTCAGGCCCCTTGCCGCAGCGGATTTCTACGAATCCTTAAACCTCGTATGCAACATCACCGAGTCAGACTAACGGTCGCGACTATGGCTTCACCCACCATGCCTAATCCACTAACGGAGCGGATCTCTAATGCAAAAATCATGTCGGGGACGGACTCAATCGACCCGGAGGTTCCTCTTGAACCTTGGCGACCCAAACCCCTCTCATTTGAGTGTTTGGTGCCCAAAAACTAGAAAAGAAAAGATGCTAAAACATGCATCTTAAAACCGAGAGGAGAAGTGTCGTGACCTTCCGACTCCTCTTCCTAGCCATGGAAAAAATAGCCGGATGAAAACCTTGGCAACGATCTAGCCTCCACGGATCTGGACTCGGCTCGCGATTTGGAGCACTGAAGCCTCTCCAACAGCCGGATCTCTACTTCACCTTCTTCCTTGCTCTCCCCTCTCTCTAGAACTTTAGTAAGAGAAAACTTGGAGGAGAATGAGGGTTTCTAACCCTATTCTCGGACTTTACTCAGCAAGAGCGATCCGGGACCGTCAGATCCCAAAAGAAAGGAAAGAACGACCAGATAATCCGAACTGAAAAACAAAACACCCGGGCCGAATACGGCTTGCGATACGCCCGCGTCCAAGGCGTGTTCCCCAATCGATGCTGAAACTGTCGCACCCAAAATAGGACACGGGTCCTTGACATGCCCGTGTCACTCCTGACATGGTCGTGTCCAACCTGAACAAGCCAGGGCTCCAGGCCGTGTCCAACCCCTCACACGTCCTGGCTTTCAACCCGAGAAGGACACGGCCTGGGACCGCCCGTGTCTCAGGCCGTGTTCGAAGCCTCGACGATCGTCGAGCGGAGACCTTGATCGTCGAACGCAGCCTGCTGGGGAAAATCGTCGACCGCAGGTCCAAAAATCGTCGAACAGAGATCTTGATCATCGAACGCAGCTTGGCACAACGGGACAAGCCCTGTGACACGCCCGTGTCACAGGCCGTGTACCCCTGCCCGACGATCGCCACTCGACGATCGACGATCGACACTCGATCGTCGAATCGAGGGGGCACGCCTGGGACACGGGCTCCGACACTGGCGTGCCGGAGGGCGTGTCCCCCTTCTAGTCGACTAAAGAGCGAAAAAAATGTCGAATTCCCCAGGCTCTCGACAAACCCGGTTCGACACGGCCATGGACACGCCCGTGTCCTTGGCCGTCTGACTCTCAGCTAAGACCCAAACTTGGCCAGAAACGCTGGTCGTCCCTCTACAAATTTTGGGGCGTTACACGACAGCTCTCAGGAGCCTTGCTCAACTGGAGTGGTGTAGGTCGACTCGGGAAGGCAAGTAGTCGGTCTGCAGGAGAGGAGCTCGTACAGAGATCTCGGACTACGACATCACTCCAGCGAGGATCTTGATCTCACTCGAGGAGGTCTGTGGCCAATATGCAGGGGAAGAGCCCGTGCAGGGACTTGGACTTACGGGGACCTACCACTCGAGGACTTGAACATTGCTGGATTAGACAGCTCTCAGGAGCCTTGCTCAACTGGAGTGGTGTAGGTCGACTCGCGAAGCAAGTAGTCGGTCTGCAGGAGAGGAGCTCGTACAGAGATCTCGGACTACGACATCACTCCAGCGAGGATCTTGATCTCACTCGAGGAGGTCTGTGGCCAATATACAGGTGAAGAGCCCGTGCAGGGACTTGGACGTGGACCTACCACTCGAGGACTGAACATTTCTAGAGTCGACAGCTCTCAGGAGCCTTGCTCAACTGGAGTGGTGTAGGTCGAGGAGGCAAGTAGTCTTGCAGGACCATTTCGGACTATTCCTGCTCTTGCTCACTCGAGGAGGTCCAAGAATTTGGAAAATGGATTGACCATAAGTGAAAATGGATTAAGTGCATCGATATCTTTGAGGAAGAAGAAAATAGAAATAAAACAACGATCTTGTCGACGTCGAGTTGGGAGGTTGGTGTCCAACCCTGTTCCTGATAGTTCCTCCAATCGGAGGAGAGATGCAATCAGGGGTAGCTAGGCCGACATGCAAGGGGGGAGCTGATCTCGGCCGTCAATGCAGGGTTCCGGTCTTATAAGGGCGCTTATATCCCGAGGCATCATCCCATCATCCGAACTGGGCTATCCACGAGAAACAGGTCGAAGGCACGTTTTCCAACCCAACCGCTGCAATCGTTCTTAGCTCTACCAACTGGCTACGAGCGCAAATGCAAGAGCGAGGGGTTATGTCTTTCCGAGGGTCCTCCAGGACTCACTTGTGACTATCGTACCCCCTTAGGCCTACCCTGGCTCCCTGGCTACCAGAGGGAAAGCCTGGCCAGGTTGATTCTTCCTCAAATCCGAGAGGTTGGGGTCTAGACCTGTTCCCGCTAGTTCCTCCAGTCGGAGGAGAGATGCAGTCGGGGGTAGCTAGGCCGACATGCAAGGGGGGAGCTGATCTCGGCCGTCAATGCAGGGGTCCGATCTTACAAGGATGCTTATATCCCGAGGCATCGTTCCATCGTCCGAACTGGGCTATCCAGGGGGAACGAGTTGACTGCCAGCTTCTCGGATCGATCTTGAAGTAAAACCTTGAGTTCCCAGAAAGCTTGCAATAAAAAACAAGATGAACAGAAGAAGAATAGCTGTCATTGCATATATGTAAAAGTATGTACAAACAAAATACATCATTGGCCGCTAAGGATAGAACCTTTTCAGGTCATCCCCGCTCCAAGTACCTCCCAGCTGCTCTCCAACCTGATCCTGGAGATAATAGCCTCCGGTGGCTAAGGCTTCCTGGACAATAAAGGGACCTTCCCAATTCGGATGCAGCTTGCCCACTGTTGCACCCCTTCCTGCGGCGTCCACCTTCTTCATAACCAGATCTCCGGCAAGAAAATGCTTTAGGCGGACATTTTTGTCGAAGTGCTTTGCCATGCGCCGCTTGATCTCCTCTTGGCGGATGGAGGCCAAGTTACGAAGCTCTTCTACAAAATCCAGTGAGAGTCTTTGGGCGTCCTCATTCTCCAAGCGCCATTCTTTGCCACCATCTCCAGCTGCTATAACTCTCGGGATCCGAACCTCGAATTCTACTGGGATGAGTGCCTCAGACCCGTGGGATAACTTGAAAGGAGTTTCCCCGTGGCCGAGTTTGGAGTTGTCCTCAAAGCCCAGAGAACCGAGGGGAGCTGCTCTGCCTAGTTGCCTTTCAAGTTGGTGACTTTCTTCTTCAGAAGGTTGATAATCAACTTGTTGGCGGCTTCCACCTGTCCGTTGCTGTGAGGATGATGTACAGAGGCGAATTGAAGATCCGTCCCTAGCTGCTTGCAGAAGTCCTCTAACTCCAAACTGGCGAACTGAGGCCCGTTGTCGGTGACGATGGCCAGAGGAATCCCGAACCTGCATGCAATTTCTCCCCAAATGAAATTCTTCACGATCTGCGACGTGGTCTTGGCTAGGGCCTTTGCCTCGATCCACTTGGAGAAGTAGTCGATCATAACTAGCACGAACTTCCTTTGTCCGCTGGCCTGAGGAAAGGGGCCGATCAAGTCCATTCCCCAGATGGTGAAGGGCCATGGAGCAGTGATCGAGCGAAGGTGTTGAGCTGGTTGTAGTTGAAGAGGCGCGAAGAGCTGGCACTGGGGGCACTTTTTGGAGAAGGTCTCTGCATCCTTCCTAATGGTGGGCCAGAAGTACCCATGCCTTAGAATTCTTTATTCAAGGGTCCGAGTTCCCGAGTGACTGCCGCACTCTCCTGAGTGAATCTCTTCCAGGACACGAGGTCTTTCAATCTCTGATAGGCACCGAGCTAGAGGACCTGAGATGGTTTTGCGGTAGAGTTCTCCTTCTTGAAGCAAATAGTAAGCGGCTTTGTAGCGAAACTTCCTCTAGTCTCCTTCGTTGGCAGGTATCTGTCCTGTCGTTAGAAAAGAAACGAACGGATCCCTCCAAGATGCCCTCTGCTCGATCTCCATCATCTCCCCTTCCTCGATGTACGGTCGGAAAAGCTCAGTCATGATCCCCCCAGCCCGGGGACCGTATTTGGCAAGATAGTCAGCTTTTGAATTCTCCTATCGGGGCACGTGCTCGACGAAGAAAGATTGAAACCCCCCAATCAGACCTTTTACCTTGATCAAGTAACGCTGCAAAATCGGATCATTCACCTCGAACTCGCCTCTGATCTGGGAAGCAATTACCATCGAGTCAGTGAAGGCCCTGATATCTCGAATCCCCAACTCCTTGGCGAGACGCAAGCCGGCCACCATGGCTTCGTACTCCGCCTGATTGTTGGTAACTGGAAAGTGGATCTCAACTGCCTGCTCGATCCTGGTTCCCTGAGGGCTGACGAGCACGACTCCGGCTCCCACGGAGTATCTGCCCGAAGCCTCATCCACAAACACCTTCCAGGACACTGTACTAGAAGAGCCTTCCTCTACTTCCACTTCGGCCGAGAAGTCGGCAAGGAAATCTGCCACCGCCTGCACCTTGATCGCTACCCTTGGAGAGTAAGAAATATCGAACTCGCTAAGCTCCACTGCCCACTTTGCTAGCCTGCCAGAATGCTCCACTCCATCCGAGATACTCCTTAGAGGATGATCGGAGATGACCCTGATGGAGTGAGCTTGAAAATATGGGCGGAGCCTTCGAGCCGAGACCACCAAAGCGAACGCCAGCTTCTCCAGAATAGGGTACCTCGTCTCTGCCTGCCGCAGCACTCTACTAACATAGTAGAAAGGAAGCTGTCTCTTGCCTTCCTCCCGAACCAGCACCGAACTAACCGCTTCTGCCCCGACTCCTAGGTAGAGGAAGAGATCTTCATTACCCCGCGGCCCCTGGAGGAGAGGAGCTTTGGTTAGTTGTTGCTTGATCTTTCCAAAAGCCTCCTCGCACTCTGATGTCCACTCGAACTTCTGATCTCCCCGAAGGGTCTTGAAGAACGGAGAGCACTTCTCCCCTGCCTTGGACAAAAAATGGCTGAGGCCTGCCAGCCTTCCCGTCAGCCTTTGGACTTCCTTAGGATCTCGTGGCGATGACATCTCCAGAATGGCCTTCACCTTGTCTGGATTAGGTTCCACCCCCTGGGAGTAAGGAGGTGACCTAGAAACTTCCCTCTTCCCGCACCGAAGACGCACTTGGCCGGATTGAGTCTCATCTTGTATTTCCTCAGGGTGGCAAAGGTCTCCACCAGATCCGCTATGTGCTCCGCGACGCTCTTGCTCTTGACGAGGAGGTCATCCACATAAACCTCCAAGTTCCGCCCCTTCTGCCCTTTGAAGATCTGATTCATCATCCTCTGGTAAGTGGCGCTTACATTCTTGAGCCCGAAGGGCATCATCTTGTAGCTATAGCAGCCGTCGCTGGTTATGAAAGAGACGTCCCGACAGTCGGGGGGATGCATCCGGATTTGGTGGTATCCTGAAAATGCATCAAGAAAACTCATCACAGGAAACCCGACGACGGAATCAACCAGCGCATCGATTTGAGGCAAGGGGTAGCAATCCTTCGGGAAAGCTTTATTCAACATTGAAAATATATACATAAACGCCAGCCCCCTCCAGGCTTTTTCACCATTACAACATTGGAGACCCAGCCTGGATACTGGATATCCGAGACAAACCCTGCCATCAGCAGCTTCTCCACCTCTTCCCTGATCGGCTCAGCTAAAATGGCGGCGCTATTCCTCTACTTTTGTCGAACTGGGGCCGCCGCGGGATCCAGGTTGAGGCGATGACAAGCAACATCGGCGTCCACCCCCGGCATCTCGGCGGCGCTCCGTGCAAAGACATCAACATTGTCCTGCAGGGAAGCAGCCATCTCCATCTTCCCCCCAAGCGGCAAGGATCCTCCCACCTTCAGCAGTCCCGGCTCTACTCCTCGAGAGATTACTTCTATCTCCTCCACTTCCTCGGCAGCACACAACCTTCTTTCCTTCTCCAGCAACTCCTCCAGATTCTCCGCGTCACCCATCCAGTTGATGGTGCTGACGGCATTCAAGTAGCACTCCCTGGACGCCTTAGGATCTCCCCTGATCCTGATCTGCACATCTCCGCGACAGTACTTCAGGCACTGGTGATAAGACGATGGAAAGGCCCTGAAGTAGTTGATAAGAGGCCGCCCGAAGATGGCGTTGTACCCACTCGGTGCATCGACGATGATAAAGCGGCATCGGATCGACGTCCCCCCAAGCGTAACCAGTAGTTCCACTGCTCCCTCCACCTCTTTCTTCTCTCCTGAGAAGCCAAAGAGCGGTCCATCTGCAGCTTGGACTCTGGATGCTTCCACCTGAAGCCCGACGAAGGTTCTTTTGAAGATGACATTCACCGAACTCCTGTTATCCGCGAGGATTCGATCGACGGTGAAGTCCTCGATGGCAGCTTGAATCACCAGGGCGTCATGGAAGGGGTTCTCATTCCCCAGCATATCTTCCTCTGAGAAGGTGATCTCCTCCAATGGCGTCGGGGTCTGCGACGTCAAAGCGACGTTTTTCCGATAGATTTGGTGGAGACTCCCCTTGCGGGAAGCTCCGAGCCCGGCCCCTTCATTGATCACACCTACATGCCCACCTCCTGGGCCATGTATCACCTCCCCACGAGTCCCCAGATCGACTTGGTCCTCATTCCTCCTTCTTGCCGGAGCTTGAAATGCTACCTGCCCCACCGGGGCCTCCTGTCTTTGTTGCACTCTTTCCGCTGCTCCTGCCTCCAGCCTCCTCCTGGCTTCCCAAAACTCGGGGCAAGCCAAGGTCTCGTGCCCCTCTACCCGATGAATATCGTACAAAATGGGAATTGCCGCCTCCTGGTGCATCCCTCGCTGCTCCCTCCGACGCTGCTTGCTGTCTTGGCGAGTGATGGCCATTGTCTCCCTTCTTCTTCCTCCTCGACCTCCCTCCTGCTGATTTCCGTTTCTCCTCTCGTCCTGATACTGCTGTCTCGCTGGTCTACATTGGGGGCGATTCTCTGGATACTGGAATCGCCTTTCCTCCCTTCCTCCTTCCCGAGCTTCCACCGGCCTTCTCTCTTCCTGCCTTTGAGGCCTCTCCTGCCTCCTTTCTTCAACCCTCCTGGGTTCTTCTCTCCTCCTTCTTTCTTCTCTCATAGGCTCTTCCTTCTTCCTTTCCTCTTTCCTCTCCACCTTCCTTTCTGGCGTCCTCCTCAACTTTGACCCCGAAGGTCTTGTCCCCCTTCTCTCTGTCGCTATCACCTCATCCAGCCTCGCTAAGAAGTCTTTATTCTTCTCCTCCCCTCGAACAAAGGTGTTCGCCTTCTCTATCATTTCTTCAAAAGATCTCGGGGATTGGACCCCATCTCCAGACTGAAGAGTCCCTTCTTCAACCCAAACTTAAGAGCCACCATTAAAGTAAAACTGTCCACCCTCACCGCACCAAGTGTTGAAGCCAGGAAATTCCTAACCTCAGAATTCGGACCAAAGCCGCCTAAGGTTACCGGCTCAGAAGCAAGATCGGACGGCTAGGGTGACCAGAAAGAAGGAACAGGTCAAACAGGACCCCAGGCGTTGCGGCAGGAAGGACCCACCACGTACCCGAATGCTCGAAAGGAGCAGCCCCTTCTCAACCAAAAATGGCCGAACTGGGTACGAGGGAAGCTAGCTGGCAAAGTCGCAAAGTCGCGAGTTGCTCTAAGGAAAAGGAATCTGAAGACTTAGCTAGTATTCTGAAGCTCGCGAGTATCCTGCTAAGGATTTCAAGTCCCTCACCTCGTACCCCTGAGGTCCTATTTATAGGCAAATGCAAGGTGAGGGGGGGGGGGTCATATTTATACCCCACCCACCGGCGACTAGGCGACTTCCAGAGGAACTCGCACGGGCTGGGCGAGTATCTCGCCTAGTCGCCTACCTAGCGAGTATGCGAGGGGAGCTCGCCTATACTCGCTCAGGCATTCCGTGATCTTAAATGCTGACTTTGACTCCTGCCTTGACTTGTTGACCTTGACTTCTGCTGACTTGGCAGTGGTATGACCCACTCTCGACGAATACGGGTTGTACAAATATGCTCTTTGAATTTTGATATTAATTCTATAGGGGAGAAACGTAAACTTCAACTTAACGAGTTAGATGAGTGGAGAACCATGACCTATGAAAACTCCAGGATATATAAGGAGAAGACTAAATTATTTCATGATCGTCACTTGCGCAACCCTAAGACATTCCAGAAACGTGACCAAGTCCTCCTTTTCAATTCACGTCTTCGTTTATTCCAAGGGAATTTAAGGTCTAAGTAGCTCGGACCCTTCCAAGTCAAAGAAGTTTTCCCCTATGGCACCGTCGAACTTACCCACCCCGAGAAGGGAGATTTTAAAGTTAACGGACATCGACTAAAGCCTTATTATGGTGAGCTTCCCAAAGACTTCGCTCGTCAAGAATCTTGCCTCCGGCTAGACTAGGATTAAGAGTTATGTAGAATCTCTCTTAGTTTATAAAAGTTCTGACAAAATTCTAGTTAAGTATTAGTATAGAAATAAATCAAAAAAGAAATCACTTAGGACGAAATTTTCAATTCAGAGGAGGACACGGGTACGCACACGGTCGTGTGCCTGCCCGTGTGCGTAGCACATGTTCTCTCACCCATCCGTGTTTCATTTAAAACCTGGATTAGGAAAGATTCATCCCGAGCACCACACGGGCTAACACACACCCGTGTGGGTGGCCGTGTATTCAGCCATCATTTTTGCCTATAGGCGCCCGAGCAGGACACGGTTGAACACACACCCGTGTTACCGCCTGTGTGCCTATACACGGGTCGTCACCTTGCCATGTTGGAACCCGTGTCGCGGTTCGACGATACCTGTCCCGAGAAGGACACGGCTGAGGACCCAGCCGTGTTGTGAAGCCCTGTGTGTTTTGCGCTCGACGAAATGCTGCCCGAGAAGGACACGGGCATTGAACATGATCGTGTTGTTGACCGTGTCCACCTGACACGCTGCCATCCCGTGATTTTGATCACACGTCCCGACGAAAACCCGTGTTTCACGCCATTTAGATTCCTCAACACGGGTACGCACACGGCCGTGTGCTCACCCGTGTTCGCCTTCTTTATATAGGGCTGTGTCACCTTCTTCCTCCCCACTTCCTGGTTTCAGCAATTCCTCACATCACCCATTCCCTCCAAGGCCAGAGCTCGGGTTTGAAGTTTTTGGCTCCAAAAATTCACGGATTCACCTCTTCTACTCGCAATCTTATCCTCCTTGGTAACAATTTTTGATTTATGATTTTACTCAATTTCTTCTTCCTCTCTACTCTCTTCTTCACGTTCTTGCTCTCCCATTTTCATTTTCATATCCTTATTCTTCTTCATCATTTTTTACAAAAAACAATCTTTGTATTTTTTCCTACATATCATATCGTCTGGACGAGCCCAAGGCGGTCGACGTCGTCGCCCGGAGCTTCAGGCTCTGTCTACGGAGAGGCGCGACGCCACTGCGCCGCTGGAGTTCACTAATTTCGCGCACGTCACCCGCTACAATCACTATTGAAACCGAAAATTGGTCTCATGTGGAGTTCGACCCTTGGGGAAGGGGTGACCGCGCACCTACTACCCTCAAGCGAACGGTCTAGGCACAAGACTAGGAACACAAGGGACAGTCCCAAGGTCTCAGCGTGGAGGACCCACCGCATACCCGGAAGACTAACAAACTCTTCCCCTCCCAAGCCAAGGGCTGAGCTAAGGCACCTTCGGAGGGCTCTCTTGGCCGACCGGAACATATAAGGAGGATCTCAAGATCCACTCCCTAACTAGAGGTGCCACCTCGGGTCTATGTAAAATGTTCCCCGCCCGCCTTACTATTGGCACAAAACCTCCTAGCAACCCTACTCTACGCAGCCCCAATTGGGTCGCTAACAGCGGAACTCCGTTATTCTGAAAGGATGACAACATGCCATCAGGGGCTTCCCGACATCTATACCTCGGGGCCCCCGCGGGTGGAGCGGTTCACGAACACACCGCTCGCCTAAGACAGGAGTAAAATATATATTCACAGAGCATCACAGATATTAAAAAATATTACAGGAATATGAATTCCATACTTCAGCATGCAGGCCGGCAATATAAGCAAAAAAGGCCTTTGAGGGCCGGCACGAGCTCGGGCTTAAGCTCGCTATTCCCCGCTTAGTACTGCAACACCTGTACGCCAACGTCTCGACGAGCAGCGACCAACTGGGAATCGGTCGGCTAACATAAGCGGGCCAAACATATTTCGCACACCCCTTCTTTTGGGGCTATGGTGCGCATTCCGTGCAAGCGGCTAATAAACAACTTCCTCGGAGTCTTCTCCGGGAACCCCAGAACATCACCAATCTGTCTCACACGTCCGGATGGGCTTCACACAGCATGCCTAAACCCGTACTCACGCTTCCGGGTACTAATGCAATTAACTGCGGGAACGTACACGTCAACCCGTCAGAAATCTCCCTTCCCCCCACCCGTTGCTGGAGAGGGGCTTCCATGCAAATATGTAAACTGAGGGATTCACCTACCTAAGTAGAAACATCTTTACCCTTGTCGCGTGCTTGGCGGCGGGGCCGGGAGAGGAGCTCCGGGTCGATCCTACTGCATGCGGCCGCGTCGGTGGTCGATCTCCACTCTAGGCCGAGCCTTGCTCCAGGCCGAGCCTTGCTCCAGGTCGAGCCTTGCTCCAGGACGAGCCTTGCTCCAGGCCGAGCTCGCTGCTGTTGGGTACATTGGAATATATGTACCTTATTTGAAGAAGCCTCACCCTACTCAATGATATACATCAAGGTGTATTTGATGTGCTTTGAGTTTATATGTGCAGGTTAAGTAATTGCAGGAAAAGCATAAAAGTTTCTAAGTCCATGTGTCGACACCTAGAGGTGAAGTGTCGACACTTATGAAGGCTAGTGTCGACACCCAGAGAAGCTGTGTCGACACTTGGAGTAATTGTGTCAACACCAGGAAAGACAGAGTGGACACCAGAAGAAAAGTGTCGACACATATAGACAGTGTCGACACACAGTGAAGAATTGTCAACATAATCTGTGTCGACACTTAGAGGCAGTGTCGACACCCAGAGAAACTTTGTCGACATCAAAAGTGTCGACACCAGGAGGCTGTGTCGACACTCAGCAAACTTCAACAAAGTTAAAGTACTTGTGCCGACACAAAGGAGATGTGTCGACACTCAGCAGGTTTCAACACATGAAGGCATGTGTCGACACAAAGGAGATGTGTCGACACTCAGCAAGTTTCAACACAAGAAGATGTGTCGACACAAAGAAGTTGTGTCGACACACAGCAGAATTCAACTAAGTATTAAAGAAGAAATACTTGTGTCGACACACTCAACCAGTGTCGACACATTCAACAGAAGGCTTGTGTCGACACACAGAATCAGTTTCGACATATTCTGAAGAAGCAGCGTCGAGAAGCTGTTACAACAACACAAGGAGTTGTGTCGACACCATCAAGGCTAGTGTCGACACTTAGTCTACTTGTGTCGACACTTAGTCTATTTTTGTCGACACATAATGACTATCTGTCTCGACACTTTCAGACAGTGATAGTGATTTCAATAAGTGACTGGATGACTTGACAGATGCCATTTCAACCGGTCAACTGCAACTGTCAGAGCCGTCAGAAGGTTGTTAGAAACCGGATCAGCCGGTTACCTTGGAGGAAGACTATTTAAAGACCTTTCTCCTTCAACAGAGAGGGTGAATATAGATTGATAACAATCAATCAAGAGATCTAACAACACAAAAGAAGAAGACCTTCAACAAAAAATCTAAGAAGTTGGAGAGAAAGAGCTCCTTCTAAGAAGAGCAGTTGCTGAACCAGGCTGCAAAGTAAGATTCAGATTGAGATCTGAATCTCAAGACAGAAGTTGATTGAAGATCATCTTCAGGAGATTCAACCCTACTGTGTTCTAATTCAATAAGCTTTTAAGAAAGCCAAGGGAGGTTGATCTCTGCCAAGTTCTTCCAAGAACTCATCAAGAAGCCAGTCAACTCATCTATCTCCTTCAGAGTTGTGGTTAATACTTTGTATAATCAAAATATCTGTAGGATCTTGTATAGATCTGAGCTGTAAGCCTATTTTATAAAGGCTGAGTGTAGGAGACTGTGTGCTCTGAGTGTAGGTCTTGTTGAAGACTGAGATAGGGCCTAGTGCCTGAGTTGTAGGAGACTTTATTCTCTGAGTGTAGGTCTTATTGAAGACTGAGTGGTAGGGCTTTGTGCCTGAGTTGTAGGAGTGAGGACACTCTGAGTTGTAGGAACCTGTTTGGGGTTCTGAGTTGTAAGATCTGAGGATCTGAGGAGAAGTGCTGAAGTTAGGCCGAATCTAGTACACTACTAGATAGGCGAAGGGGGAAAGTGGATGTACCCAGACCTTGGGGAACCACTATAAATCCTGTGTGCACTCTGTGTATGTTTGATTGTATTGTTGCGGTGTTGTGATAATTGTAGAATTGCATTTACTGTACAGTATTTCTACCTAAAATTTAAAAAGATAAAGTTCACCTATTCACCATCCCCCCCCCCCTCTAGGTGATTAGGCATTATTTCTTTCAAGTGGTATCAGAGACAGGTTCCTCAAAAAGTACATAACAGTCTGAGTAAGATCCTGTAGGCAGAAACAGAATAAACAAGAATCAAGAAAATGGGTTCTAGTGAGAATCACAAAGAGCTGGGGTTCATGAAATTGTCAATCTGTAGAAAAGAGATTTTTGGCATATGGCAAGAGAGGGTTGGACTCTTTATGGAAGCATCTGACCCAAAAATATACATTACAGTCAAAGAAGGGCCATATGTACCAATGAAGATATCCATTCTAGATGCAAATCAGAAAACTCCTAAGGACTATTCAGAAATGACCAAAGATGAAATCATTCTGGCCACTATGGACAAGAGGGCCCAGAATATTATTGTTAGTACAATTGATGATGCAACATTTCAGAACTTAATTCATTGTAAAACTTCTAAAGAAATGTGGGACACATTAATAGTGTATATGGAGGGATCAGAAGAAGTAAGACAAGACAGGAAGTCTTTGTTAAATCAGGAATATGAAAGCTTCAGACAAGGAAAGTCTGATAGCATTACTGAATGCTACAAGAAGTTCTATAGGATAGTAAATGAATTGATGTCTTATGGAAGAGAATTCAGTAACTATGAGCTGAATGACAAGTTCTTAAGATCCCTGACTAAGGACTGGGACACCAAGATTTGTGTTATTAGGGAAATGGCCAAATTAGCTGATATACCTCCTCCAACTTTATTTGGAAAACTGTTATCTTATGAGATGCAGTTATTGGCTAGAAAGGAGGAAGAGAAGACTACTAGAGTGGAGCACAAGGAAAGATCTGTGGCCTTCAAAACTGAAGCCACTAGGAAGTATAGAAGCAAGTCACCATCTCCACCTCAAATAGTTGCTGAGGCTGTGATAGATAATTCAGAAAGTAAGAATTCAGATAGCAGTGAAAGTGATGAAGACTTTGCAGCTTTCACTAGGCATTTTCAAAAGTTTCTGAAGAAGAAGCAGTGGAGGTCTAAGCCTTCCACTTCTCAGCCAAAAGATGACTATTATCAGAAAAGAAAGTCATCAAGGAATGACAGAAGCAGATCCAAGCCAAGCAAAGCTACATCTTCAAAAATTGTGTGTTATTGCTGCAATAGACAGGGACATGTAGTGGATGACTATCCTGAAAAGAGGAAGGAGTCAACTGACAAAAAGAAGACTCAGTTTAAGGGCAAAAAGGGAAGGTCCTTTGTTGCTAAGCAAGATAAGAGTCTGACTGATCAGTCATCTTCAGAAACAGACTCAGAAGCTGAAGCCTATATTGGATTGTTTGCTGAAGAGGAGGAAGATGAGTTCATGCAGTTAATAAATTCAATTTATGAGAATGAGGACAATCAGTGCAAAGGGCTGATGGCCTTATCTGAAGGAGACAAAATCCAGGATCAGCCTGGACCAAGTAAGGTACAAAGTTGTTCTTCTAGTTCAATTTCTAGTACTGAGTCAGAATCAGATACATCTGCATCAAGTGATGTGGGTGGGTCTGAATCTGAAGGAGATATTCATCAGTTAATTGATGAATATAGGAACTTGTTTTAGGCCTTGAGGAGAAGCAAATCCTTAGCCAAAACTTAGGCAAAGGAGATTGCTAGTCTTAAATTGGCTGCTGCTGATTCAGACAAGTTACTTGATCAGAAACTGAATGAAATAGCCAGGCTGAAGAACATTACTGTTATTCAGATGGGTACTATTACATTTAAGAATGATCAAATTAGAAATCTGGAGGTTAGACTTCAGAAGGAGAGAGAAATTGTAGCAAGTTTTTCTAAACCAAAATCTGTTTTACCTTTGATAGATGAGTTTGTACCTCAAAAGGGTAAGACTGGATTGAGGTTTACAAAACCTGCCAGGACAGCTAGGTCCAAATCTATGGGCAAATCCCCAGCACTAAACAAGAAGGCTGCAATAGAAAATCCAGCCAGGGTTGTACCTAAACAAAGGTACAACAGGTTTGAGTGCTGGTGTTGTGGCAAGATAGGCCACTTTGCCATAGATTGTTGGCACAATTCAAGTGTCAAGGAGAGTAGCAAACTACCTGCTAGAAGAGCTACATGTAGTTTTGTTAAAAGTCAAACTAACCTGCACCAAGGACCCAAGAATTATTTGGGTTCTAAGGTTAAGTAATCTGTTTTGCAGGTGAGTCTAAGTGGTCATGCCCCTATATGATACTTGGACAGTGGATGTTCCAGGCACATTACTGGAACTAAGGGGTTTCTGAATGACTATACACCTATCAAGGACGGCCCTAAAGTTACTGTTAGAAAGTAGCGAAAAGAAGCGAAAAGTAGAGAACAAGCAAATAAACTTTTGAATAATTGAAATTTTATTATCCAAAAAAGATATCATTTACAAAGGTATGACCTCCCTTATATAGAATGGAGGAGATAAGAAAGAGAGTATACAAATAATGTGGGACTAAACATTTACAGCACTAAGCGGCTAGAATAAGGGTGACCGCACAGGCCGCGCGGTTAGACAAATGGGCTAACCGCTCGGCAACTCCAGCAGGATAGAACAAGCCGCAATGGAAGACCGATAGACCGCCCGGTCTCCAGGCTTCAGAGTGAGACCGCCAGACCGCTCGGTCAACAAACCGCTGGATCAGACCGCTAAGCCGCCCGGTCTAATACTTCAACACTCCCCCTCAAGCTGGGGCATAGATATCAATCATGCCCAGCTTGTCACAAATGCGGAAGAAGGAAGTAGAAACCGGCTTGGTGAAGATATCTGCCAACTCCTTGTCAGAGGTGACAAAAGGAGTACAAATCTGTTTCTTCAAAATCTCTTCCCGAATGAAGTGACAGTCAACCTCTATATGCTTTGTTCTCTCATGGAAGACCGGATTTCTGGATATGTGTATAGCGGCCTTGTTGTCACAGAATATAGGGAGAGGACAGTCATATACCTCGCCCAGGTCAAGCATGAGAGCCCGCAACCACTTTAACTCACACGTGGTTGACGCCATACTCCAGTATTCTGCTTCGGCACTGGATCTGGAAACAACAGATTGTTTCTTGCTCTTCCAACTCACGAGATTACCTCCAACAAATGTACAGAAACCTGATGTGGATTTACGATCGCCTTTGTCATCCGCATAACTTGAATCTGAGTAGGCCTCAACCCTCAGATGACCATTCTTCGGAAAGAGTAACCCTCTGCCCGGTGCTGCTTTGATATACTCTAAAATCTTCAGGGCGGACTGAAGATGGCACTCCCTGGGAGCTTGCATAAACTGACTGAGCTTGCCTACAGCATAGGCGATGTCGGGTCTAGTCACTGTGAGATAGATGAGTTTGCCTACTAAACGTCTGTACCTTGTGACATCAGATAGAAGAGGCGAGTCATCCGTCCACGTTTTGTCTTCTCCAACAGCCATGGGAAAACGAGCTGGTTTGGCACCTGTCAATCTTGCTTCTCGTAGAAGATCAAGGGCATACTTCCGTTGAGAGAGAACCAAGGAGTCAAGTTTCCGAGAGATTTCTATCCCCAAAAAGTATTTTGGGGAGCCCATATCCTTCGTGACCAAGTGCTGACGGAGGTGCTTCTTCGTCAAGTCCACCCCATCTCGGTCATCGCCAGTAAGGAGAATATCATCCACATATACGGCCAAAACCACCAGTCCCGAGGCCGTTTTGCGAATGAATAAGGAGTGATCGGCCGAATTCCTTTGAAAGCCGATGGTAGCCACAATACCACTGAATTTGTCGAACCATGCCCGAGGGCTCTGCTTTAGGCCATAAATGGCCTTCTTCAAATGACATACACGTGTCTCCCCCTGAGCAACATACCCAGGAGGTTGCTCCATATAGACGTCCTCCTGAAGATCGTCATAGAGAAAGGCATTCTTCACATCAAGCTGGGAAATAGCCCAAGCCCGGTTAACAGCCACAGAAAAGAGAACCCGGATGGTGCTGAGGCGAGCAACCAGAGAGAAGGTATCAAAGTAATCAACGCCGTAAGTCTGAGTGAAGCCCTTGGCCACCAGCCGGGCTTTGTAGCGATCCACAGTACCGTCAGGGCGAAACTTCACAACGAAGACCCAGCGACAGCCAACCACATCAGTGCCCACGGGAGGAGGAACTAGGGTCCAGGTACCCCGTTCAGTAAGAGTAGCCATCTCCTCATCCATGGCATACTTCCAATGAGGGAGAGCAAGAGCCTCCTGGTAGGTATGGGGAGTAGAAGTAGCAGAGATAGCCAAGACAAAACACCTGCGAGAAGGAGAAAGCTGATCATAGGAAACAACAGCCGTGAGCGGGTGTTGAGTACACGCCCGCACCCCTTTGCGAAGGGCAATGGGAACATCCAGGTCAACGGGAGCGTCGGCGACGGGAGCGTCAGCGACCGGAGCGTCCGTGGCGGAGAAGGCTGGCCCGGGACTAGAGAGAGACGGCAGCGGAGAGGAGGGTGGAGGGGTGGGTGGGGAGACGGACTGGGAAGGAGTGGGTGGAGGAGGAGACGAAGGTGGGAAAACGTGGAGAGGTGTGGAAGGAATGGAGATATCAGAAGGAAGAGAAGATGGAGAAGAGAAATAGGAAGCATTTTCGAAAAAAGTTACATCTGCGGAGACAAACTGCTTGTGGAGAAGAGGGTCAAAGCAGCAATAGCCTTTTTGAGTGGTAGAGTACCCCAAAAAGACACACTTGGTGGAACGGGGGGAAAGCTTGTCGCGGGTAGAGGAGGGAGCGTGAACAAAGGCCGTATATCCAAAGACACTGAGAGGAAGAGGAAAAGGTTCCTGGTGGGGGTAGAGAAGGGAGAAGGGAGTCTGGCCGTGGAGAACCGCGGAGGGAAGGCGATTGATGAGATAGCAGGCGAGGAGCACAGCGTAGCCCCAGTAGGAGCGAGGGACGTGCATCTGCGTCATGAGAGTACGCGCAACATCAAGCAGGTGACGGTTTTTACGCTCCGCCACCCCATTCTGCTGGGAGGTGTAAACACAAGTCGTTTGATGAAGGAGGCCATGTTGGTGAAAGAACGCGGAGAAATCATGAGTCAGATACTCCTTGGCATTATCAGAACGTAAGACTTTAATAGAAATAGCAAATTGAGTCTTAATCATAAAGTAAAATGATTGCCAAACAGAAAATAGTTCAGAGCGATCTTTTAACAGATACACCCAGGTACATCGAGTAAAATCATCGATAAAAGTGACAAAATAGGAACTGCCCCGACCAACTGTGAGGGTGGGAGCAGGACCCCATACATCAGAATGAATAAGATCAAAAATGCGAGAGGAGCCACGGCCTTGCTTCGGTGGGAAGGAGGAGCGATGATGTTTGCCAAGCTGACACGCATCACAGTTGAGCGGAGAACTGGTAGGAGGTAAGTGGGGCAGAAGCTGATGAATAAGCCGAGGAGGAGGATGTCCAAGACGAAGATGCCACTGAAGGAGATCGGTGGAGGAGGAGTAGGCAGAAAGAGCGGAAACATCGTCGAGGAAGTAGAGGCCGCAACTCTCAGTCCCAGTAGCAATCGTCCGCTGGGTCCTCGGGTCCTGAAAAGAACAAGTAGTGGGAGTGAATAAGACGGCGCACTGAAGTTGCCGGCATAAAGTAGTAACTGATAACAAATTGCACAGGAACTTCGGGACATAGAGGGTATCCTCCAAGAAAAGCGATGGAGTGAGTTGAACCATGCCCGTCCCATGAACCAGGGACGGGGAACCATCCGCCACACGAACCGGGGGTAAGCGGTCATGGGTCTCAAGACGGGAGAAGCAATTAGGGCTGCCCGTCATATGATTTGTGGCACCGGAGTCAATCAGTCATTTACCTTGGGTAACGACGTGGGCACTACCTGACGTCGTGGCCACAGAGGCAGACGGCCTAGAAGAGGTGGAGGCCGAATAAGGAGCATCACCGGAAGGGCGAAGATGAGGGTGTTTCTGCCAGCAGCGGTCAACAGTATGGCCAGTACGACCACAGTGAGAGCAGAGGAACCGGGATGAACCCCGTCCGCCAGAGGAGCCGCGGCTACTAGGGCCCCCCCTCTGAGCTTGGTGAGCAAAGGAGTCCTGGGAAGGGGGGGAGGCCAACAGAGGCTGCTGGAGGAGCGAAGTAACAGCGGCAATGCGAGCCGCAGTGGCATCCAAAGTAGGAGATTCCGCCTCACCCAAGATCTGCTGGCGGATCATATCATAAGAGTCGGGAAGACGAAGAAGATAACAAACAACCAGGAGTTCCTGGAAGTGTTTGTGCTGGTCGGCCAAGTCCGCGGAGAAGGGGCGATTCTGGAGGATTTCAGCACCAAGAGCCTGAACCTGCTGATAAGCCGCAGCCGGCGACATGGAAGGACGGGCGAAGAGGTCCGCATAGAGATTATAAATGCGGGACATCTGGCCCCCCTTAGAATAGAGAGCAGCGAGGTGAAGCCAGGCGGCCTTGACCGTCTCATCATGGCGAATGACGGGAAGGCACTCATCAGAAAGGCTGTTGGCCAGCCAGGTGCGGACAAGAGCATCACTCGCATCCCAGTCATCAAACTCAGGAGAGGTGCGAGAAGGAGGGTCATCAGTGAGGTGATGACGCTTGCGTTGAGAACGAAGGAGAAAGGTGAAAGAAACGCTCCAATCGGGATAGTTGGAGCCAACAAGCTTGGAAAGGGTGCCAAGGTTGCCCGAAGGAGGAGGAGGAGAAGGAGCTGCAGGAGTAGTGGTGAGACCGGAGGTAGTCATAGAATCCCGGCAAGCATAAGAAGCCGCGCGAACAGTAGCGGTTAGAAAACAGAAGAAGCCGCGCGAACAGGAGCGGCTAGAAAGAGGTCAAAGGCACAGCGGGGAAGAGGTCGCGCGGACTGAAAAGGCCGAGCGAACAGAAGAGAGGAGAAGAGCAGGTGACCGCGAACAAGATGCGGGTGAGAAAGGAACAACCCGCACGGTCAGGCAGATCACAGCAGCAAACCGCGAGTATAGAGACAAGACACGCGAACAGGAGCGGCTAGAAAGAGGTCAAAGGCACAGCGGGGAAGAGGTCGCGCTGACTGAAAAAGCCGAGCGAACAGAAGAGAGGAGAAGAGCAGGTGACCGCGACCAAGATGCGGGTGAGAAAGGAACAACCCGCACGGTCAGGCAGATCACAGCAGCAAACCGCGAGTATAGAGACAAGACACGCGGACAGAGACAGACCGCAACGACTAGGAAGTCGGAGAGGCAAGAAAGAACAAGGAGCGCGGCGACAAGGAAACAGGTCGCTGCGACAAAGAGCAGTGGGAGAAGAGAACCAAGAAGAATCAAGCCGCGCGAACAGGGCAGCGGACAGAAACAAGCCGCGCTGATAGAAACAAGCCGCGCGGACAGAGGAGAAGGCAAGCCGCGAGCAACAGAGAGCGCACAGAATCAGGAGGAAATGACCGTGTGCTCTGATACCATGTTAGAAAGTAGCGAAAAGAAGCGAAAAGTAGAGAACAAGCAAATAAACTTTTGAATAATTGAAATTTTATTATCCAAAAAAGATATCATTTACAAAGGTATGACCTCCCTTATATAGAATGGAGGAGATAAGAAAGAGAGTATACAAACAATGTGGGACTAAACATTTACAGCACTAAGCGGCTAGAATAAGGGTGACCGCACAGGCCGCGCGGTTAGACAAATGGGCTAACCGCTCGGCAACTCAAGCAGGATAGAACAGGCCGCAATGGAAGACCGATAGACCGCCCGGTCTCCAGGCTTCAGAGTGAGACCGCCAGACCGCTCGGTCAACAAACCGCTGGATCAGACCGCTAAGCCGCCCGGTCTAATACTTCAACAGTTACCTTTGGTGGTTCAGAAAAAGGAATGATCAAAGGCTTTGGTAACATTTTTAGTAACCAAATTACAATTACTCAAGTGGCTTATGTAAAGGGTTTGAAACATAACCTCATTAGCATAAGTCAGCTGAGTGATTTAGGATATGACATCTCATTTGTCAAGGATGGTTATCATATCAAAAGGTCAAGTGATCAAAAGATCATTCTAACAGGATATAGGAAGAGAAATGTCTATTGTCTTGACTTTGTATGTGAGGACAATGTTTCTCCTATTTGTCTTGTAGCTGATGAGAAAGTCTCACATTGTGTTAAATGGCATAAGAGGCTGGCTCATCTTAACTATAAGACAATTGGCCAACTCTTTAGCAAAGAGTTAGTGAGGAATAGTCCTAAGGTTAAGTGTATAAAGGATGGGATATGCTCAGCTTGTCAAAAAGGCAAGCTGACCAAATCCACCTTTCATAGCCTTGAGAACAAGGATTCTGTGAGGTGTCTATACCTCTTGCATATGGATCTTTTTGGTCCTATGCCAGTTCACAGCCTAGGTAGGAAGGTCTACACATTTGTGGTAGTTGATGACTATTCAAGGTTTTTCTGGGTGTTCTTCCTAAGATAAAAATCTGAAACCCCAAGTATCTTATATAATTTTATTAAACAAATTCAGAATAAATTTGACAGTACAGTGGTCAAAATCAGAAGTGACCATGCTACTGAATTTCAGTCTGACAGTATGACAAAACTGTGTGAAGAATTTGGAATTTTTCAGGAATTTTACTCACCAAGAACACCTCAGCAAAATTGTATTACTGAAAGGAAAAATAGAACCTTGATAGAGCCTGGTAGAACCTTATTGAGTGACACATCTCTCCCAAAATATTTCTGGGCTGAGGTAGTAAACACTGCTTGTCATGTGATCAATAGGGCTACTATCACCAAGAGCCACAAGAAGACTCCCTATGAGATTGTGAAGGGAAGAATACCAAATTTATCCTATTTCAGGATCTTTGGTTTCAAGTGATATATCCTTAATAATGGTAAGTCTTATCTAACCAAGTTTGCTGCCAAATCCCAAAAGGGGATCTTTGTTGGGTACATCAATAATAGTAAGGCTTATAAGGTCTACAACTTGATTACTCAAGTTGCAGAAAAGTCTGTTCATGTAGTTTTTGATGAAGCTAGACTCATTAACAATGAATTGCCAAGAAGTGTTTGCAGCTCCACAGGTGTAACTGAAAGAATGGACAAGCTTACCTTAATAGAAGGTTCTTCTGCAAGTCAGCAAGTGGAAGATGGTGGTTGTTGTCCAGGGGGAGTACAAGATACTCCTGATACTGAAGAAGACCAAGAGGTGCAGCTAAATGAAGAGACTAAAGGTGTACAACCTGAAGACAGACTGCCTCCAGCAAATAGACACTTAAAGGATCATCCAGCCAATCAAATAATTGGAGATCTTAGACAAGGAGTGCAATTAAGGAGCAGTAATCTAAGTACAATTCTTTACTCCAGTTTCCTATCCCAAGTTGAGTCAAAGAAATTTGAAGAAGCAATCTTAGACTCACATTGGATTGAGGTCATGCAAGAGGAGCTGAATCAATTCAAAAGATGCAAGGTCTGGGAGCTAGTTCCTAAACCCAAGAATCACAACATTATTGGAACTAAGTGGATCTTTAGGAACAAGTTGGATGAGAATGGAATCATAATAAAGAATAAAGCTAGACTTGTTGCAAAGGGATATAGGCAGGAAGAAGGTATTGATTTTGATCAAACCTTTGCTCCAGTAGCAAAACTAGAAGCAATAAGGATGTTCCTTGCCTATGCAACATATCAAGGGTTCAAGGTATATCAAATGGATGTTAAGTCAGCTTTTCTGAATGGAAATCTGAAGGAAGAAGTCTATGTAGAGCATCCATCAGGTTTTATTGATTCTATTAAACCTGATTATGTTTATAGACTTAGGAAGGCTTTGTATGGGTTAAAACAAGCCCCTAGGGCTTGGTATGAAACTCTGTCTAGTTTTCTCATTGAGAACAAATTCTCAAGGGGGAAAATAGACAAGACTATATTCCTTAGAGAATCCAGAGAGAAGATTATCTTAGTCCAAATATATATAGATGACATAATATTTGGGTCTACAGAAAGTAATCTTTGCAGAAAGTTTGCAAAACTTATGCAAGGACAATTTGAAATTAGCAGTATGGGGGAACTTAAGTTCTTCTTGGGTCTCCAAGTTAGACAGACTGAAGATGGATTATCCATATGTCAGTCTAAGTTCACCCTAGAGTTAATAAAGAAGTATGATATGGAATCATCCAGTACCATGAAAACTCCTATGGGGTCAAGCTTGTCTCTAAGCAAAGATGATGCAGAGAAACCTGTAGATGAGACTTTGTATAGAGGGATAGTTGGCTCCCTACTATATTTGACTGCTAGTAGACCAGATATCACGTATGTTACATGTGTATGTGCTAGGTACCAAGCTTGCCCTAAAGAATCTCATCTGACTGCATTCAAAAGGATTTTGAGATATCTTAAGGGCACACCTTATCTAGGCCTTTGGTACCCTAGGAATGGAGATTTTGTACTGACAGGTTATTCAGATGCAGATTTTGCAGGCTGCAAGGAAGATAGGAAGAGTACTACAGGAACCTGTCAATTGCTAGGTGGAAGGCTGGTGTCATGGATTAGCAAGAAGCAGACCAGTGTGGCTATCTCCACAGCTGAGTCAAAGTATGTGGCTGCAGGAAGTTGCTGTGCTCAACTTCTATGGATTCAACATCAGCTAGAAGACTATGGTATTCAAGTAAGTAGAACACCTTTATTTTGTGATTCTACAAGTGTCATTTCTATTGCAAATAATCCTGTCTCACATAGTAGGACTAAGCACATAGAAATAAAATACCATTTTCTAAGAGAACATGTAGAAAAAGGAGACATTTCACTAGAGTATGTTAAGACAAATAATCAGTTAGCTGATATGTTTACTAAGCCCCTAGATGAATCCATATTCAATAAGTTTAAAATGGAATTAGGTATGATAAACTTAGAATAGTTTAAAAAATTGGCTAAGTAAAATGGTATCGACACACAGAGTTGTCTGTGTCGACACATAGAAGTGGTGTCGACATTTCAGAGAAATGGTGTCGACACATCTAGACACTAAGTGTCGATACTTTAGAGAATTAGTGTCGACACATGCAGTGTAGGTGTCGACACATCCAGGGTGGTGTCGACACTTAGGATTTATATAGAATTCGTCGAGTAGAGTCTCGACTAAGTGTCGAGCTAAGATATATAAGTGTCGACACATATATTCTGTCGACTATTTTTGTGTCGACACATAGTTGTCGAGACATTAGAAGTAAGTGTCAACACTTTTCAACAGTGTCGACACCTTTCAAGTATTTTGATGCGCATTTTCACCTTCGATTTTAGAAAGGTATAAATAGGTCTTCACCATTGTTTGTCGATACGCTCCCCATAGTTTCGAGACCAAATTTGTGTGTCGACATCTCTCTTCTCTAAATTCAAAATTTCTTCAAACCCTAATGGCGCCCAAGCTAGAAGAGAACATTAATGAAGGTTATGAGCTCATGTGACACGCCTTTGATGACGCAGAACCAGAAATCCAAGGTGTGGTAACCCTAGTTGTAGAGACTGGGTTAGAATATCTTGTTTCCGAACCAATCAAGATATGGAAGAAGGAAGTCCTCGAATTCTTTACTGCAGCTACCCTAGATGACATTGGTCTTAAGATTAAATCTAAATTCCATGGAGTTAAGGTGAAGGTCACCCAGAAGAATCTCAGAAAAGTTCTACATCTTCCTAGAACTAAAGAATAGGAAGATGTACCTGCTTCAAAGACAAGGGAGGCACTGCCATGGTGTGGACTTGATTCAAGCCTGAAGATTGGATCAGTTTTCAACAGGAAAGACATGAACATGCAGGGCAAGTTCTTGTCTGAAATAGTTGGCAAGGTAATTCTGAGCAAGCCTGGTGGGCATGATAGAATATCAGCTCACATGTTCAGTCTGATGACAAGGATAATTTTCCAGCTTAAAACAGATTGGTCAACAGTAATGTTTGACAAGATAAAGGAAAGTCTGAAGAAACCAAATCTGGGTAGGATTTTGAGTTTATTCTTAGATGGAAGTATCCCTGAAGTGATAAACCAAGCTGCTGGTTCTAAGATAAACCATATGAGAAGAATGGATGTAAGAATTATTTCAAGGTGGGATAGAGTGTTGACAAAGGAAATGTCAACTCCAGAAAAGGAAACACCTCAGAAGAAGAAGAAGAAAGCCATTGTGGCTCCTGAATCCTCAAGTAGCTCAGAGGAGCAGGTGGTTTTTAGTTCTGATGATGAAGAGGATGACAATGTTGGATAGTCATCCAGCAAGACAAGAAGATGCCCAGAGGCAGGGGGAGCTACAATCAACTAGCCCAATTCACCTGGATCCACTCCAGGGGGAGCCTCTACATGTGGATGAGCCAACTCAATTAGAGAGTGAAAGGGCTACCCAAATAATTCTAGAGGTAATCACTGAAGTTAATCAATTAAATTTCAATATTGAGGATGAAGTTTTGACTGAATCATTGCTTGATGTTGATCAGCAAACACAGTTACATAATCAACCACAAGATGTTGTCATGGAGGACACATCAATTGCTGATAAAGAGGTATCAGTTGCTCCTGAGATCAGAGATTCTCCAGTTCAACCTCAACATGAGTTTACACTAGAAGAGCTGTTCCCTGATCTTTTATAGACTGACTTTGAGGGAGAGAAAGCAGCTGTTGAGGGGGAGAAGTTCAATCTTGAGGGGGAGCAAATAGAGGAGACTGCTACAAAAGAGACTGAGGAGCAAAGGAATGCTGAGGAACTACCAAGGACTGAGAAGGATTTACCTCCTAGTCCGAAGGACAGGGTAGACATTGCCAGTACAGCTGATTCTGAAGATGAAGAGGCTGCTAGAGCCAAGAAAAGAAAACTACACGTTTTCAAGAGAAGAAGCCAGACCTACAAGAAAACACTTCAAACCATAGTTCCACAACAAGCCCCAACTGCTGACTATAGTTCTTTATTGGTGGCTCTGCAAATCAAGATGGATAAGCAAAGGCAAGCTCTAGAAAAGTATATGGATGAAGGACATAAATCCCTTCAATTTGATCTAGCTCAAGATATAAAATCTATTAGATTTGAAGTTAATCAAAATAAGAAGGAAATGACCGATTGTTTCCATAAAGGAGGAAATGCAGTGGTCTATCTGGCTACTCATCAAGAGAACATAAAGAAACAGGTTGATGGCATGGCAGTAAAACAAGGATATGTCCTGGAAAATCAGATTAGGATGAATGACAATCTGACTGCTTCTCATAATGCCATTGTCAGTGAAATGAAAAATATAGCTACTGCCTAGACTGTTGTAAGTGTTACTGCCAAAGAAGCCTTTGATAAGCAATTACAAGAAAGCCTCACTACTATTCAAACTGTCATTGAAGATTCATAAAAGGCTATCACTGAAAAGCTCCAAAGGTTAAAACCTTTTTTTAAAGATGGAGTTAACTATTTTAATGCTCAAATCAGATTCCAGAAGGATGATCTTAGAGATCATATAGAAAGAGAAGTCATAAAGGGGGAGAGGGTATTAGTCAAAGCAGGCTCTGACCATGCTAAATGGATTTCAAATAGCATCAGAGCCACCCTTGGATATCCACCTTTATGTGATGATGATAATGTAGCAGTGTCTGGAATAAATCCTGTATATTTTAGAGGAGAGCAAGCTGAAGTAGCTCAGGTGATCTACCCTCCTGCTGATTTTGACATGATACATCAGGAGGTACAATCTATGTATAGTCCTCCTGAGGGTAATCGGAATATTATTATTGAGAAAGTAGTACAACCTGTGTCAGAGGCATTATTAAAAGAGCAGGAAGCCCAATTATCTAAGAAGAGGTTCAGAGAGCAGGCTGAATTAAGTCCAGACTTTGAGCAATGGATCCCAACCTCTAGGAATATCATATTGACTGCTTGGAAGGCTGCAAAGGATAATTTCCTAGAGAGAGGCAAATGGTATTCTGACCAAGAGTGAAAAAAAACATGAGGCTAGGCAAGAAGCCATTATTCAACACAAAAGGAAGGCTAAATTAGGGAAGCTACCTCCTAATGCACAGGAGCCTAGGAAGTATTTCCCTAAGCCCTATCATTATTTTGAGAGACAGAAGATAAGGGCTGAAGAATAGAAAAAGAAAGATATTAAGGGAAAGAAGCTTGCTGATGACAATGATGCTCCAGTTCAAGCAAAGATTCAATCTAGAAAGGGTATTGTTATCAACGAGCCAGAGCAGCCATAGATTAGGATTTTCTTAAGTTTACAACTCTATAATCTTTTACATTAAAATCAATGTAAACTTTTGAATAATGAGACTATTGGAAGTTATAACAAAATAATGTTTGTTCTATTACATTTGTATTCTGAGATAATTGCTTATACATGTGCTGTTGTTTAGTTTGTACCCCGTCATATAATACTGTTTTACATCATACTGAGAATTTGTTATGTATGGTGTATATCATTGACTAAGGGTTATGACTTGTCCAAATAGGGGGAAATTGTTGGGTACATTGGAATATATGTACCTGATTTGAAGAAGCCTCACCCTACTCAATGATATACATCAAGGTGTATTTGATGTGTTTTGAGTTTATATGTGCAGGTTAAGTAATTGCAGGAAAAGCATAAAAGTTTCTAAGTCCATGTGTCGACACCTAGAGGTGAAGTGTCGACACTTATGAAGGCTAGTGTTGACACCCAGAGAAGCTGTGTCGACACTTGGAGTAATTGTGTCAACACTAGGAAAGGCAGAGTCGACACCAGAAGAAAAGTGTCGACACATACAGGCAGTGTTGACATACAATGAAGAATTGTCAACATAATTTGTGTCGACACTTAGAGGCAGTGTCGACACCCAGAGAAACTTTGTCGACATCAAAAGTGTCGACACCAGGAGGCTGTGTCGACACTCAGCAAACTTCAACAAAGTTAAAGTACTTGTGTCGACACAAAGGAGATGTGTCGACACTTAGCAAGTTTCAATACATGAAGCCATGTGTCGACACAAAGGAGATGTGTCGACACTCAGCAAGTTTCAACACAAGAAGATGTGTCGACACAAAGAAGTTGTGTCGACACACAGCAGAATTCAACTAAGTATTAAAGAAGAAGTACTTGTGTTGACACACTCAACCAGTGTCGACACATTCAACAGAAGGCTTGTGTCGACACACAGAATCAGTGTCGACATATTCTGAAGAAGCAGTGTCGAGAAGCTGTTACAACAACACAAGGAGTTGTGTCGACACCATCAAGGCTAGTGTCGACACTTAGTCTACTTGTGTCGACACTTAGTCTATTTGTGTCGACACATAATGACTATCTGTCTCGACACTTTCAGACAGTGACAGTGATTTCAAGAAGTGACTGGATGACTTGACAGCTGCCATTTCAACCGGTCAACTGCAACTGTTAGAGCCGTCAGAAGGTTGTTAGAAACCGGATCAGCCAGTTACCTGGAGGAAGACTATTTAAAGACCTTTCTCATTCAACAGAGAGGGTGAATATAGATTGACAACAATCAATCAAAAGATCTAACAACACAAAAGAAGAAGACCTTCAACAGAAGATCTAAGAAGTTGGAGAGAGAGAGCTCCTTCTAAGAAGAGCAGTTGCTGAACCAGGCTGCAAAGTAAGATTCAGATTGAGATCTGAATCTCAAGACAGAAGTTGATTGAAGATCATCTTCAGGAGATTCAACCCTACTGTGTTCTAATTCAAGAAGCTTTAAAGAAAGCCAAGGGAGGTTGATCTCTGTCAAGTTCTTCCAAGAACTCATCAAGAAGCCAGTCAACTCATCTCTCTCCTTCAGAGTTGTGGTTAATACTTTGTATAATCAAAATATCTGTAGGATCTTGTATAGATCTGAGCTGTAAGCCTATTTTATAAAGGCTGAGTGTAGGAGACTGTGTGCTCTGAGTGTAGGTCTTGTTGAATACTGAGGTATGGCCTAGTGCCTGAGTTGTAGGAGACTTTGTTCTCTGAGTGTAGGTCTTATTGAAGACTGAGTGGTAGGGCTTTGTGCCTGAGTTGTAGGAGTGAGGATACTCTGAGTTGTAGGAACCTGTTTGGGGTTCTGAGTTGTAAGATCTGAGGATCTGAGGAGAAGTGCTAAAGTTAGGCCGAATCTAGTACACTACTAGATAGGCAAAGGGGGAAAGTGGATGTACCCAGACCTTGGGGAACCACTATAAATCCTGTGTGCACTCTGTGTATGTTTGATTGTATGGTTGTGGTGTTGTGATAATTGTAGAATTGCATTTACTGTACAGTATTTATGCCTTAAATTTAAAAAGATAAAGTTCACCTATTCAACCCCCTCTAGGTGATTAGGCACTATTTCTTTCAACTGCTGGTGGTGAAAAGCAACGGCTTAGCTCCAAGCCGAACCCCACTCTAAGTCGAGCCCTGTTCCACGCCGAGAGAAAGGGAGGGGGCCGGGGTGTGCTGCTCCAGGCCGGGAGAAATAGAGGGGGGGTCGGGTGTGTTGCTCCAGGCCGGGAGAAAGAGAGGGGGGCCGAGTGTGCTACTTCAGGCCGGGAAAAAGGGAGGGGGGTCGGGTGTGCTGCTTCAGGCCGGGAAAAAGGGAGGGGGGCCAGGTTGCTCTAGGCGGCCGGAAGAGAGGAGGATCTGTTGCCGAGCCCTGCTCCAGGCCGAGAGAAAGGGAGAGAGGGAGGCGGGAATCGACCTGCTGCTCTAGGCCGACGGGAGAGAGAGGGAGGCGCGGGGTTGAGCTCCTTGCTGCTGCGGCGGCCGGCGACGGGAGAGAGGGAGAGGGCGATGGGGCTGCGCCGCTCCAGGTCGACGGGAGAGAGAGAGGGCCGAGGCGGGTTTTTCTCCTTGGCCTAGCCCTAGCGGGGGGATCAGGAATCCCCATCGCCTCCTGCTCCTATTTTCCTCTTTTTTTATCCCCCTGTACCGAGCCCCCTCCGCCTCTTTTATTTTTTCTCCTTTTTATTCCTCCTGTCCAGCCCATCCCCCTCCTCCTCTTTCATAATCAAATCTCAATCTTATGTATCTATCCTCTAATATATATATATATATATATATATATATATATATATATATATATATATATATATATATATATATATATATATATATATATATATATGTAATATTAAATATATATATAAGTTTTAAGCATATGCAAATAAAACCGCATGCACAAGGACCCGCACGTCTTCGAACGGGGTCGCACCAACTTGTCGCCCATAATACACCCCTAAGCTGATATTTGGGGAGGGTCACCACTCGCCCGGCTACGGGGTTGTACACAATCCCTGCTCTTTTCGAGGTTGGTACAAGCTCGGAAATAATCATCCAACCCAACGTATCCGGTGAGTAGGAGCCGACCCAAAAAACATTTTTGAGAGAAAATGAAATTTGCACTTGGAACATCAATCTCCCCATGCCCTTTTTGATCTTTCTGAACCACTCGATACCTTTTGGCTCACTGCTGTTGAATTGCCCTTATACCATTTCTTACAATCAGTATACAATTTCTCAAGATATTGTGAAACAATAAAGCCATATATTTTGTATCCTCTGGTACACGCTGAGCTAATCCTTTCCCCCCAGGTGTGCCTACAGCCCTGCCAGCTAATGAGAGCCTGACAGCGAGTCTACCCGGGGCCGAGCAGCACTCGGGGTCCCTTACACCCCAGGTAAGCCTACGGACCTGCCAGCTAGTAGGAGCCAGGCAGCGGGTCTACCCGGGGTCGAGCATCACTCGTGGTCCTGCAAAAAGTCTCCACGAACCAACCCTTTCCCCCAAGTGTGCCTACAGCCCTGCCCAGCTAATGAGAGCCTAAGCAGCGAGTATATCCGGGGTCCACTACTACCACCATCGAGTGACTTCCAGCCCTGCCAGCTAGGTGAGAGCCTGACAGCGGGATCTGCTCGAGGCCCAAGGATGACATCGAGTGACTTTCAGCCCTGCCAGCTTGGTGAGAGCCTGACAGCGGGATCTGCTCGGGGCCCAAGGATGACACCGAGTGACTTCCAGCCCTGCCAGCTAGGTGAGAGCCTGACAGCGGGATCTTCTCGGGGTCCACTACTACCGCCATCGAGTGACTTCCAGTCCTGCCAGCTAGGTGAGAGCCTGACAGCGGGATCTGCTCGAGGTGGATACATCCTGTTTACTTAGGAGGTGCTGGAGAGTTAATTACACCGATGCTTTTACAAATGGAGGACACATTCTTTTCATAAGAGAGACGATCTGGAAGTCGTCAAATAGGGAAGCTGGCGTCCGAGCCTGTTCCTAATAATTCCTCCAATCGAAAGAGAGATGCAATCGGGGGGACATAGGCCGACATGCAAGGGGGGAGCTGATCTCGGCCGTCAGTGTAGAGGCTCAGTCTTACAATAGCGCTTAGAGTCCCGAGGCATCGTCCCATCATCCAAACTGGGCTATTTAAAAGGAACAGGTCGGCGGCTCGTATCCTGATCTAATGACAAAGATCACTTTCTGCCATGTCACTCGTGATTGCTTGGAGAGATCGGCCCTTTATCAAATCTGGGAGGTGAGCGTCTAGGCTCGTTCCTGATAATTCCCCTAGTCGGAGGAGAGGTGCGATCGGGAGGACATAGGCCGACGTGCAAGGGGGGAGCTGATCTCGGCCATCAGTGCAAAGGCTCAGTCTTACAATAGCGCTTAAAGTCCCGCAGCACCGTCCCATCGTCCGAATTAGGCTATTTAAAAGGAACTGGTTGGACGTTTGGCTTTCGGAGTCGATCGTGAGGCTAACCCTTGAAGCGCTCAGAAGCTCGAGGCGAATTGGTAATAAAGAGAAAACTTGATCGCTACTGAATTACAAGGAAGAGATAACATATTACCGTTAGGGAGGGAACGCTTTCAGGTCACCCCGGCTCCTAATACCTCTCAGCTGCTCTCTCACTTGATCTTGAAGATAATAACCTCCAGGTTTCTCGTTGATGTAATAAGTGGGGATACGCGGGTTTTCATAGGTAGAAGCGCTTCAAATAGGTGCAAATCCTACTCCAAATGCTATGGGATTCAAACAACAGCTATGGGAGGGGGACAACTCTAAGTATGAGGACCTTACATACAAAGTATCAACGCATGACCCTAATCGTCACCTGGTTCCACTTCTATAGCCATGACGCTCGCCAAAGTTCTTCTATGCTGGTCACTCTCCACGCTCACCGCACCAAAATGTTGAAACCGAAAATCGTTCTCCTGTGGAGTTCGACCCTTGGGGAAGGGGTGACCGCGCACCTACTACCCTCAAGCGAACGGTCTAGGCACAAGACTAGGAACACAAGGGACAGACCCAAGGTCTCAGCGTGGAGGACCCACCGCATACCCGGAATACTAACAAACTCTTCCCCTCCCAAGCCAAGGGCTGAGGTAAGGCACCTTCGGAGGGCTCTCTTGGCCGACCGGAATATATAAGGAGGATCTCAAGATCCACTCCCTAACTAGAGGTTCCACCTCGGGTCTATGTAAAATGTTCCCCGCCCGCCTTACTATTGGCACAAAACCGCCCAGCAACCCTACTCTACGCAGCCCCAATTGGGTCACTAACAGCGGAACTCCGTTATTCTGAAAGGATGACAACAGGCCATCAGGGGCTTCCCAGCATCTATACCTCGGGGCCCCCGCGGGGGGAGCGGTTCACGAACACACTGCTCGCCCAAGATAGGAGTAAACTACATATTCACAGAGCATCACAGATATTAAAAAATATTACAGGAATATCAGCCTAGGGGCGTGTTATGGGCGACGAGTTGGTGCGACCCCGTTCGAAGACGTGTGGGTCCTCGTGCACGCAGTTTTATTTGCATATGCTTAAAACTTCTATATATATTTAATATTACAATATATATATTATATTATATACATATTATATTATATATATATATATATATTAGAGGATAGATACATAAGATTGGGATTTGATTATGAAAGAGGAGGAGGGGGATGGGCTGGACAGGAGCAATAAAAAGGAGAAAAAATAAAAGAGGCGGAGGGGGATCGGTACAGGGGGATAAAAAAAGAGAGGAAAATAGGAGCAGGAGGCGATGGGGATTCCTGATCCCCCCGCTAGGGCTAGGCCAAGGAGAAAAACCCGCCCCCGGCCCTCTCTCTCTCTCCCGTCGACCTGGAGCGGCGCAGCCCCATCGCCCTCTCCCTCTCTCCCGTCGCCGGCCGCCGCCACAGCAAGGAGCTCAACCCCGCGCCTCCCTCTCTCTCCCGTCGGCCTGGAGCAGCAGCCCAACCCCCGCCTCCCTCTCTCCCTTTCTCTCGGCCTGGAGAAGGGCTCGACAGCAGATCCTCCTCTCTCCCGGCCGCCTGGAGCAACCTGGCCCCCTCCCTTTTTCCCAGCCTGAAGCAGCACACCCGGCCCCCTCCCTTTTTCCCGGCCTGAAGCAGCATACCCGGACCCCCTCTCTTTCTCCCGGCCTGGAGCAACACCCCCCCCCCCCCTCTATTTCTCCCGGCCTGGAGCAGCACACCCCGGCCCCCTCCCTTTCTCTCGGCCTGGAGAAGGGCTCGGCTTGGAGTGGGGGTTCGGCCTGGAGCTAAGCCCTAGCTTTTCACCACCGGCAGCGAGCTCAGCCTGGAGCAAGGCTCGGCCTGGAGCAATGCTCGACCTGGAGCAAGGCTTGGCCTAGAGTGGTGATCGACCACCGACGCGGCCGCATGCAGTAGGATCGATCCGGAGCTCCTCTCCCGGCCCCGCCGCCAAGCACGCGACAAGGGTAACGATGTTTCTACTTGGGCAGGTGAAGCCCTCAGTTTACAAATTTGCATGTAAGCCCCTCTCCACCAACGGGTGGGGGGAAGGGAGCTTTCCGACGGGTTGACGTGTACGTCCCCGCAGTTAATTGCATTAGTACCCGGAAGCGTGAGTACGGGTTTAGGCATGCTGTGTGAAGCCCATCCGGACGTGTGAGCCGGATTGGTGATGTTCTGGGGTCCCGGAGAAGACTCCGAGGAAGTTGTTTATTAGCCGCTTGCAGGGAATGCGCACCATAGCCCCAAAAGAAGGGGTGTGAGCAATATGTTTGGCCCGCTTATGTTAGCCGACCGATGCCCAGTTGGTCGCTGCTCGTCGAGACGTTGGCGTACAGGTGTTGCAGTACCAAGCGGGGAATAGCGGGCTTAAGCCCGAGCTCGTGCCGTCCCTCAAAGGACTTTTTTGCTTATATTGCCGGCCTGCGTGCCGAAGTATGGAATTCATATTCCTGTAATATTTTTTAATATCTGTGATGCTCTGTGAATATGTAGTTTACTCCTGTCTTGGGCGAGCAGTGTGTTCGTGAACCGCTCCCCCCGCGGGGGCCCCGAGGTATAGATGCCGGGAAGCCCCTGATGGCCTGTTGTCATCCTTTCAGAATAGCGGAGTTCCGCTGTTAGCGACCCAATTGGGGCTGCGTAGAGTAGGGTTGCTGGGCGGTTTTGTGCCAATAGTAAGGCGGGTGGGGAACATTTTACATAGACCCTAGGTGGCACCTCTAGTTAGGGAGTGGATCTTGAGATCCTCCTTATATGTTCCGGTCGGCCAAGAGAGCCCTCCGAAGGTGCCTTAGCTCAGCCCTTGGCTTGGGAGGGGAAGAGTTTGTTAGTCTTCCGGGTATGCGGTGGGTCCTCCACGCTGAGACCTTGGGACTGTCCCTTGTGTTCCTAGTCTTGTGCCTAGACCGTTAGCTTGAGGGTAGTAGGTGCGCGGTTACCCCTTCCCCAAGGGTCGAACTCCACAGGAGACCGATTTTCGGTTTCAACAATCGACTCCAGTCAAAGAAATATCAAGACATCCGAACAACTGACTGGAGTGTATTATAGGAGATAAATTTAGCGGAGATGTCCAAGAGTTGATATCTGTAACGGGATGGGAGATATTCTTTGCTATCGAGGAGCTAGGTTTTAAGGAACTCACCTTAGAGTTCATGTCCTCATTCTATTTAAATCTTAGACCTAATCTCAGCGAGCACGCACTAGCGCATGAGGGAGTCATCTCGTTTCGAGTAGGGGCACTTTTTATACAATCACCCTTCTCCAAATCACCCAATTCTTAGGGGTGTACGAGGACTTGTTCCTCTTTAGTACCGCCTACCCCGAGCTTCACTTCGATCTCCCCACTCGAGACCTTGCCGGCAACATCTGGTCCAGGCTCTCTTTTGATCTTAGTCCATATGAGGCCAAGAGGTTTAAGTCCTCCCAGTTGCATTCTCCCGCCCTCCACTACATTCACCACCTCCTTAGCCATACCTTGAGTGGTCGGGGCGAAAGCTCCGGCGTTGTTAGTAGGCAGGACGTGCTATACCTCTATAGCATGTCGTCTCATTACCACCTTCATCTAGGTTTCTTGCTCTCCCAGTTCATCCTTCACCAGGACGACAACTCCCGCATAGGGTCTATTTGTGTAGCACCCTACATCACACGCCTGGTGAAGAATATGAACATATTCTCATCTCTCCCCCCGATGATAGTGGTCATGAAGACTGTGCCCATCACGATGGCCAGCCTTCGGTCCCTCCGCCTCGTCACCACCCATCAGGGCCGGGGTGGCATTACATATTCTCTTGCGAGGCATGGACCTCGTGCACAGGATGACGATGACGACGAGGTGGATCTGGACCTTGATGAGCCTCTGGTGCCTCCGGCCCGTTCTACTTATGATCAGGGAGAGTCTTTTGTTGCTCCTCCTCGAGCACGTTCGCAGTATTTGCGAGAGTTCCAGCACTTCTTCGAGACCGAGCTCTCGCCATGATTATAGAGTATCGAGGATGCGCAGAAGCGGACAGAGGACGTCCTCATTCAGATCAGGGACCACCTAGGGATCGCTCCTAGAGCACCAGCAACTCCTGGCCAGCCTCACTTCCCCGACGATCAGATCGATCGGCCAGCTTACTATTGACATTTATCATTGTATTTTGCCAGTCTTTATTTGTATCAGTGTATTGTCTCAGCATTTGTTTGTAGCAGTGTATTATCAGAAATTCTATATATGATATTATATCAGCTCCTTTTTCATTTATGTGCTCTTCTATTTTCATGATAGCTAGTTTTTATTTATTGGTGAAATTACTCTCTTAGCTCTTTACGTTACAATGAGGACATTGCCAATTTTAAGTCTGGGGGTGAATGTTCTTCACTTTTATAATTTCTGTGATAGACATGATTATAATTAGTTATACTTTTGCTATCATAGTACTCAAGGTTATTATATTCCCCAAAAAAAATTTTGTACTCCTTTAAGCTCACATGTATTCACTCATTTGTGATTATAACTATCTAATTTAACTTTGCACACTAATTAAAATGAATTGATGTAGCCTCATTGAGTGTTCAACTTTGTTGACTCGTAATTAAGTATAGAAATTCCTTAGCCTAATTTTCTCTATATAATTTATTTTTAAGATTAACCATTTATATCATTAACTATCAATCACTCTATTGTAGAAAATATAATTATCTATGATAAATTGAGTTGATGAGTGTAACATTTTTATAATTCTGTATTAGGGAATCAAAATAAAGAATACTCTCTATTGATGTCTAGAACTTACCCTCTAGCGATCCTCAAAACTTTTGCATAAGTTAATTAGTGACGGCGGAAATGACTTAGGCCTCCTTTTAGATAGCTTGAGCCTTGCAAACCCAAAACCTTAAACATTATACCCATGCACACCCAATTTGAACCTAATCCCTATGCCTTTTGATACTCTACCACTAAAATTCACCAAGGCCAAATCCTTACCTATTAGCACACCTATCAATGAGATCTTCTTGGAATGAGTTTGTTCATAGTGATATGTGTCCTGAGTGCGTGTATACTTGCACCCACTTGGAATGATCCCTATTATAAACCCTTAAAAAGACATAGTGATATGTGGCTGAGTGCGTGTATACTTGCACCCATTCGGAATGATCCCTACTATGGCCCCTTGGTTAAGAAAAAACACAAAATATAGAGTTTCCATCAAAAATGTGGGAAGTATAATAATTACAAAGTCTGGGGGTGTTTTTATAACATTGATGTATGTTAAGGTATTTACAAAACAAAAGGCTCACTCGTGATTTAGGTGTGAAAAAAAACCCCATCAAATTTATCTTTGATTACCCCACCTAAAATCGCCTATCCTAAGCCAAAAAAGGTTACACCATAATACAAGTCCTAAGGATCCAACCTCACTAATTATAACTAGTGTCGTGGAGAGGGTGTGAAAAGGTAAGCTCATGACTATCAATGGTGATACTTACAAGTTTTGAAATACTAATACATATCTTATTGAGATTGTTATTTTCTCCGCACAATTGTTATAGATGACTATACTTCTATTTCTACGAAAGAGTGAAAGATAGTTAATAGATACATGCGAGGAATTTTAAGATAAAGCTATATTTAGAAAAGTCTGCTATACTATTTCCTATGCGATTACATCATCAAAGTTCTCTTTAAATTCATAGCAACCAGTGTGCGGAGGCAAAATTATTTATTAGTAACCCAAATGTGTGAATTAGTTTTCTTAGGGACAAGCAAAAATCTAAGTCTGGGGGTATTTGATGCGTACAATTATGATAGACTTTTTATTATCATAATTGTAATCATGTCCACTATTTTCTACCTATCTATGCAGTAATTTTGCAAGAATAGTTATGAATTTGTTTTATCATGAGTAGAAGAGCATAGATTAGGAGTTTCTATTATTCCATATATTAAGCTGTCTATTTATTCCTTTATTTTTCTAATGCAGTTATCGCTAACCAGTGGATCTAAAAGTCTTGGAGCAAACGAAGGAGTTCACGGATTCGACATGGCTGATGGCAGGACAAGAATGGGGCGCACACGGGTAGGCACACACCCGTGTTGCCTACCCGTGTCCTATCCGGGATGGAGCAGAAGAACTGAAGGAAACAGACAGAGCACCACATGGGTTGGAACACGCCCGTGTTCCCACCCGTGTCCTTTTTGGGACAAACCCAGTTTCGGCTGCCACCCAACCCATGTGTGAAGAACACGAAGAACAACACGGCCGTGTCCGTACCCATGTCATCTGACACGGCCGTGTCCATACCCGTGTCATCTGACAGTACAGACCACTACAGACACGCCTGTTCATGTGGAACTGCCCAAAAATCGTCAACACAGCCTATGACACGGCCGTGTTGGAACCCGTGTCCGACCCTGTTTGCTAGGAGACTATAAAATACCTGTAGAAAAATTAGAGGACTTTTGGATCATTTTTCATTGGGAGAACTTCTGGAGCACGAGGCTGGAGCATCCAAGAGAAGGAGGATTTGAAGGGTATATTTGTATGCATTTAATCTTTCTTGTATCCCTCTTAATCTTTCCTTTCTCTTGGTGATTCAACTTTATTTATCTTTTATTTCACATGAACCTTTAATTTGAACAATTTGGTAATCATGTATCGTATTGTTTTCATCAAATCTGTGTTATTTTATTCGTATTTAGATCTTCAAACAAAGAATTTTATCCTAGTTATGAATTGCTTATTTGCTTTACAAAAATTTCAACTTTTTAGATTGAGAAATTGGAAAGTTATGTTGATCTTAGTATGTTCATATTTAGGTATTATCTCTCTTTGTAATTCAAATTCCATGATTGAGAGATATGTTCTTTGGATAATTGGAATACGAATAAATGGATTCATGATATTTTAGAGATATGTTTTCATGAATTTATGTAGTAGATAGGGTGCTTCATTTAATGCAAATTTGAGTGTTGTAAATTGTTCGAGAGAAAAATTACTAACTTAGGTTTAGATTTTGAATTGCTCGAGAGAGAGTTTGATAATTGTTTAACCCTTATAATACACGAATTTGATAGTCTTGTTATTTCATGATTACATAGAATTGAGTCAATGAATTAGTATTTTCATGTGAATGCTCTTAGACTTTCGATTTTTTTATCACCTTTAATCCCCCAATATTTATTTATCCAAGTAGTCATAGTTAGTTTAATTTAGGTTAAAAATTAGTTTTAATTATAGGTATGAAAATAGAGTGGGGGTGAGTACAAGTACTTGAAAGGACCCTGTGGAATACGACACGAGATGTAGATTTTTCCTATACTATGATAGATAGGTGCACTTGCCTGAAGGTTAAATCAGTCTAGCTTATGCCCATCTACATAGTTTATAGTAGAGTGTAGAATGAATCTGCATCAAGTTATTACTTGTTAGCAAAAGAAATCATTAGGACACCATGGACTTGTCACAGAAAATGACCAAGTCCAGCATCCCACAAGCAACTGGCATGAGCATGGTGGACGCAGAAGACCCAGACCTCCAATCAGCAGGACAATCCGCCACAAAGATGTGAAAAATCCATCGCAACATGGGGAGCTCGGCAAGAACAAAAGCCTATCTCCAAAGCATCCACAAAAGCGGACTCCGCGGACGCAATAAACAAGTCCGCCAACACACCGCGGATACAACTTCCAATCCGCCCGGTTACCACAAGAGCTGGCTAACTGCAAGGCTGTGGATCAAGCTAAGCACCGCCAACACAGTCCGCTCATTCCACTCCACTCGATGCCCAAGTTGCAATACTTCCTTGGCCATAGACCATCCAGGCCGCACACCAGACCGCCCATATCACAACAGAGGCCGCACAGGCCGCTCCACAAGAACAGCCAAGACGTCGTCCAAGACAAGTCCCCCAAGCCGCAACCAGCAGTCCGCCTGTAACAGCCCAAATTTCGGAAACAGGAAATTTTTGGGTGACACGGCCTGGGACACGGGCGTGTCCCAGGGCGTGTCAGCTGACACGGCCTGCGACACGGGCGTGTCGCAGGGCGTGTCGAGGTTGTGTCGACGATCGGCCTTTGTCTCGATGATTTTTCTCTCGACGATGTGTCGAGAGGAGGCACACGGCCCAGGACACGGGCGTGTCCAAGGCCGTGTCGTGTGCTCGACGATTGTTACTCGACGATCGTCGAGTGTCGAAACGTGAGTATTGAGTGGTTGAACACGGCCTGTGACACGGGCGTGTCATAGGGCGTGTCAAATCAGGTCGACGAACTCAGCCCGCCGAAGGATTTCGACAGGGCGTGTCTTTGTGCCGTGTCTGGGCACACGGCCTGGGACACGGGCGTGTCACAGGCCGTGTGAAGTCTCGGGATGTTTTGGGATTTTTTTCACCCAGGCACACGGCCACAGACACGGGCGTGTCTGAAGGCGTGTTGGTGACACGGCCCATGACACGGGCGTGTACCATGGGCGTGTCACTGGTTTGGATAAGTCGGTTGACCACCGCTTGAGGCACACGACCTGGCACACGGCCGTGTCAGAGGCCGTGTAGGGTCAAAATCAGTGTTTTTGGCAGAATCGTGGCCGTCCATTCTTTCAGCTGGGATCCAAGGGCTGAAGCTTCTTCCTCTTTTTCTTAAAGGCCGAAATCAGAGAAGTATTCTCATTTTCTTAGCCTTTATCTTTCTTCATAAGAGAGAAAGAGAGAGAGAAAGGAGGAGGAAGAGGGAAAGGGGGCTGCTGCTGGTGGTGCTGCGGTTTACCGACAAGAGTTCCGAAGCCGGCGTTGCGGAGGAGACGTTCTTGCGAGTCTTGCAAGCTAGCTTTGAGTTCATGGAACCGAAGCGGTCGTCAAGGGTAACGACTTTTCTTCCTAGCCATGTGAAGGCTTCCTTTTGGAATATCTTATGATGTCCCCCACCAAGAGGTGGCTGGTGTTGGGAATCTTTGGGTGGATGCTTGACATCCCCTTTGTTAGCATATAGATCCGGAAATGGAGTACGGAATAGGCATGCTGTGTGAAGCCCATCTGGCCAGGTTGGTCTAGATTGGTGATGTTGCATACGAACCGGAGAAGACTCCGTGATAACGTGTAGTGTAAGGAGTCTACGGGTTATACCTGTGAAAAGGAGTAGCAGGAAGTACTGGAGTGGAAGCCCAGGAAAAATAGCCATGTGATGTTTTTGGGTCCAACCTGTGAATGAGGCACAGGAAGTACTGGTGGGATCAGGAAAGACCCTTTGTGATTCTTGATGTCGTAGGGTGTCCACCTATGAAGAGAGTAATAGGAAGTACTGGCATGGTAGCCAGAAAAGACCTCTGACATTTGTAATTTGCGGTGTCCGCCTGTGAAGAGAATAACAGGAAGTACTGGTGTGCCCAGGAAAGACCCGCTGTTGCTGTGAGAGAATGGGTGTAAGAATTATGCCCAGGATTGAATGCCAGAACAGGATCTGTGAGACCTACCCGCGCCTTTGATATAGCCATGAGTACGTTGTACTCGGAGAAGGCAAGGCGATTTGAGCAACGGGGGGTGGAGGATCCGACCTGCGTTATGTCCGTCCGACGTGAGACCAGAAAGTGCGGTCTGTTGGAGCGCATAGCAAGAGTCTTAGGCCTGCGCGCCGTGATACAACGGGGGGCTACGGGCCATCCCGGTTCACTAAGACTATAAAACTCCGGCTGCACGCCATGGGGTAAATGCTCAAAAGAGTTACCGTTGGGTTGTAACCCTGATACGGTGGTGGGCAAGAGCTTTGCCAGAACACCAAGAATGTGCCCTGAGTGCACGGACCGTTGGGCCGGGTGGCGAACGGTTGTGATGGCTTGTGTGCGTGAAAGCACATTTTGATGATATATTGCCATACTTGTGATATGATATGCCTGCAGTGAAGAATACCGCTGCCCCGAGAGAAGGGGTAGGGTCGTTATAATTTGGTCAGCTGAACGCTGACCGTTGCTTTTGTTTGCCACCGGTGGGTGGATTGTCCCTTTACAGGTGCTGGAGAGCCGAGCAGGACGCATAGAGGTTGATTTTCCTGCTGGTGTTGCTGCTACTGTTGTTAGCCCTCGAAGGCTATAGCTTATGTTTTGTGTTTTCTTTTATTGTGGCCGGCCTGCGCACCAATCTGTTTAGGCCACTATTTGAAAGCTATGTAAGGCCATAATGCCAACTCTTTTGACTTGTTGTAAGACATTCCTATAGTTTATAAAATGTGGAGTTTTATATTTGGACATTCATGAGGAGTTCAAGTTGTAGTCTAGGCTTTCGCTAGAATGCTTTGTGATAGGTGCGATGCGCGACTCTGGTATCATCCTGTACCTTCACCGACGGTTTTGTGATATATCCTGTGGGGCCCCGGCCGGACCTTCTAGAATATACCATATGAACGGATGGGGTTGTTACATTTTTGGTATCGGTTGTCTTGGTCTTTCCCTCTCGAAGTCGTGGCCGACTTCTTTTGTGGGGTGGCGAGCACGTGTTTGTGCAAACCAAAGTCTACGAATGAACTCCTGAATGTCCATGATAGGAATGCAAAGTTTTGTGTTTGAGGAACCTGCGTGTTCCTATCTTGTTGCTTACTTGTGTAATTTTTCGTCTATAGGCGACGAGTGCGATGGCTTGGCAGCAGGAACCCCAACACTCGCTAGGAAGCATGGCATCAACTGTGGTACCATCCTCTCCTTCATCGATAGAAACGGCTCGACTGATTGTCGATATGGCTTTTGCAACGCTCAAGGCTTACCATGAGGGACAAGTTTCACCCTCTGATCCGGTGATGCATTCCATGCCGGGTAGGGAACTTGAGCAGCCGGCAAGGGGAAGTGCCTCAGCTTCGTCGGGACATGTGTGTTTGAGCCAAGGAGAGGACACGGTTGCGGACTATTTTCACGCATTTGTTGCAATGAGACACCAACCCGAGTTTGTGTTTGAGACCGAGGGGATGAAGATCAATCGGTTTTATGATGGGCTACGTCAGGAACTCCGTTTCTTGTTGATGGGTCCTAAGTTCTTGGGCTTCCAACCACTGGTGGAGGCAGCGAGACTGTTGGAAATCGACTTGAGGAGAGCCCAGCAGATGCCTGTGACTCGGAAAGTGCACACTCCAAGGGTTGGGAAGTCGGCTCACCGTAAGAGGCAGAGACATGAGAAGCGTACTTGTTATGCGTGTGGTCTGGTAGGACACCTCGCTCGTGAATGTGGGGATGGTGTTCAGCAGCCAAAGAAGCAGTACAAGTGCTATTCGTGTGGGAAAGCAGGACATAAAGCCCGCGATTGCCGCGTTGGCTCGTAGCAGGCAAGAAATGTCGACAGCATGATGTAGATAAATAATGAGGCTCCTCATGTACATAAATAATGGTGGCGTATGCATGTTCGATGTACAGTAAGCCATTTTGGATGAAAAGGCTATGAGGGCCTGTGTCCGATATGGATGTGTGGGATCAACGTGTGTTGTCAAATTGTTGATGTTTTCTACCATGGGGACATGTGTGCCCAAACTTGGCAAGAGTTGTCGACGTTTACGATAATCGTCTTGCTTGCTTTTGTTTGCATCTTGTGAATGTTGTTTGTATGTGTTAGGTGCACCACAGGCACCGTTTGCGAAGGATGTTTTGTATTCTTTTCTGTCTAGGGCGTTGATCACGTGGCTTAGGAAGACAGATCGCGTCAGCGTGGTGTAGCCGAATGGCTGTTGGATGCTTGCGGATCAAGCTTGCGATGTGGCGGTTTAGTTAGGAAGTCGGAATTTCAGTTTAACTGCATTTGTTTTGCCAATATCGGAATTGACGTGCTTTTTGGGTTGGATTGGCTTGCGGAGCAGCGTGATTGCCAGTCCAAAGAAATCACGTTGGGCCAGAATACCGAACATGAGACAAAGTTCGCGGGTATGCGAGGAGTGGGCGGGACATTGATGTCTGCACTCCAGGTAGTCAAAGCTATTCGGAAGGGTGCGGGGTGTTACCTTGCACTGATTCAGGCTGATGAGTCTAAGGCCCATGTGTGCGAGATTCCGATTGTGGCGGAATTTACAGATGTGTTTCCCACGGATCTCCCTGGGCTACCACCCCAGCGGGAGATTGACTTCACGATCGCGTTGGTGCCAGGTGCGAAACCTGTGGCCCGCTCGCCATATCGCATTGCGCCTAAAGAGATGGCTGAGTTGAAGGTTCAACTACAAGAAATGCTAGAGCAATGTTATATTCGCCCAAGTATGTCACCTTGGAGCGCGCCTGTGATCTTGGTAAAGAAGAACGATGGCGGGTTGCGGTTGTGTATTGATTACCGTGAATTGAATAAGCTGACCGAGAAGAAGAAGTATCTGATACCCCGGATTGATGAGTTATTCGATCAGCTGGTGGGCTCGACCGTCTATTCGAAGTTGGACCTAAAGTCTGGTTATTACCAGTTAAGAATTCGGGAAGGTGACATTCCCAAAACCGCATTTGGAACACGTTATGGGCACTATGAGTTCACAGTCATGCCATTTGGACTGTACAATGCGCCCTCGGTGTTTATGGATCTGATGCACCGTATTTTTCGCAAGTACTTGGATCTGTTTGTGATTGTGTTCATTGCTGACATCCTGATGTACTCGAAGTCCAAAGCTGAGCATGAGATTCACTTGCGGTTGGTGTTGAACACGTTGAGGCAAAATCAGCTATGTTGGAACACCCTATTACTAATTTGGGTCAGGATCACTATGTCTCTAGGAAATCTTTGCTTGACCTCCTGTATAGCTCAATAGGTCAATTAGAATTGAGTCTAAGGGTTAGAAGTCTAGGTTTGGAAGCTGCCCTGAAGACCAGGATTTTCTGTCTGGAGACTAAGTCTGATCGTCGAGCTCAGCACGACGATTCGTCGAACTCCGATCGACGATCGTCTAGCTCAACTTCGACAGATCGTCGAACTCCATTCGACGATCGCTGAGCTCAACTTCATTATATCGTCGAACTCCGTTCGACGATCGGTGAGCTCAGGTCGACGATTTTGACTCTGCTTTGGATCTCTATCTCTGAGCTCAGTTCGACGATCTTTGAGCTCAGATCGACGATATTTTGCTGTTGTATAATTCCAGATCGCTGAGCTCAGCTCGACGATAGCAGAGCTCAGTTCGACGATTTCAGATAACTTCAAGGATGTTTCTAGATTCAAATTCAAATCAGTTAAGGAGTTATTCTGCAATTAATTCAGAGATTTCCTAGCCGTTTTCATTCATTTCTGGACCAAGTTTCAAGGGATTTCTCAAGGAATATTTCTGTGGACTTTCCTCCAGAAGAGATTCTGCAATTAAGGATGCAATTAATGCAGGTTAACGGCTATACTTGACAGAGAATGTTACTCTATTCTGCACCAGAGAATAAAAGATAGAATTTTTGGAGTCAAAAATAAGAGACAGAGAGAGACACACAGATCACAGAGATACATTCAAAAATAATTTGTCTCAAAGAATTCTTAAGAACACACACATCCAAGGAGATCAAGCTTTCAAAAATCTTCAGATCTCTTTAGTTTCAAAGTGTTCAAGGCCAACATATTTCCAGACTCCAGACATTCAACATTTCAGTTATTGCTGAAATCATCTATTGCTGGAGTTCAATCTTTGAAGGCCTATCACCCTCAGCAAAGCTTTTCTTCCTGAAGATCTCAAGGATTCAGGGGGAGCTTTGACATCAACAATCCACATAGTCTTCTCAGTTGTTTGAGAAAGAGAAGACTGCCATCACTCTCTCACCCCCTCTCTGTAAAGGGTTTCTCAAACTCCCTTCAAAAGTTTGAGCTTGGTTTTTGAGCACCTTGTCAAAAGCTCATTGGTGGCAAGACACCTGATCAAAAAATCTGTTTGGTTTTTGAGCACCTTATCAAAAGCTCATTGGTGCCCAGGACACCTGATCAACTCATCCTGCAGTGGATTCCTACCTAGGGTGGTGGAAGAGTGGATGTACCCAAGTTTAGGGGAACCACTATATTTCCTTGTGTCTTCTGGTTTTGCTTGTGTTTATGTTTGTTTCTGGCCTTGATTTTTCTGTGATTAGCTTTTGTTTAACTTAGTTCTGTGATTAGATTTTTAACTGCTTCCCTGCTCACTCTTATTACAACAATTGTTGTAAAAAGGTTTCAAAGCACCATATACTCTATTCACCCCCCCCCCTCTAGAGTATATCAGATCTAACTGCACTTTCAATTGGTATCAAAGCGAGGTTGGTTAAACATACCATACCTGATTGGTTGTACAGACTAACACCTGAACCCAAAGATCCCAAGTTAGATCTACTTTCTTTTGTATTTTATTATTAGATTTGCTTTCACAAATCATGGCCCAAAACAAAGATTATGCTAGCACCAGACCTCCAGTGTGCAATCTATCCAAGTTTGCACTTTGGAAAGCAAGGATCAGACTGTACATGAATTCTATTGACGAAGACATTTTTAACTCTGTTTTGACAGTGTGTCCAAGACCCCCAGAGAATTCCAGTACAAATGTTGTTCCACCTCCATCAGGAACAGATGCTGATATCAAGAGATGGAAGGTGGCTGATGCCAAGGCTATGAACATCTTGGCCCAGACAATGTCTGATGACATATTCCAAAAGGTGGCTGAATGTAATTCAGCAAAGGAAATTTGGGACAAACTCTCAGAAATAGTCTCAGGCTCAGCTGATGAGAGAAAGGATAGGAGATCCCATCTCATCTCTCAATATGAGAATTTCAAAAAGGGAGAAACTGAGTCAGTGGGAGACATGTACAACAGACTAAGTCTAATTGTCAGTGAACTCAGGACATTGGACAAAGAGATCTCTCTAACAGAGCTTAATGACAAGATCCTAATGTGCTTCCCTAGCACTTGGGATTCAAGAATCTGGCCAATTAAAGATGCCAGAAGTCTGAATGAGATCACTACTAAAGCTCTATTGGGTAAGCTCAAATCCTATGAGCTACTCATCAAAAATAGAGAAGAAGAACAGAAGGCTGCCTCACCAGCCATAAGAAAAGAGAAGACCATAGCCTTCAAGGCAACTGAGGATCTGCCTGAAGACAAAGCCACATGCAATGATGAACTACTTAATCTGTTGGCCAAAAGATTTTACAAGATGGCCAGAAAGGACTTCAGAAGGAAATCATACAAGGAACATGATAAGCCAAGGTATGACAAGTCCACTAATAATTACAATAAAGACATTATTTGCTTTGGTTGCAGGAAACCAGGGCACATAGTTCCTGACTGTCCAGAGAACAAGAACAAGGACAGAAGGGACAGGAAAGAAAGAAGAAAGGAGAAAGACTCCAAAAGGACTGGCAATGGCAAACCCTCATCAAGCAAAAACAAACATACAAGAAAGGGGTTTGTTGCTGAATCCTGGAGTGAGACTGAAGAGGAGTCAGAAGCCTCATCCAGTTCCAGTGATGATGAGGATGATGCAGAAGAAAAAGAGTTCTGCATGATGGCAATCAATGCCTCACAGCACAATTCAGAAGAAGAGGAGTCAGAGTCAGACTCAGAGACTCAACCTGAAGAAGATCAGGTAATTGGTTCTTTTGATTTTAGTTCAGAGGATTTTAAATCTGAATTTAAAGCACTGTGTTTAGACCTGCTAAAGTCTGAGAAAGAAATTATCTCTCTCAGAAATCAATTATCTGAACACAATACTTTAAAGTCAGAAAACCTCAAACTCTCTCAGGAGTTGGAGTGTTGTAGGGAACAGATAGCTTCACTGAAAAGTGAGCTCTCTGAGGCCAAAAAGCTTGAAGAATCCCTTAATGGGAGAAGCATCAAGCTGATGGACATCACAAGCACAGTGAACTCCAGATTTAACAGTACACTGGGCTTGGGTGCCTCATCCAGCCAACCTATAGTCCTATCAACTCCAATCAAATTCATTTCTGACAAAGGAAAGGGAGTTGTAGAGGTTGCTAGGAAAAATTCTGATCTGCCTCAGAAAACCAAGTCGCAGCAGAAATCGTCGAACGGAGATCGCCGATCGCCGAATGAAGATCGACGATCGCCGAACGCAGCTCGACGATCTCAAGCAAAATCGTCGAACGAAGATCGACGATCTCAGCCAGAGTCGTCGAACGCAGGTCGACGATCTCAAATACCTGACCTCAGCCATAGTCGACCGTCGAATGGAGCTCGACGATCTGACCCAAGATCGTCGAACGCAGCTCCAAGATCGTCGAACAAAGGTCAGAGCTCTGGAAAAATTTTCAAAGGAAAATCAAAGTTCAATCCTAAGGGTCCTTCATCCCAAATCTTTAACCCTTATACTGAATGGATTATACCTCCAAGGAGATATCATCCTGAAGGATATAAGAGTCAACCTGGGATGTCTTTCATTTCAGAATTTAAAGGTTATCACCCTAGGCCCAAGGTAAACTGGGTCAAAAACAAATGAATTGTCTTATGTGCAGGTGAAGACCTATCCAACATCTAACCAGCAATGGTATTTGGATAGTGGGTGCTTTAAGCACATGACAGGGAACAAGGACAACCTCACATCCTTCAGAGCCAAGCTTGGACCCAAAGTTATCTTTGGTGATTCAAACTTTGGACAGACTAAAAGATATGGTGCAGTCAAGATTGGATCAGTAACTTTCAAGAAGGTATCCTATGTGGAAGGACTGAAGCACAACCTAATTAGCATCAGTCAGCTATGTGATGAAGGCTACCAGGTGACCTTCAGCAAAGTCTTATGCAAAATCAAGTCAGAGGACAACACAACTGTGTTGACAGGTAAAAGGAAAGGTAACATCTACCTTGTAGATTTTCTTTCAACTGATGTAGATATCTGCTTGTTCAATTCTGTCTGTAAACCAAATATTTTATGGCATAAGAGACTAGGACACCTAAACCTTAGAACTATTGCTAGGCTATCCAAGGACAACCTTGTTAGAGGACTACCTTCTGGCCCCTACAAGAAGGAAGGACTCTGCAGGGCTTGTCAATTAGGCAAGCAAACTAAAAACAGCTTTAAGTCACTTAATAAGAGTGATTCACCTAGGATATTGTATCTGTTACACATGGATCTTTTTGGACCCATCACAGTACAAAGCCTAGGAGGGAAATCCTACACTTTAGTAGTTGTAGATGACTTCTCTAGATTCACTTTGGTGTTCTTTCTAAGGAAGAAGTCTGATAACTTTAAGTGTCTGACAGAGTTTCTCAAATGTATACAGATTGAGTTCAATACTCACATTGCCCTGATCAGAAGTGATCATGGGACAGAGTTTGATTCTCTTCTTATGCAAGAGTTCTGTCAGAGTGAAGGGATCAGACATACTTTCTCAGCTCCTAGAACTCCTCAACAAAATGGGGTAGCTGAAAGGAAAAATAGAACCCTTATTGAATCTGCCACTACATTGTTGTCAGATGCTCACCTTCCTCTATCCTTTTGGGCAGAGGCAGTGAACACCTCCAACTATGTGCTGAATAGAAGTTTGATACATAAACTAAAGGGAAAGACTCCCTATGAATTACTCAAAGGGAAGAAACCTAAAGTTGATTATTTTAGAGTTTTGTGTTGCATTTGCTATATTCATAATAATGACAAGAAATATCTAGCAAAATTTCAGGCCAAAGCCGATGAAGGAGTGTTTCTGGGATACTCCATGATCAGCAAGGCTTATAGGGTCTATAATAAATCATCTTTAAAAATTGAGGAATCTATTCATATTTCATTTGATGAAACTAACATGTCTTTCAAGGAGAAGATTTCTTCTACCATAGAACCTTTGCAGGAACATTCTCTAGTTGAAGACTTGAACAAGTTACAGGTTACTCAAGAGGATGAAAGCAGTGGAGATGAAGAAAATGCTCAACATATTGAAGAACAACTTGAAGAGCCAGTTGTTGTACCACAAAAAGAAACAACAACACAGGTTGGTGAACAATCAACACCCCCTGTTGATTCAGTAACATCAAGAGACCATCCAATTTCCCAAATAATTGGAGAAATCTCAGCTGGTGTGCAAACCAGAAATCAGGTCAACCAAAACCTGTTGCACACCTGCTTCCTATCTCAAATTGAACCTCAGTCCATTCAAGATGCAGAGCAAGATCCACACTGGATCATTGCAATGCAAGAGGAGTTGCATCAATTTGAGAGGAACAAAGTATGGGAACTAGTGCCAAAGCCTAAGGATCACTCCATTGTTGGAACAAAATGGGTATTCAGAAACAAACTGGATGATCAAGGAGTAATTATAAGGAACAAGGCAAGGCTAGTTGCTCAGGGATACTCTCAAGAAGAAGGAATCGACTACGACCAGACCTTTGCACCAGTTGTAAGATTAGAAGCCATCAGAATATTTCTAGCTTATGCAGCTCACAAAAGCTTCAAGGTATATCAGATGGATGTCAAGAGTGCATTCCTAAATGGAGACATCAAAGAGGAAGTATATGTCAGACAACCTCCAGGTTTTATCTCTCCAACTTTTCCTAATTATGTTTTTAGATTGAATAAAGCATTATATGGTCTCAAGCAAGCTCCTAGAGCATGGTATGAGACCCTAGCATGCTTTCTCTTGGAAAATGATTTTATAAGGGGTAGAGTAGACCAAACTCTTTTCATTAGAACACATAAGTCACATACCCTACTAGTACAAATTTATGTAGACGATATCATTTTTGGTTCTACTGACTCCAAATTGTGCAGAAGGTTTTCCAACCTTATGCATTCTAAATTTGAGATGAGTAGCATGGGTGAGCTATCCTTCTTCCTAGGATTGCAAGTCAAGCAGCATGCTGAAGGCATCTTCATTTCTCAAACAAAGTATGCAAATGAATTGGTTAAGAAATTTGGTATGTCTGAAGCATCTTGTATGAAAACACCCATGCCTACTAATGTTGTATTGGATGCTAATGAACATGGGAAGCCTGATGATCAGACTACATATAGAGCAATGATTGGCTCTTTACTATATCTTACAGCTAGTAGACCAGATATAATGTTTGCTACATGTATTTGTGCTAGGTTCCAAGTAAGCCCTAGAGAGTCACACCTAACACTAGTAAAGAGGATTCTCAGGTATGTTAAAAGTTGTCCAAATCTAGGTCTCTGGTATCCAAAAGATTCAGCATTTGATTTAACTGGATTCTCTGATGCTGATTATGCTGGATGCAGAATTGACAGGAAAAGCACCAGTGGAACTTGTCAGTTCCTTGGTGATAGACTTGTCTCCTGGTTTTGTAAGAAACAAACATCTGTGTCAACTTCAACTGCTGAAGCTGAATATATGGCTGCAGGCAGTTGTTGTTCACAAATCTTGTGGATTCAAAACCAACTCCTAGACTATGGCTACAATTTAGAGAAGTCTAAAATCTTTTGTGATAACACCAGTGCTATTTCTATAGCTCAAAATCCAGTCCTCCATAGTAGGACAAAACACATAGAGATTAGGCATCACTTTTTAAGGGATAATGTTGAAAAGAAAAAAATTGAACTACAATATATCCCAACTGATTTACAAAGGGGAGATATTTTCACCAAGCCATTGGATGAAAAGAAACACACCTTCTTCCTAAATCAGTTAGGAATGTTAGATGGAGGAAGTCTTTAATAATATCCAAGATTTTGAAAGCTTAAAATTGACCAAGACTAGGCAAACATTCTGATTTTTCTTAGTGTCTAGAATTTTTCTGATCTCTGAACTGCGCTCGACGATTTGCCCCAAGATCGTCGAACGGAGATCGACGATTTCCTAAATCGTCGAACTGAGTTCAGCGTCTCTTAGATAGTATGAACTATCTCTTCCGGTCAACGATCGTCGAACGGCGCTCGACGATTTTGTTTTCTGAACGATCGACGAACGGAGCTCGACGCTCTCCAATATCGTCGAACGGAGATCGACGATGTTGAAGACTCTTCAGATTCCTTTAGAAGCCTCGATCGTCGAACTGAGTTCAACGATCTTTCCAATTCTGCGTCGAACCCTAATATAAAACTCATTTTTCGCCGTCGTTCTCTTTTGCGCTTTCGATTTCTCTGCAAGAATTTTCTTTCCCTCCAAACAGTTCTACACTTGGTCGTTTTGTTTGTTGAATTTTTGCAGGTACCAATGGCTGTGTCAGTTGCTGTTCTTGCTGCTATGAAGTTTGATGCTGGTTTTGATATCGATATAGAATCATTCAGCACAACTGACCAGGTTTTTCAAGATATATTGGGATTGTTCAAAGACCAGAATCTGACAGCAATAATGACCACAAGGATAAAGCTGGCTTCTGATGAGATAAAAGAATGGGTTTATACTGCCCATAATCAAGATAACTCCACCATTGTTGGGTCTATCTCTGGAACTCAGGTACCCTTAACCCCAACAATTCTAACAGAAGTTTTTGAATTGAGGAATGGAGAAGATACTGCTGACTTATCTGGAGATGAGTACTCTGAACTGCTTGCCAGAATGGGGCATTCAGAGGGCAACCCTAGCAAGCTCTTCAAAAGAAATCTTTTTGTAGAATATAGATTCATGGCAGATGTTGTTGGGAATGTGCTACTGGCTAAGCACTCTGCCCATGATACAATTTCAAGGTATCAGCTCTGCCTCATGGGAGCTCTTGTAGATAAGAAGAATCTGAATTGGGGAGAGGTTTTTTTTGACCTCATCAAAAAGAAAATCAACAAAAGCTTTGTAAACTTTGGGAGGATCATTGGAGTGTTTCTGCAACACAGGTGCCCTGCCTTGCTGGTCTCCTCTGGAATTCATATAAATGCCTCCAAGAGACTGTCTTGTGCCCTCTTTGGAAAGTGGGACAGACAAATCATCAAGCCTAGCAGGCCCTCCTCCAGTACTCCTTCAGGCACAAGGACTCTAAGAGTCACTCCTCCACAGGTCTCTGCCCATGCAGATGACCTGGATGCTGTTGTTGCCTCTTCTCCTCCTCCTCCTCCAATTCCATCCCTTCCCATACCATCTACCATTACAGCTCCATCCACCATCATCATATCCAGCCCCTCTCCAACATCCACACCATCTCCAGTCCCTACACTTCTAACACAAGAAGACCACTTCCATCCATTATTCTCCTACCCTCCACCAGATGTCACCTCATCACCCTCAATTCCATCCTTCACCCTACTTGATGATTCCTTTATGGATGATTCCCCATCATCTCCTCCTGAGTTACCCTCTTCCTCCACTTCATACCAAGACCTTCTACAGGAAATCATAGACCAACCAACATTCACCCCATCTATCTCCATTCCCCTATCCTCCATTTCCACCTTGCCAACACCTCAGTCATCCCTTCCACCATTCTCCAGCTCTCCTCTACCAGAACCCTCAGCTGCTCCTATATCTTCTACCTCTGCTCAAGTCACCCTTGAGCAAGTAGACATCTCAGCCCTTGCTGACAGGCTGTATGAGTTGCTTGCCCCCAGGCTAACTCTGCTGTTGGAGACCTCCTTGGCTCCACTACACCTGTCAGTGGCAGCCCTCTCTGCCAGGCTCTCTTCCCTCTTCCCTCAGGCAGCTCCTACAGCAGTGTGCCTTGATCCAGACTTGTCTGAATCTAGGCAGGGGGAGATGCCATATGAAGTGAGTCTTCATACTGCTGCTGTTGCTGCTGCTGCTTCTGTAACTGCTTCTGCAAGCCTGTCTGCTGCTGCTGCTGCTGCTGCTGCTGTCTTTGTTGCTTCTTCAGCTCCTCCTCTTACTGCTATTGTTGTGCCTCAAGCACAAAGTCCTTCTGCTGCAGTCCTTGCAATAGACCTCAGGTCTTTGCTATCAGATTTTGATCAGTTCTACTTCAGCTGTCTGCCAGAGGTCAATGCTGTCCAGCCTCCAGAAGATATATCCAAGGCCCTTGTGCCATTTTCTTGCTGTGACCCAAGCATTATCTCCTCCTTTGTCAATTCAGTGGTTGCTGCTGCTGAAAATGTTGATGCTGCTACTTCTAAAGAAAGTATTATTGTTGCTTCTGATATTGTTTATACTGCTGCTGAAGTTTCAGTCATTGCTGATGAACCTATTTCCAAGGATATTCTTATGTCAGAGGCACTTGAATTTGAGCCTTCTGCAGTCCTTGATGATATTCCTTCTGTTTCTGCTGTTGTTAGTGAAGTTGTTGCTGTTGCCACCTCTCCAGAGCCTACTGTTGTTTCTGTTGTTGTTACTGCTTCTTCCACTACACCTGCTGCTACAACTTCTGCCTCATCTGCATCTCTACAACTCAAAAAGGATCTAATGAAGAAAATTGATGCTCTCTATGATGACCAGAGTTCTGAAAGTGATGAACTTAGAACAGACTCTGATGACTCTTCTGCTACCATTGCTAGGAAAAGGAAGGCAAGGAGCAAAGCAATGAAAAGGGTACCTCCTGCCAAAGTTAAGGATAACAATGACATTCCATATTACATTCTACATGACTGCCCTATTACTGAACACTGGATGCAATACTCCAAGAACCAGCTGAAAGCAATGAAAAAGAAAAGAAAATATGAGAAGGGTTCATCCCAATTCTAGCACTCTCATCCTCCTCCACCACCTTCGCCTGATGTAAGTGCAGGTGGAAGCTCTGCTGCTCAACCCCCAGCCAGAAGTCAGGCTCCCTATCAGCCTCATGCCAGATCTTACAATAGGGGAAGCCAATCCAGGGGTTCTCATTCTAGGAGAGGAGGATACAGAGGAAATCAAAGAGATCTTCAAGTTTACTCCAAAGGGTACTCCAGGCAGCACCCATATTCTAGGGGAGGACAAATTTCTACTGATACAACATCTGGTCCTTTCCCTTATAAGCTGAAAGAAACTGTGTCTGCCAGGCCTCCTCAAGACAATCCCTCTAACAGATATGAGCCTCCTATACCTTTTGAGGATCCTGAAAACAATCCTGCTGCCTGGACTGCAAGAATGAAGGAACTAGCTGCACTGGATCAGATTAAAAAGGCTAGAGAGCAAGGAAAAGACTCATCCAACATTTCAACTATGTCTGAACAGAGACAGAAAGAGCTAGAGAGATATGCTTCAAGTAAATTCTTTGATTCTGAAAGGTATATGCAATTACATCCTGAAGCAGTGGTTCCCAGGCTTAAACAACAAACATCTTTAGGTGCAGCAGATGATACCAGGTCAAAGAAGGAAGCCCTCAATCCCAACAGAGAGATTAAAATGGTTAAGGGCAAGGAAAAGAAATGATATTGTAAGCTGACATTCTCTGAGATTTTTGATTACTATCTGGATGATATATATCTCTATGGTTCTGCATTGTCTAGCTTGTTATTTTTTTTGTTTTTTTTGTTTTGCTGATTGTATGTTGTTATTTAAATTTTTCCAAAGTCTGTAAATAGTAATCCTAACCCAAATAGGGGGAGATTGTTGGAACACCCTATTACTAATTTGGGTCAGGATCACTATGTCTCTAGGAAATCTTTGCTTGACCTCCTGTATAGCTCAATAGGTCAATTAGAATTGAGTCTAAGGGTTAGAAGTCTAGGTTTGGAAGCTGCCCTGAAGACCAGGATTTTCTGTCTGGAGACTAAGTCTGATCGTCGAGCTCAGCACGACGATTCGTCGAACTCCGATCGACGATCGTCTAGCTCAACTTCGACAGATCGTCGAACTCCATTCGACGATCGCTGAGCTCAACTTCATTATATCGTCGAACTCCGTTCGACGATCGGTGAGCTCAGGTCGACGATTTTGACTCTGCTTTGGATCTCTATCTCTGAGCTCAGTTCGACGATCTTTGAGCTCAGATCGACGATATTTTGCTGCTGTATACTTCCAGATCGCTGAGCTCAGCTCGACGATAGCAGAGCTCAGTTCGACGATTTCAGATAACTTCAAGGATGTTTCTAGATTCAAATTCAAATCAGTTAAGGAGTTATTCTGCAATTAATTCAGAGATTTCCTAGCCGTTTTCATTCATTTTTGGACCAAGTTTCAAGGGATTTCTCAAGGAATATTTCTGTGGACTTTCCTCCAGAAGAGATTCTGCAATTAAGGATGCAATTAATGCAGGTTAACGACTATACTTGACAGAAAATGTTACTCTATTCTGCACCAGAGAATAAAAGATAGAATTTTTGGAGTCAAAAATAAGAGACAGAGAGAGACACACAGATCACAGAGATACATTCAAAAATAATCTGTCTCAAAGAATTCTCAAGAACACACACATCCAAGGAGATCAAGCTTTCAAAAATCTTCAGATCTCTTTAGTTTCAAAGTGTTCAAGGCCAACATATTTCCAGACTCCAGACATTCAACATTTCAGTTATTGCTGAAATCATCTATTGCTGGAGTTCAATCTTTGAAGGCCTATCACCCTCAGCAAAGCTTTTCTTCCTGAAGATCTCAAGGATTCAGGAGGAGCTTTGACATCAACAATCCACATAGTCTTCTCAGTTGTTTGAGAAAGAGAAGACTGTCATCACTCTCTCACCCCCTCTCTGTAAAGGGTTTCTCAAACTCCCTTCAAAAGTTTGAGCTTGGTTTTTGAGCACCTTGTCAAAAGCTCATTGGTGGCAAGACACCTGATCAAAAAATCTGTTTGGTTTTTGAGCACCTTATCAAAAGCTCATTGGTGCCCAGGACACCTGATCAACTCATCCTGCAGTGGATTCCTACCTAGGGTGGTGGAAGAGTGGATGTACCCAAGTTTAGGGGAACCACTATATTTCCTTGTGTCTTCTGGTTTTGCTTGTGTTTATGTTTGTTGCTGGCCTTGATTTTTCTGTGATTAGCTTTTTTTAACTTAGTTCTGTGATTAGATTTTTAACTGCTTCCCTGCTCACTCTTATTACAACAATTGTTGTAAAAAGGTTTCAAAGCACCATATACTCTATTCACCCCCCCCCCTCTAGAGTATATCAGATCTAACTGCACTTTCAAGCTATATGCCAAGTTCTCGAAGTGCGAGTTTTGGCTATCGTCAGTGGTATTTTTGGGCCATGTGGTGAGTAGAGCGGGCATTGCAGTGGATCCAGCGAAGATAAGAGCCATACAAGAGTGGCCAATGTTGTCTTCTGTGGCCGAGGTCAGGAGTTTTCTTGGACTTGCGGGCTACTATAGAAGATTTGTGGAAAACTTCTCGCGGATCGCTTTGCCGCTAACCACACTGACGCGAAAAGATCAGAAGTTCGTTTGGACGCCAGAGTGCGCACGAGCTTTTGAAGAGCTGAAGATTCGGTTGACCACGGTGCCGGTGTTGTCTTCGTCATGTGGAACCGATGGATTTGTAATTGATAGTGATGCCTCAGGGAGCGGCTTAGGCTGCGTTCTTCTGCAAAAGGAAAAGGTGATTGCTTATGGCTCACGCCAGCTGAAGGTGCACGAGCGAAATTATCCCGTCCAACGAGGAATTAGCGGCAGTGATTTTTGCACTCAAGTTGTGGCGACACTACCTTTATGGAGGGAAGGTGGAGATCTATACAGATCATAAGAGCCTAAAGTATCTTTTGGAGCAGAAAGACTTGAACATACGACAACGAAGGTGGTTGGAGTTCCTTAGGGACTACACTTTTGAGATTCACTATACGCCCGGGAAGGGGAATGTTGTCGCGGATGCCTTGAGTCGGCGAGTTTCGGCTAGAGCAAATTGGTTACAAAGGCATGATGAACGTCTTATCCAGGAGCTGGAGGCGTTAGAGATCTATTGTGTTGACAAGAATTCCACTGCCACTGCATGTTTGAACTGGACCGAGGTGCAATGTGACTTTGCGGACCGAGTTCGACGGGCAACGGAGTTGGATGAAGATCTCTTACGCTATGTGAATGAAGGGCCAGAAGGCAAATTCACCTGGAATAACGGTCTTTTGCGAAAAGATGGCCGTTTGTGCGTCCCGAATGTGGGGAAATTGAGGGAAGAACTGCTGTATGAAGCGCATTATACAAAATATTCCATTCACCCCGGGAGCACAAAGATGTTCAACGATATGAAAAAGCTTTTCTGGTGGCCAGGGCTCAAGAAAGATGTTGCCCTTTATGTCTCTAAATGCCAAACATGTGCGATGATGAAGGCGGAGTGCCAAAAGCCGGGCGGTTATTTGAAGTCACTGCCGATCCCAGAGTGGAAATTTGATGATATTTCCATGGATTTTGTGCATGGGTTGCCAAGATCGCAGCGAGGAAATGATTCCATTTGGGTAATTGTGGACCGGCTAACAAAAGTAGCACAGTTTCTCCCGAACAGACGGGATGATTCAGTTGACTGTTTGGCAAAGTTATATGTTGACCATATTGTACGGCTTCACGGTGTTCCTCGAAGCATCGTAAGTGATCGAGATGGGCGATTCACGTCAAATGATTGGGGCTAGTTCACCGACTGTTGGGCACGAAGTTGACTTTCAGTACGGCCTTTCACGGATGGCCAAACTGAACGTACCAACAGAACAATGGAGGACATGCTCTGAATGTGCGCCCTTGACTTCGACAAGAGATGGGAAGATCATCTCTATATGGTGGAGTTTGCATATAATAACAGCTACCAGGCGAGTATTGGGATGGCACCATATGAAGCTCTATATGGAAGGAAGTGACGTACTCCCTTGGCTTGGGTAGAAGCGGGTGAAGCCCGGGTTTTTAAACCAAATGAGGTGGATGAAGCAAACTCAACCATCCGGACTATTCGAGAGAGATTGCTTATTGCTCAAGATCGACAAGCGAAGTACTACAACGCCAAGCACCGGAACGTAGAATTTGCGGTTGGCGATTGGGTCTACTTGAAGATCAAGCCATTCAAAGGTGTCTCCAGGATTCGACGATTGAAAAAGTTGAGTCCAAGATATTTGGGTCCTTTTGAAGTGGTTGAGCGAGTTGGCGAAGCGGCTTATCGGCTAGCTCTGTCGGCAGAATTGAGTGGATTACATGATGTATTTCACATCTCGGTGCTTTGGAAGGCCGTGAAAGATCCAGCTCAAGTGATCGCGGATGATCGTATGCCGGTGGAGTATGGGCTAACAACGAGAGTTAGACCCATTCAGATCGAATATCGAGCCGAGAAACAGTTGCGGAACAAGACGGTCGGCATCGTAAAAGTCCGCTGGGACAATTGCTGCCGTGAAAAACTGACATGGGAGCGAGAGCAAACCATGCGAGAAGAGTTCCCTGAGCTGTTTTTGTAATTTGTAGCAAGAATGTTGTGACATAAAATTTTATATGTTGTCACATTTTTCTTGCTGATTTCTGTTGCCTTTCCTGTATCTGAATTTCGAGGACGAAATTTCTTGTAGGAGGAGAGGATTGTAACAGCCCAAATTTCGGAAACGGGAAAATTTTGGGTGACACGGCCTGGGACACGGGCGTGTCCCAGGGCGTGTCAGCTGACACGGCCTGCGACACAGGCGTGTCGCAGGGCGTGTCGAGGTTGTCTCGACGATCGTACTTTGTCTCGACGATTTTTCTCTCGACGATGTGTCGAGAGGAGGCACACGGCCCAGGACACGGGCGTGTCCAAGGCTGTGTCGTGTGCTCGACGATTGTTACTCGACGATCGTCGAGTGTCGAAACGTGAGTATTGAGTGGTTGAACACGGCCTGTGACACGGGCGTGTCACAGGGCGTGTCAAATCAGGTCGACGAACTCAGCCCGCCGAAGGATTTCGACAGGGCGTGTCTTTGTGCCGTGTCTGGGCACACGGCCTGGGACACGGGCGCGTCACAGGCCGTGTGAAGTCTCGGGATGTTTTGGGATTTTTTTCACCCAGGCACACGGCCACAGACACGGGCGTGTCTGACGGCGTGTTGGTGACACGGCCCATGACATGGGCGTGTACCATGGGCGTGTCACTGGTTTGGATAAGTCGGTTGACCACCGCTTGAGGCACACGGCCTGGCACACGGCCGTGTCAGAGGCCGTGTCGGGTCAAAATCAGTGTTTTTGGCAGAATCGTGGCCGTCCATTCTTTCAGCTGGGATCCAAGGGCTGAAGCTTCTTCCTCTTTTTCTTAAAGGCCGAAATCAGAGAAGTATTCTCATTTTCTTAGCCTTTATCTTTCTTCATAAGAGAGAAAGAGAGAGAGAAAGGAGGAGGAAGAGGGAAAGGGGGCTGCTGGTGGTGGTGCTGCGGTTTACCGACAAGAGTTCCGAAGCCGGCGTTGCGGAGGAGACGTTCTTGCGAGTCTTGCAAGCTAGCTTTGAGTTCATGGAACCGAAGCGGTCGTCAAGGGTAATGACTTTTCTTCCTAGCCATGTGAAGGCTTCCTTTTGGCATATCTTATGATGTCCCCCACCAAGAGGTGGCTGGTTTTGGGAATCTTTGGGTGGATGCTTGACATCCCCTTTGTTAGCATATAGATCCGGAAATGGAGTACGGAATAGGCATGCTGTGTGAAGCCCATCTGGCCAGGTTGGTCTGGATTGGTGATGTTGCATACGAACCGGAGAAGACTCCGTGATAACGTGTAGTGTAAGGAGTCTACAGGTTATACCTGCGAAAAAGAGTAGTAGGAAGTACTGGAGTGGTAGCCCAGGAAAAATAGTCATGTGATGTTTTTGGGTCCAACCTGTGAATGAGGCACAGGAAGTACTGGTGGGACCAGGAAAGACCCTTTGTGATGCTTGATGTCGTAGGGTGTCCACCTGTGAAGAGAGTAACAGGAAGTACTGGCATGGTAGCCAGGAAAGACCCCTGACATTTATAATTTGCGGTGTCCACCTGTGAAGAGAATAACAGGAAGTACTGGTGTGCCCAGGAAAGACCCGCTGTTGCTGTGAGAGAATGGGTGTAAGAATTATGCCCAGGCTTGAATGCCAGAACAGGATCGGTGAGACCTACCCGCGCCTTTGATATAGCCATGAGTACGTTGTACTCGGAGAAGGCAAGGCGATTTGAGCAACGGGGGGTGGAGTATCCGACCTGCGTTATGTCCGTCCGACGTGAGACCAGAAAGTGCGGTCTGTTGGAGCGCATAGCAAGAGTCTTAGGCCTGCGCGCCGTGATACAACGGGGGGCTACGGGCCATCCCGGTTCACTAAGACTATAAAACTCCGGCTGCACGCCATGGGGTAAATGCTCAAAAGAGTTACCGTTGGGTTGTAACCCTGATACGGTGGTGGGCAAGATCTTTGCCAGAACACTAAGAATGTGCCCTGAGTGCACGGACCGTTGGGCCAGGTGGCGAACGGTTGTGATGGTTTGTGTGCGTGAAAGCACATTTTGATGATATATTGTCATACTTGTGATATGATATGCCTGCAGGGAAGAATACTGCTGCCCCGAGAGAAGGGGTAGGGTCATTATAATTTGGTCAGCTGAACGCTGACCGTTGCTTTTGTTTGCCACCGGTGGGTGGATTGTCCCTTTACAGGTGCTGGAGAGCCGAGCGGGACGCATAGAGGTTGATTTTCCTGCTGGTGTTGCTGCTACTGTTGTTAGCCCTCGAAGGCTATAGCTTATGTTGTGTGTTTTCTTTTATTATGGTCGGCCTGCGCGCCAATCTGTTTAGGCCACTGTTTGAAAGCTATGTAAGGCCATAAGGCCAACTCTTTTGACTTGTTGTAAGACATTCCTATAGTTTATAAAATGTGGAGTTTTATATTTGGACATTCATGAGGAGTTCAAGTTGTAGTCTAGGCTTCCGCTAGAATGCTTTGTGATAGGTGCGATGCGCGACTCTGGTATCATCCTGTACCTTCACCGACTGTTTTGTGATATATCCTGTGGGGCCCCGGCCGGACCTTCTAGAATATACCATATGAACGGATGAGGTTGTTACACCGCCCAGGCCGTGGACTCAGACCGCTCAGACCGCCCGGCCTGCCCTTTCACCCACTCTCACTTCACAAATTTCAACACTCTCCCTTGAAGTAAGAAGTGGTGATCAAGCGCAGCAACCCTCGTAACTGTTGAAATTACCCCTTCGACAGCAGCTTCGTGAAGATGTCAACAAGATTGTCTTCACTCCGAACATGCCCGACCAGAAGAGATCCCTCCAACACCTTCTCCCTAATGAAGTGGTGCTCGATCTCAATATGCTTGGCCCTTGCGTGACCCACTGGATTGTTCATCAGTTTGAGAGCACTCTCATTGTCACCCCGGAGTAAAGTGGCACCTTGCACTTCCTCATGAACATCCTCTACAAGACTTCTCAACCAGATGGCTTCCCGAGCAGCCAAGGATGAAGCCTTATACTCTGCTTCCGTAGTAGACACATACACTGAGTATTTCTTCTTGCTACACCACGAGATACAAGCTTATCCACAAGTGAACACATAACTCGAAGTTGATCTTTGATTATCCGAGTCACCACCATAATCAGCATTCGTGTATCCAAGCAAAGAAAACACCGTGTCCCTACTATAGAGGAGTCACATATCAGAAGTTGTCTTAACATACTTCAAGATGTTCTTTGCCGCTGCCAGATGAGACTTCCTTGGTTCAGCCATAAACCGACATACTCGGCCAACAACGTAAGCAATGTCTGGCCTTGTAATCGTTAAGTAGATCAAGCTTCCCACTAGAGCTTTGAACACCAAGGGATCAGGAAGAATCCTTCCTTTATCTCGTCGAATCTTCAGACCAAGATCTAGAGGAGTAGAACAACTCTTTCCTTTGCCCATACCGAATTGATTGACAATGTGATCCGCATATCCTTTTTGGCAGATGAGTATCCCGCTCTCCTTCCTCTCCACTTCAAGATCGAGAAAGTGATGAAGCTCTCCCAAGTCTTTTATCTCAAAGCGAATAGCTAGCTCAGCCATGAGCCTAGCTACCTCCTCCTCTGAATTCCTTGTGATGATCATATCATCAACATATAGCAGGACCAAGACTTGCAGCTCCCCCTTCTTCTTGATGAACAAGCTGGAATCCGAGTTGGAAGCAAGATAACCACAGAATTGAAGATACTCTGCTATCTTCCCATACCAAGCTCTAGGAGCTTGCTTCATTTCGTAGAGAGCCTTCCTGAGTTTGTAGACATAGTCTGAATGAACTTCAGAAACAAAACCAAGTGGTTGATTCATGAAGATGTCCTTATCAATTTCTCTATAAAGAAAAGTGTTCTTCACATCAAGCTGCCACATTCTCCATCTCTTGCAAGCAGCCAAAGCGATCACCACCCGAACCGAAGTCATCTTTGCAACTGGACTAAATGTCTCCTCATAATCTTCTTCATACTGTTGTGAGAATCCTCGAGCAACCAGGCGAGCTTTGTATCTATCAATGCTCTCATCGACCTTCTTCTTCAACTTGTACATGCACTTGCAAGTCACTGGAGTAATTCCATCAACCTTGGGCACAAGGTCCCAGGTTTCATTCTTCTTGAGAGCAGCAATCTCCTCCTTCATGACATCTTCCCACTCCTTGACTCCAGTGGCCTCATTGAAGTTTGCAAGCTCTCGCTCATCCAGAGTACCTGCAAAGAAGCAGGAGATAAAACTCACTGCATTCCCATCACAATACCGAGTTGGTGGCTTAACAACCCTCTTTGATCTCCGAAGGGTCTGCTCCTTTCTCACCACCTTTGTTGCTTCTTGTTGGGTACATTGGTCTAAATGTACCTGATTTGAAGAAGCCTCACCATACTCAATGATATACATCAAAATGTATTTGATGTATTTTTGAGTTGCCTTGTGCAGGTTAAGTATTTGCAGGGAAAACAGAAAAGATTCTAAATCCATGTGTCGACACCCAGAGGGAAAGTGTTGACACTTAAGAATACTTGTGTCGACACCCAGACAAGCAGTGTCGACACTTGGAGTAATTGTGTCGACACTAGAGATGTAGAGTCGACACCAGACAGAAAGTATCGTCACAAGGAGCTGTGTCGACACTCAATGAAGAAAAGTTCAGAGAAGCAGTGTCGACACTTAGCAGTAGTGTCGACACCTAGAGGAACTGTGTCTACATCAGAAATTGTCGACACTTGGAAGCTGTGTCGACACTCAGCAAATTTCAGCAGAGTCTAAGTATAAATGTCGACACCTAGAAGAATGTGTCGACACACAATAGAAGACTCAGCACTTGAAGAATGTGTCGACACAAGAAAGAATATGTTGACACTGAGCAGAAGACTCAACATATGAAGAATGTGTCGACACAAGAAAGAATGTGTCGACACTCAGCAGAAGACTCAACATATGAAGAATGTGTCGACACAAGGAGCTGTGTCGACACTTAGCAAAGATTCAACAAAATTCTAAGTCCAAGTGTCGACACAAAGGAGATGTGTCGACACTCAGCTAAAGTCTCAACACAAGAAGATGTGTCGACACTAAGGAGCTGTGTCGACACTCAGCAAGTATCAACACTGAATGCATGTGTCGACACCAAGAAGACGTGTCGACACTGAACAAGTTCAACACATGAAGATGTGTCGACACAAAGGAGTTGTGTCGACACTTATAAGAATTCAACAAAGTACTGAAGAACAAGGACTTGTGTCGACACACATTATCAGTGTCGACACATGATGAAGAAGCTGTGTCGAGAAGTGGAATTCTACAACACAAGGAGTTGTGTCGACACCTTGAAGGCTAGTGTTGACACTTAGTCAACTTGTGTCGACACTTGGTCTATAAGTGTCGACACTTAAAGACAGATTGTGTCGACACTTTCAGACAGTTACAGAAATTTCAAGAACTGACTGGATGACTTTACAGCTGTCATTCCAGCCGGTCTACTGTACCTGTTAGAGTTATCAGAAATCAGTTAGGAACCGGACCAACCGGTCACCATGAAGAAGGCCTATAAATAGGCTTATTCTATCAACAGAAAATGATGATCAATCAACAAGAGAAACACTAAAGAAGATCTAGCTATTCATTGAAGAATCAAGTGAAGATCTAAGTAGTTGGAGAGAGAGAGCTCCATCCAAGAAGACAGTCGTTGGAACCAGGCTGTGAAGAAGGATTCAGACTTTATTCTGAATCTTAAGTTGTAGAGATCAAGGATCAGCTGCAGAGAAGATCAACCCTATTGTGTTCTACATTTAAGAAGCTTTGAAGAAAATCCAAGTGAGGTTGATCTCAGCAGAGTTCTTCCAAGAACTCATCAAGAACCTATCAACTCATCTCTCTATTCAGAGTTGTAGGTATACACACTTTGTATTTTATATTTTCTTGTAGGATCCTTAGGGATCTGAGTTGTAAGCCTGTAATTATAAAGGCTGAGTGTAGGGCCTGAGTGCCTGAGGGTAGGAGATCTAATTCTCTGAGTGTAGGCATGTTGTGGCTGAGTATAGGCTTTGTGGAGAAGCTGAGTTGTAGGGCCTTGGGCCTGAGCTGTAGGAACCATTTGGGATTCTGAGTGTAAGATCTGAGGATCTGAGATAGTGGAGGAGTTTGGCTGAATCTAGTACTCTACTAGATAAGCGAAGGGGGAAAGTGGATGTACCCAAACCTTGGGGAACCACTATAAATTTGTGTGTTCACTGTGTGCTTGATTGACTGCTGTGATTGTTGTGATTGCTGATTAGTTATAACTCTGAGATATAAACTGAAATCTGCCTAAAAAGTTTAAAAAGATTAAGTCACTTATTCACCCCCCCTAGGTGATTAGGTACAATTTCTTTCAAGTGGTATCAGAGCCAGGTTGCTCAAAAAGGGACATAACTGTCTGAGTAGATCCTGTTGGCAGATTAAGTGAAATCAAGAAAATCAAGAAACATGGGTTCAACAGAGAATCATAAGGAACTTGGATCCATGAAGCTATCCATTTGCAGAAAAGAAATTTTCAGCATCTGGAAGGAAAGGGTGAGACTATTTATGGAAGCCTCAGACCCTAGAATATATATCACAGTTAAAGAAGGGTCATATGTGCCTATGAAGGTTTCAGACCGGGATGCAAATCAGAGAACACCTAAGGACTTCTCTGAAATGGCAAAAGATGAGATAATTCTAGCCACAATGGACAAGAGGGCTCAGAATATCATTGTGAGTGCCATAGATGATGCTACCTTTCAGAATTTAATACACTGTAAGACATCTAAGGAGATGTGGGATACCTTGATAGTGTATTTGGAGGGTTCTGAAGAAGTGAGGCAAGACAGAAAGTCTTTGCTAAACCAAGAATATGAAAGTTTCAGGCAAGGAAGGACTGATAGCATAACAGAATGCTATAAGAAATTCTATAAGATTGTGAATGAGCTAATGTCCTATGGAAGAGATTTCAGTAATTATGAGCTCAATGATAAGTTCTTGAGGTCTCTAACAAAGGATTGGGACACCACGATCTGTGTCATTAGGGAAATGGCCAAGTTAGCAGATATTCCCCCTCCAACTTTGTTTGGAAAACTGTTGTCCTATGAAATACAATTGATGGTAAGGAAGGAGGAGGAGAAGACTACAAGAAGTGAGCACAAAGAAAGAGCAGTGGCATTCAAAACAGAAGCCACCAAGAAATACAAAAGTAAGTCTTCATCTCCACCACCAAAAGTTGCAGAGACTGGGTCAGATGAAACAGCAAGTAGAAATTCTGAGAGTAGTGAAAGTGATGAGAACTTTGCAGCTTTCACAAGACACTTTCAGAAGTTCTTAAAGAAGAAACAGTGGAGGACAAAGACATCTACTTCACAGGGTAAAGATGACTATTATCAGAACAAAAAGTCATCAAAGAAAGACAGGAGAAAGCCCAAGTCAAGCAAATCAACTCTATCAAAAATTGTATGCTATTGCTGTAACAGACAAGGACATGTTATTGCAGACTGTCCAGAGAAAAGAAAGAGTCTAATGATAAGAAGAAGACTCAATTCAAGGGCAAGAAGGAAAGGTCCTTTGTTGCAAAGAAAGACAAAAGCCTGTCAGACATATCTTCATCAGAAACTGAGTCAGAAGCTGAAGTATATATTGGACTGTTTGCTGAAGAAGAGGAAGAAGAGTTCATCCAGATAATGAACTCTATATATGAGCAAGAGGACACTCAGTGCCAAGGACTGATGGCCTTAACTGAAGGTGACAAAATCCTGGAGTAGCCAGGACCTAGTAAGGTACAAAATTGTTCTTTAAGCTCAATTTCTGGTGCTAGTTCAGAATTAGATTCATCTGCATCAAGTGATGCCAGTGAATCTGAATCTGAAGGGGATATTCATCAATTGATTGATGAATATAGAGTTCTGTTGCAAGCATATAAGAAAAGCAAATCCTTGTCCAAGAGTCAGGCTAAGGAGATTGCAAGTCTCAAAATGGCTGCAACTGATTTTGATAAACTGATTGATCAAAAGTTGAATGAAATATCCAGACTGAAGAACATAACTGTTATTCAGATGGGGACTATAACATTCAAGAATGATCAAATCAAGGGTCTGGAGATTAGTCTTCAGAAGGAGAGAGACATTGTTGATAGGTTTTCTAAACCTAAGTCTGTTTTACCCTTAATTGATGAATTTGTTCATCATAAAGGTAAAACTGGATTAGGGTTTACTAAACCTGTTATGACTGTTAAGTCCAAGTGTAAAGGCAAAGCTCCAGCTCTCAACAAGCCAGCTGTAGATAAAACAACTAGAGATGTACCTAAGCAAAGGTACAATAGGTTTGAGTGCTGGTGCTGTGGCAAGGTAGACCACTATGCCATAGACTGTTGGCACAATTCTAGTGCCAAAGTGAGTAGCAAACTGCCTGTTGGAAGATCTGCAGGTAGCTTTGTTAAGAAGCAAACTAACCAGCACCAAGAACCCAAGAATTCTTTGGGTTCTAAGGTCAACTAATCTGTTTTGCAGGTGAGTCCAAGTGGCCATGCTCCAATATGGTATTTGGACAGTGGATGTTCCAGACACATGACTGGAACTAGGGGATTGATAAAGGACTTCACACCAATCAAGGATGGTCCTAAAGTCACCTTTGGTGGTTTTGAAAAAGGAATCATTAAGGGTTTTGGTAACATTTCTAGCTCCCATATTACAATTACTCAAGTGGCTTATGTTAAAGGTTTGAAACATAACCTTATTAGTATAAGTCAATTGAGTGATTTAGGATATGACATCTCATTTGTTAAGGATTGTTGTCATATCAGGAGGTTAAATGATCAAAAGATCATTTTGACAGGTTATAGAAAGAGAAATGTCTATTGCCTAGACATTATGTGTGAGAACAATGGTTCTCCAGTGTGTCTTATAGCTGATGAGAAAGTCTCTCATTGCGTCAAGTGGCACAAGAGGCTAGCCCATCTCAACTACAAGACAATTGTCCAACTCTATAGCAAAGAGTTAGTGAGGAATGATCCTCAAGTTAAGTGTATCAAAGATGGAATATGTTCAGCTTGTCAAAAGGGCAAGCAGACTAGATCCAGCTTTAATAGCATTGAAAACAAAGATGCTGTGAGGTGTTTATACCTCTTGCATATGGATCTATTTGGTCCTATGCCAGTTCACCGCCTAGGTAGGAAGGTCTATACCTTTGTGGTTGTAGATGACTACTCAAGGTTTTCCTGGGTGTTCTTCCTTAGACAGAAATCCGAAACACCTAGTATCTTTTATAGCTTTGTCAAACAAATTCAGAATGAACTAGACAGTACTGTGGTCAAAATAAGAAGTGACCATGGTACTGAATTCCAGTCTGATAATATGACAAAACTATGTGAAGAATTTGGGATATTTCAGGAGTTTTCTTCACCAAGAACACCTCAGCAAAATGACATTGCTGAAAGGAAAAATAGAACCTTGATTGAGGCTGGTAGAACCCTATTAAGTGATACATCACTACCAGAATATTTCTGGGCTGAGGTAGTGAATACTGCATACCATGTAATTAATAGAGCTACCATTACTAAAAGTCACAACAAGACCCCCTATGAGATTGTGAAAGGCAGAAAACCAAACCTATCCAATTTCAGGATCTTTGGTTGTAAGTGTTTTATACTTAACAATGGTAAGTCTTACTTGACTAAGTTTGCTGCCAAGTCCCAAGAGGGGATTTTTGTTGGGTACAGCAACAATAGTAAGGCTTATAGAGTCTACAACTTGTCTACTCAAGTTGTAGAAGAGTCTGTACATGTAGTATTTGATGAAGCTATACTTATTAACCATGAGTTGTCTAGAAGTGTTTGCAGCTCCTCAGGTATAACTAAGAAGATGGACAAGCTCAATATTGAAGAAGGACCTACTGCAAGTCAGCATGTAGATGATAGTGGCTGTTGTCCAGGGGGAGTACTACATGTACCTAATGCAGAAGAAGACCAAGGAGTGCAGCAAGTTGAAGAAGCTGAAGGAGTTCAACCTGAAGCCAGGATGCCTCCAGCTAATAGACATCTAAGAGATCATCCAGCAGATCAAATCATTAGTGATCTAAGACAAGGGGTACAAACAAGGAGCAGAAATCTGAATGCAGTACTCTACTCCAGTTTCTTATCCCAAGTAGAGCCAAAGAAGTTTGAAGAAGCCATCCTAGACCCTCATTGGGTTGAGGTAATGCAAGAAGAGCTAAATCAGTTCAAGAGATGCAAAGTCTGGGAGCTTGTTCCTAAACCAAAAGACCACAACATAATTGGAACCAAGTGGATCTTTAGGAACAAGATGGATGAACATGGAGTGATTATCAAGAACAAAGCTAGACTGGTTGCTAAGGGATATAGGCAGGAAGAAGGTATTGACTTTGATCAAACCTTTGCTCCAGTAGCCAGACTAGAAGCCATAAGAATGTTCCTAGCCTATGCAACCTATCAAGGTTTTAAGGTATATCAAATGGATGTTAAGTCAGCCTTTTTGAATGGTAATCTGAAAGAAAAGGTCTATGTGGAACAGCCATCAGGTTTTGTTGATTCAACTCAACCTAATTTTGTCTATAGACTTAGGAAGGCATTGTATGGGTTAAAACAAGCCCCTAGGGCTTGATATGAAACCCTGTCTAGTTTCCTCATTGAGAATAAATTCACAAGGGGGAAAATAGACAAGACTCTATTACTTAGGGAATCCAGAGGCAAGATCATACTAGTCCAAATTTATGTAGATGACATAATATTTGGGTCTACTGAAAATGGTCTTTGCAGAAAGTTTGCAAAACTTATGCAAGGACAATTTGAGATGAGCAGTATGGGGAACTTAAGTTCTTCTTGGGTCTCCAAGTTAGATAGACTGAGAATGGTTTATCCATATGCCAGTCTAAGTTCACCCTAGAACTAATAAGGAAGTATGATATGGATTCATCCAGTACCATGAAGACTCCTATGGGATCAAGTATGTCTCTTAGCAAAGATGATGCAGGGAAACCTGTAGATGAGACTTTGTATAGAGGGATAGTTGGCTCTCTATTGTATTTGACTGCAAGTAGACCAGATAGCATGTATGCTACATGTGTCTGTGCTAGGTACCAAGCATGCCCTAAAGAGTCTCATTTGACAGCAGTCAAAAGGATACTGAGATATCTTAAGGGCACTCCTTATCTAGGCCTTTGGTACCCTAGGAATGGAGATTTTGAACTAACAGGTTATTCAGATGCAGATTTTGCAGGCTGCAAAGAAGACAGAAAAAGTACAACTGGAACCTGTCAATTCCTAGGTGGAAGACTAATATCTTGGAGTAGCAAGAAGCAAACAAGTATGGCTATCTGCACAGCAGAATCAGAATATGTGGCTGCAGGAAGTTGTTGTGCTCAACTTTTATGGATACAACATCAGCTTGAGGATTATGGTATTCAAGTAAGTAGAACACCACTGTTTTGTGATTCTACAAGTGTTATATCAATTGCAAATAATCCTGTTTCCCATAGTAGAACTAAACACATTAAAAAAAAATATCATTTTCTAAGGGAACATGTAGAAAAAGAGGATATTTCACTAGAATATGTAAATACAGATAATCAACTAGCTGATATGTATACTAAGCCTTTAGAAGAAACCAAATTCAATAGGTTTAAAATTGAATTAGGTATGATCAACCTAGAATAAGTTCATAGAAATGGCTAAGTAAAAAAAAGTGTCGACACACAGAGTTGTCTGTGTCGAGACAGAGAAATAGTGTCGACACTTCAGAGAAAAGGTGTCGACACATCTAGGAAGTTGGTGTCGACACTTCAAAAAATTAGTGTCGACACATACAGGGTCAGTGTCGACACAACCAAGGTGGTGTCCACACTTAGAATTTACTCAGAATTATCTAAGTAAAGTCTCGACTAAGTGTCGAGTTAAGTGGTGTCGACACATAAACAAGTGTCGACACATATAATCTGTCGACTAAACTTGTGTCGACACAGTGTGTCGAGACATTATAAGTCTGTGTCGACACAATTTAAGTTAGTTAACCCGCTCTTTCATCTTCAAACCTAGAAAGGTATAAATAGGATTTCTTCATTGTCTGTCGACACGCTCACCAAAGTTTCGAGACCAAACTTGTGTGTCGACACCTCTCTTCTCTCAGTTCAAATTCTTCAAACCCTAATGGCGCCAAAGCTCGAGGAGAACGTAAATGAAGGATATGAACTGGTGCGGCATGCGTTTGATGACGCAGAATCCGAGGTCAAGAATGTGGTAACCCTAGTCGCAAACTCAAGGTTAGAATTTCTTGTTTCAGAGCCCACAAAGATTTGGAAGAAAGAAGTTTTAGAATTTCTAAATGGAGCAACCCTAGACGAGACTGGACTCAAAATAAAGTCAAGGGTACATGGAGAAAAGGTGAAGGTCTCACCAAAGAGTTTAAAAAGGTCCTAAACCTACCAAGGACAAAAGAAGAGGATGAAGTTACTGCTTCTATGACCAGAGAAGCTTTAACATGGTGTGGACTGGATTCAAAGATGAAAATTGGATATGTGTTTAATAGGAAAGGCATGAACAGCCAAGAAAAATTTCTCTCAGAAATGGTTGGCAAGGTGATCTTGAGTAAGCCTGGAGGGCATAACAGGGTCTCAGCCCATATGTTCAATCTTATGACACGGATTATCTTCACATTGAAAACTGATTGGTCTGTTGTTGTCTTTGAGAAGATTAAAGAGAGTCTGAAGAAACCCAATTTGGGTAGAATACTAAGTCTTTACTTGGCTGGTACTATACCAGAAGTAATGAGTCAAGCTGCTGGATCAAAAATAAATCATATGAGGAAGATGGACATGAGACTCTTCTCAAGATGGGATAGGGTCTTGTCCAAGGAATTGCCAACACCAGAGAAAATAACTCCCCAAAAGAAGAAGAAGAAGACAGCCCCAATGGCTCAGGATTCATCCAGTAGCTTTGAGGAGCAAGTTGTCTTTACACCAGATGATGAACAAGAACCTGGAACTGCTGGGAAGTCTCCAGCTGAACAAGATGTTGCAGAGAGCCAGGGGGAGCTACCTCAAGCTAGCCCCATACACCAGGATCAAATTCAGGGGGAGCCACTAGTGGTGGAAGAGCCAACTCTCCTAGAGAGTGAGCAAGCAACCCACACTATCCTTGAGGTAATCTCAGAAATCAATCAATTAGATTTCCTTATTGAGAGTGAAGTTATAATTGACAACTTATCTGATGTTAATCAGCAACCTCAGTTTGATAGTCAACTCCCAGATGTTGTCATGGAGGACACATCTGTTGCAGCTCAAGTTGTATTTGATCAAGTTGTTGATGAGCCAAGAGAATCTCCATCACTACCTCAACAAGAATTTACTATGGAAGATCTCTTCCTTAATTTAGATCAAACAGACTTTGAAAAGGAAAGTGCTGCTGCTGAGGGGGAGAAGTTTCAAGCTGAGGGGGAGCAAGTAATACTTGATGAAGAACCTACAAGGCAAGAGCCTGAGAAGCCAAAAGCTGTTGAGGAGCTACCTAGAGAGAGGGTAGATATTGCAAGCACATCAGCTTCAGAAGATGGGGAGGCTGCCAGAGCTAAGAAAAGAAAATTCCAAGTATTTAAAAGAAGGAGCCAGATTTATAAGAAGGCATCACAAACCATAGCACCACATCCAGCACCACAGCCAGCACCATCAACAGATTTCAGTTCCTTGATGGTTGCTATGCAAATCAAGCTAGATGAGCAAAGGAAAGCTCTTAAAAAGTATGTGGATAAAGAGCAAAAATCACTACAATTTGATCTGGCTCAGGACATTAAGTCCATAAGATTTGAAATGAATCAAAATAAGAAGGAGATGACTGACTGCTTCCACAAGGGAGGGAATGTAGTAGTATACTTGGCTACACATCAAGAAAAGTTAAAAGTTCAACTGGATGATCTTGCACTGAAGCAAGGATATGTTCTGGAGAATCAGATCAGGATGAATGATAATTTGACAGAATCCCACAATGCAATTATCACTGAGATGAAGAATATAGCTGTTGGACAAACTACATCTACTGCTACTGCAAAGGCAGAGTTTGATAAAGCTTTACAAGAGGGGATATCTGATGTTACTTCTGCTATTGAAAACTCTCAGAAGCTGATCACTGAAAAACTCCAAAGATTAAAACCTTTCTACAAGGATGGAGTCAATTATCTCAATGCCCAAATCAGATTTCAAAAGGATGATCTAAGAGATCACATGGAAAGAGAAGTCATAAAGGGGGAGAGGGTGTTAGTCAAAGCTGGCTCTGACCATGCAAAATGGATTTCTAATTCCATCAGAGCCACTTGTTGAAGTTGGTAACCGGGCGGTCTGGCGGTTTGTCTTGGCGGGTTGAAGACCGCGCGGTCTGGCGGTTTGTCTCAGTCGGCTTGGAGATCGGGCGGTCTGGCGGTCTTCCCTGGCAGTCTCTCTTCCTCTCTGGTGGTAGCCGTGCGGTTAGCCCTGCTGTCTAACCGCGCGGCTTGTGCGGTTTGTTTTGTATAGTCCGCTTGTCCTGTAAATTATAGTCCCACATCTCTTATTTGTATTCTCTCATCTCTCCTCCATTCTATATAAAGGAGGGCATACCTTTGTAATAGATACCTTTTTTGGATAATAAAATTTCAATTATTCAAAAGTTTATTTGCTTGTTCTCTACTTTTCGCTTCTTTTCTCTACTTTCTAACATGGTATCAGAGGACACGGTCATTTCCTCCTGATTCTGTGCGCCCTCTGTTGTTCGCGGCTTGTTTTCAGCATTCTGCGACTTGCTTCGCGACTTGGCTTCTCTCTGACCGCGCGGCTTGTTTCTGTCCGCTGCCCTGTTCGCGCGGCTTGCTTCTTCTTCTCTTCTCCTACTAATCTTTGTCGCGGCGACCTGTTTCCTTGTCGCCGCGCTCCTTGCTCTTTCCTCCCGCTCCGACTTCTTAGTCGTTGCGGTCTGTCCCTATCCGCGTGTGGTGTCTATCCACTCGCGGCTTGCTGCTGTGATCTGCCTGACCGTGCGGGTTGTCCCTTTCTCACCTGCATCTTGGTCGCGGTCACCAGCTCTTCTCCTCTCTTCTGTTCGCTCGGCCTTTTTAGTCCGCGCGACCTCTTCCCCGCTGTGCCTTTGACCGCCTTCTCGCAGCTGCTGTGTTCTGCCTGACCGTGCGGGTTATTCCTTTCTTACCCGCATCTTGGTCGCGGTCCCCTGCTCTTCTCTTCTCTTTTGTTCGCTCGGTCTTCTCAGTCCGCGCGACCTCTTCCCCGCTGGACCTGTACCTTTTTTTTCGCCGCTTTCTTCTTGTTGCCTTCTACCCGCTCCTGCTTGATAGTCGCCTCGGCCTCATCTTTGGCCGCGCGACTTGTTCTCCTCTGTTCGCCCGACTTTTTCAGGTCGTGCGACTTCTTTCCCTCTGCTTTGCTCGGCTTCTTGGAAGCGGCCTTTCTAGCCGCCCGACCTATTTTCTGGTCGCCCGGCTTGGTGCTCTATTCTCTTCTCGCGGCTTGTTCTTCTTGTAGCGGTTTGCTACTCTCTTGCTTCCATGGCTTTCCTCTCCTCCAGCCCGTCAGCCTCCGTGGTCACCTCTTCTGGTAGTGCTCATGTTGTGACTCGCGGACGATGGCTCATCGACTCTGGTGCAACAAGTCATATGACAGGCAACCCTCAATTTTTCTCTCTTCTTGACACACAGGCTCAGTTGCCTCCAGTCATTGTCGCTGATGGATCTCCCTCCCCGGTCCATGGGACGGGCATGGTTCAAGTCACTCCGTCTCTCTACTTGGCTGATACCCTCTATGTGCCCAAGTTTCCGTGCAATTTATTATCGGTTACTTCTTTATGCAAGCAACTACAGTGTTCTGTCACATTCACCCCTACCTCTTGTGCTTTTCAGGATCCGGACTCCCAACGGACGATTGCTACCGGGACTGAGAGTGGTGGCCTCTACTTCCTTGACAACGTTTCTGCTCTATCCGTCTTCTCCTCCTCCTCTACAGATCTTCTCCAATGGCATCTTCGCCTTGGTCATGCTCCTCCCCGCATTCTACGACAACTCCTGCCGCACCTCCCTCCTCATCATCCTCCTCTAAACTGTGATGCATGTCAACTTGGCAAACATCACCGCTCCTCCTTCCCACCAACGCAGCGTCGGGGCTCCTCCCATCCGTTCGACCTCGTTCACTCTGACATATGGGGTCCCGCTCCTACCCTCACCTCGTTCACTCTGACCGCGCGGCTTGTTTCTGGGGATTGAAATCTCGAGAAAGCCCAACTTCATGGTCCTTTCACAACGGAAGTATGCTCTTGATCTTTTAAAGGATGCAGGACTCACTGGTGCTAAACCTGCACGTTGTCCTATGGCTGCTGGAGAAGACAAAACTTGGACAGATGACTCACCTCTTCTCTCTGATCTTACGAGATACCGGCGTCTGGTGGGCAAGCTCATATATCTCACGGTAACCAGACCCGACATCTCCTATGCTGTTGGCAAGGTGATCCAGTTCATGCAAGCTCCGAGGGAGTGTCATCTACAATCTGCTCTGAGGATATTAGAGTATATTAAAGCTGCTCCAGGGAAAGGACTCCTATTTCAGAAGAATGGTCACCTAAGGGTTGAAGCTTACTCTGATTCAAGCTATGCAGATGACAAAGGGGACCGCAAATCGACTTCAGGTTTCTGCACATTTATTGGAGGCAATCTTGTGAGTTGGAAGCGCAAGAAACAGTCTGTCGTTTCCAGGTCTAGTGCAGAGGCTGAATATCGTAGCATGGCATCGACTACATGTGAGTTGAAGTGGTTGCGGGCTCTCATGCTTGACTTAGGAGAGGTTTACAACTATCCTCTTCCTATGTTCTGTGACAATAAGGCCGCGATACACATTTCCAAAAAACCGGTCTTTCATGAGAGAACAAAACACATAGAAGTCGACTGTCATTTTATTCGAGAAGAAATATTGAAGAAACAGATTTGCACTCCATTTGTCACGTCCGACAACGAGTTGGCAGACGTCTTCACCAAGCCAGTGTCCGCTTCCTTTTTCCACATCTGTGACAAGCTGGGCATGATCGATATATATGCTCCAGCTTGAGGGGGAGTGTTGAAGTTGGTAACCGGGCGGTCTGGCGGTTTGTCTTGGCGGGTTGAAGACCGCGCGGTCTGGCGGTTTGTCTCAGTCGGCTTGGAGACCGGGCGGTCTGGCGGTCTTCCCTGGCAGTCTCTCTTCCTCTCTGGTGGTAGCCGTGCGGTTAGCCCTGCTGTCTAACCGCGCGGCTTGTGCAGTTTGTTTTGTATAGTCCGCTTGTCCTGTAAATTATAGTCCCACATCTCTTATTTGTATTCTCTCATCTCTCCTCCATTCTATATAAAGGAGGGCATACCTTTGTAATAGATACCTTTTTTGGATAATAAAATTTCAATTATTCAAAAGTTTATTCGCTTGTTCTCTACTTTTCGCTTCTTTTCTCTACTTTCTAACACCACTCTTGGTTATCCTCCTTTATGTGATGATGACAATGTAGCAGAGTCTGGAATTAATCCTGCCTATCTTGGAGGTGAGCAACCTGAAGTAGCTCAAGTAATCTATCCTCCACCAGACTTTGATATGATACAAGCTGATATTCAGACTATGTATATCCCTCCTGAGGGAATGGATAAGGTTATTATGAGAAAGTGGTTCAGTCAGTATCTGAGGCTATGCTAAAAGAACAAGAAGCTTTGCTCAAAGAACAAGAGACTCAACTGTCTAAGAAGAGGTTCAGAGAGCAAGCTGAACAAAGACCAGATTTTGAACAGTGGAGCCCCACTTCAAGAAACATTATCTTAACTACATGGAAGGCTGCCAAGGATAATATTCAAGACAGAAATAAGTGGTATTCTGAACTAGAATGAAGAAAGCATGAGTCCAGGCAAGAAGCCATAGTGCAATATAGAAGAAAGGCAAAGATGGGAAAGCTACCTCCTACTGCCCAGGAGCCTAGCAAGTACTTTCTCAAGCCATATCATTACTTTGAGAGGCAAAAGATTAAAGCTGAAGAGCTAAAGAAGAAGGAACTGAAAGGGAAAAAGTCTGCTGATACTGAAGATGCTGAAGACCCTATGCAAGCCAAGATACAGTCTGGAAAACGAATAGTGATCAAGGATGCTGAGCAAAAATAGAATAGAATTTTATTCAGTTTACAATTGTAATCTTGTGATTTTGAACACTATGTAAACTTTTGTATAATGAATATTAAAAAGTTGTTAGAACAATATGATGTGTTTTAAATCTATTTCATAATTGTTCTGAGATGATATCTGTGTATACATGTCTTGTTTAATACATGTTTATGTACTTTCCCTGATTGTATAATCATGTTTGCATCATACTGTAATTTTGTTTTGTATGGTGTATATCATTGACTAAGGGTTATGACTTCTCCAAATAGGGGGAGATTGTTGGGTACATTGGTTTAAATGTACCTGATTTGAAGAAACCTCACCCTACTCAATGACATACATCAAAATGTATTTGATGTATTTTTGAGTTGCCTTGTGCAGGTTAAGTATTTGCAGGGAAAGCAGAAAAGATTCTAAGTCCATGTGTCGACACCCAAAGGGAAAGTGTCGACACTTAAGAAGACTTGTGTCGACACCCAGACAAGCAGTGTCGACAATTGGAGTAATTGTGTCGACACCAGAGATGCAGAGTCGACACCAGACAGAAAGTGTCGTCACAAGGAATTGTGTCGACACTCAATGAAGAAAAGTTCAGAGAAGCAGTGTCGACACTTAGCAGTAGTGTCGACACCTAGAGGAACTGTGTCTACATCAGAAAGTGTCGACACTTGGAAGTTTTGTCAACACTCAGCAAATTTCAGCAGAGTCTAAGTATAAATGTCGACACCTAGAAGAATGTGTCGACACACAATAGAAGACTCAGCACTTGAAGAATGTGTCGACACAAGAAAGAATGTGTCTACACTCAGCAGAAGACTCAACATATGAAAAATGTGTCGACACAAGAAAGAATGTGTCGACACTCAGCAGAAGACTCAACATATGAAGAATGTGTCGACACAAGGAGCTGTGTCGACACTTAGCAAAGATTCAACAAAATTCTAAGTCCAAGTGTCGACACTCAGCTAAAGTCTCAACACAAGAAGATGTGTCGACACTAAGGAGCTATGTCGACACTCAGCAAGTATCAACACTGAAGGCATGTGTCGACACCAAGAAGAAGTGTCGACACTGAACAAGTTCAACACATGAAGATGTGTCGACACAAAGGAGTTGTGTCGACACTTACAAGAATTCAACAAAGTACTGAAGAACAAGGACTTGTGTCGACACACATTATCAGTGTCGACACATGATGAAGAAGCTGTATCGAGAAGTGGAATTCTACAACACAAGGAGTTGTGTCGACACCTTGAAGGCTAGTGTCAACACTTAGTCAACTTGTGTCGACACTTGGTCTATAACTGTCGACACTTAAAGACAGATTGTCTCGACACTTTCAGACAGTTACAGAAATTTCAAGAACTGACTGGATGACTTGACAGCTGCCATTCCAGCCGGTCTACTGCACCTGTCAGAGTTGTCAGAAATCAGTTAGGAACCGGACCAACCGGTCACCATGAAGAAGGCTTATAAATAGGCTTATTCTGTCAACAGAAAATGATGATCAATCAACAAGAGAAACACTAAAGAAGATCTAGCTATTCATTGAAGAATCAAGTGAAGATCTAAGTAGTTGGAGAGAGAGAGCTCCATCCAAGAAGACAGCCGTTGGAACCAGGCTGTGAAGAAGGATTCAGACTTTATTATGAATCTTAAGTTGCGGAGATTAAAGATCAGCTGCAGAGAAGATCAACCCTATTGTGTTCTACATTCAAGAAGCTTTGAAGAAAAACCAAGTGAGGTTGATCTCAGCAGAGTTCTTCCAAGAACTCATCAAGAACCTATCAACTCATCTCTCTATTCAGAGTTGTAGGTATACACACTTTGTATTTTATATTTTCTTGTAGGATCCTTAGGGATCTGAGTTATAAGCCTGTAATTATAAAGGCTGAGTGTAGGACCTGAGTGCCTGAGGGTAGGAGATCTAATTCTCTGAGTGTAGGTCTGTTGTGGCTGAGTGTAGGCTTTGTGGAGAAGCTGAGTTGTAGGGCCTTGGGCCTGAGTTGTAGGAACCATTTGGGGTTCTGAGTGTAAGATCTGAGGATCTGAGATAGTGGAGGAGTTTGGCTGAATCTAGTACTCTACTAGATAGGCGAAGGGGGAAAGTAGATGTACCCAAACCTTGGGGAACCACTATAAATTTGTGTGTTCACTGTGTGCTTGATTGACTGCTGTGATTGCTGTGATTGCTGTGATTGCTGATTAGTTATAACTCTGAGATATAAACTGAAATCTGCCTAAAAAGTTTAAAAAGATTAAGTCACCTATTCACCCCCCCCTCTAGGTGATTAGGTACAATTTCTTTCACTTCTTCAGGCTCAACTCCAGCTTCGGGCAAGCGTTGAGTAATACTCCCCCTGCTTCCTGAGCCAGAAAACTCAGCACTAGAGCTTGAATCAACATGAGCTACTGGTGATACAACAAGCTCCTCTTCTAGAACTTCAGCAGCCAACTTCTATTATTCATCAACCTTGCTCTCTGGTAGCTCAACCGAGCCTCCTCCATACGACGTCAGTTCATCAAAGACCACGTCTCTTGATACAACAAACTTCTTCATCGCAGGATCCATGCATTTCCATCCCTTCTTTCGTTCATCATAGCCAACAAAAAAAGCTTCCTTGCCTTTGCATCAAGCTTTGTCCTTGAAGCGTCCGGGACATGCACATAGCAAGTTGATCCAAACACCCGAAGGTGTTCCACGCTTGGCTTCTCCTTCAGCAACATCTCAAAAGGAGACTTCATGTTGATCGGACTGAGCGACATCCGATTGATGACGTAAGAAGCACAAGACATCCCCTCTGCCCAGAAGGACCTAGGAATGTCTTTCGCATGAATCCAACACTTCCAGGTTTCTGTCAGATGACGAATCTTCTGCTCCGCTACTCCATTTTGTTGTGGAGTATGAACACAAGTAAGCTCTCTTTGGATCCAGTGCTTCATGCAGAAGTTAAAAAACTCGGAGGAGACAAACTCACCACCGTTGTCTGTTCTAAGCTTCTTGATCCGCAAGCCAAGCTGGCCTTCCATTAGCTCCTTGAACTCCACAAACACCTGGAAAGCTTCTAACTTCTCCTTCAAGAAATAAACCCAAGTATATCTTGAGTAGTCATCAATCAACACAAGCATGTATCTGCTCCCACCAAGGCTAGCAGTGACGGTTGGTCCCATTAAGTCACCATGGATACACTCCAATGGTCTCTTGCTCCTTGTTTGTGATTTATCAAACGGAAGGCGATGAGCCTTACCATACTAACATCCTGCGCAAACGTGACTGTCACCAAAGGAAGACAGCTTAGGCAAGCCTCTCACAAGGCTCCTGTTTGCCATAGTTTTTAATTTATCCATTCCTACATGCCCTGGACTCTCATGTCATATAGCAGCGCTATCGTTTGCTCTCATCCGATCAACGTAAGAGTTTGCTGCAAGAACAAACGAGTTCTTAACTCTCCTCCCAACATGAGCAACATCAGCCTTTACCGCTGATAAGTTGCGAAGGAACTTCACTTCTATTGTCCCAAATAGAACGTGATAACCTGCATCTACCGCATTGGTCACAGAGAAGAGATTCTTCTTCATGCCCGACACATGATACACACTCCTTAACATGAGTGGCCCCTTATAACTACCCAAGGACACAACCCCCTCCTTCTCTACTACATAAACAGTATTATCAGTAGTTATGATAGCTTCGTTACCTGAGTAGGATTGCAGAGAAGAGAACTTCGACTTGTCTTTGGTGAGGTGATGACCAAACCCGGAGTCCACGGTCCACTCGTCGTTGAAGTCGACAGCGGACAAAGCACGGACACAAGTGCCCGTCATGAAAGCTCCGCCCCATCCAGCTTCTTCAGTACTCAAGCAAGCTTCCTCCTTGCCTGCAGCATGCCCAGGCTGCAGTTTGACCTTGCAGTCACGCTTGAAGTGTCCCCGCTGATAACACCTGTAGCATGTAACGGCATGGCCCGCCAGGGGACACAACGCTGCCGACCTACCAGTGGCCCGGGTTTAGAGCTCAGAGGCTACCGCACCCGATCATGTACCGCATAGCGTGTTTCGCCCCACGGTGCCATGGTAGTCAGCCCAGAACGTCAAGGCTTGTAGGCCCAATCCACCCCAACCAACCCCCGTGTCGGTTTCTCATCAGCGGTAGGGTGTTGCCACAGAGTTTCGAACCCGAGACCTTGATAAGGCTCTCTTCTACCAGAGCTCATCACCAACTGAGCTGCAACTTAGTTGGTGATGAGCTCTGGTAGAAGAGAGCCTTATCAAGGTTGTGGGTTCGATCCCCAGCAACAACCTTCCATGGTGAGAAACAGTCACAGAGATGGGTTGGGGTGTACTGGTCCTGCAGGCCTTGACGTTCTGGGCTGACTATTATGGCTCCGTGGGGCGAGACACGCTATGCGGCCCATGATCGGGTGCTGTAGCCTCTGAGATCTAAACCCGGGCCACTGGTAGGCCGGCGGCGCTGTGTCCCCTAGCAGGCCAGGCCGTTACAAAAAAGTGCAATTTTTTGTAACGGCCTGGCCCGCTAGGGGACACAGCGCCTCCGGCCTACCAGTGGCCCGGGTTTAGAGCTCAGAGACTACCACACCCGATCATGGGCCGCATAACGTGTCTCTCCCCACGTCGTCATGGTAGTCAACCCAGAACGTCAAGGCCCGCAGTCCCAATACACCCCAACCAATCCCCGCGCCTATTTCTCAACAGCAGTAGGGTGTTGCCACGGGGTTTCGAACCCGAGACCTTGATAAGGCTCTCTTCTACCAGAGCTCATCACCAACTGAGCTGCAACTCAGTTGGTGATGAGCTCTGGTAGAAGAGAGCCATATCAAGGTTACGGGTTCGATCCCCAACAACAACCTTCCATGGTGAGAAACAGTCACGGAGATGGGTTCGGTTGTACTGGGCCTGCAGGCCTTGACGTTCCGGGCTGACCACTGTGGTGCCGTGGGGCGAGACACGCTATGCAGCCCATGATAGGGTGCGGTAGCCTCTGAGCTCTAAACCCGGGCCACTAGTAGGCCGACGGCGTTGTGTCCCCTAGCGGGCCAGGCCGTTACATAGCACTTCAAGTTCTTCTTCCAATCCTTCTTAGGAGCAGCGCTCCTCTCTGGTTGATAAGAAGCTGAAGGCTCATTTTCAGCAGCAGTATTCTTCTTCTTCCCTTCCCACCTCTTCTTCTTCTTGCCCGTGAACAGCGCTTCACTACCTCCTTCAGAGATAGTCACTCCTGCCATCCGTCTTGCCAAACTTTCCTACGAAGCAAGCAAGTTCTCAAGCTCCAGCAGAGATGGCTGAGTTGCTCAGCCTTGAACAAAGGTTACAAAGGCAACATACTCCTTCCGCAAACCGCAGATTATGTGCCTTTTCAACTTAGCCTCAGAAATAGGCTCATCAGGATCAAGCGCTGATATCTCAGCACACACGCTCTTCATCTTCAGAAAGAACTTAGAGATGGTCAGGTCTCCTTGAGTTGTCCTGGCCAACTCATTTTCCAAGAATTGTAGCCTCGCCACATTCTTCATATTGAACAACCCATCAATAGTTGTCCATATATACACAGCCGACTCACATCCAATGATGTGATCAAACAACTCCGGTGAAACAGCCCCCTTGAGAGTAAACTCCTCCTTTGCGATAGTTTTCCTCCAAACTCTCACCTGCTCAGCAGTCCCAAAAGCAGCAGTAACTTTCTGTCTGTCGTCACCACCGACGACCTCCCATAGCTCCTCGCCAAGAAGAAAACTCTTCATACACGACTTCCACTTCTTAAAGTTAGTCGTGGTCAAGAGTTCAATACCCAGACCTCTTGCATAGTTCCCTTCCATTGCAGCAACTTTGGTTAAGCTTCCAGAAGCACAGAGCAACAACACAAGTTGATCACCGCTCAAGCAGCTGAACCTTGCTCCGATACCATGTTGAATTTTCTCAAAGTGGTCAACGAGATAGCCTAATGCCAAATTAATATCCTCAGAACTATTGAGATCACACTTTGATCGTGCGAAAACCAAGAAAGCAAGCTCAACAACCAAATGCAATCACAGGGGCAAGCAGATCACATATTCTTTTATTTCTTCTTTACAAAGCGAGGTATACATGACGAGACATGATTTCGCCAGTACACAGGAACACATGAAAAAACAAGTAAAACAATTCGAGCGGACAGAACTGGAGACCGCCGAGACCGCCCAGTCCGCCGAATTCGTCGAGGCCGCCCGAACTGCTGCTGCTACTAGAAGACGAATAGAATACGAAGACCGTCGGGACCGCAAGGTCGCATGGACACAACATTAGTTGCTGACTGCTACAAGCTGCTACTGAACTGAAGAACAGACCGCCTAGACCGCCGAGTTCGGCGAACAGGTTATTGAACTTGGAAAAGCTGAAGCAGAGAAAACTGTCAAGCCGCAGAAGCGACCTGCCGAGACCGCCGATTGTAACCGCAAACTTCACGGATGCTGACCGCAGTCAAAGCCAAACTCCTGGCTCCTCAGTGTTAGCCGCGCAACTTGTAAACAACAAACAGTCAACTCTACTCAACCCGCGCGGACAGGAAAATCCAGACCGCAACACTTCACCAAGACTCAACTTACTGTTCACTCAGTTACTGTAGATGTGTCGGGGGGGTCTATTTATAAGTGAGGCGAGTAGTGTGGTCACCACCCTAGTGAATAGAGTCACCACCCCAGCTTGCGCGCTAATACAACCCAGTCCGCCAAGTCCACAAGGACTTGGCCAGACTTCAATACTCAAGGCGCCAAATCAAAGACAGTCCGCCATTATGTGGACACACAGCCAGCCCGCACAACACAAGCACAGCGCCAGCCCGCCCAATGCAAGCATAGCGCCAGACCACCACTCAACACAGCATGCAGACACACCCGTAATTCAGGCTGCATCAGTCCGCAATACACCACAACACGCGGACACAACCACAACACATGTTGCATCAGCCCGCATACTGTATGTGGACAAAGAGGCACTCCGCACAGCTCGACAACAACGCCACAGCCCGCCACGAGTCCACGACCAGCATGCAGTCCGCCCGGTCAACAGCGGACTCTGCGGACTATGCGGACACCATGGACTTGTCACAGAAAATGACCAAGTCCAACAGCCCACAAGCAAATGGCGCGAGCACGGTGGACACAGAAGACCCAGACCGCCAATCAGCAGGACAATCCGCCACAAAGATGTGAAACATCCATCGCAATATGGAGAGCTCGGCAAGAACAAAAGCCCATCTCCAAAGCATCCACAAAAGCGGAGTCCGCGGACGCAATAAACAAGTCCGTCAACACACCGCGAATACAACTTCCAATCCGCCCGGTTACCATAAGTGCTGGTTAACTGCAAGACTGCGGATCAAGCTGAGCACCGCCAACACAGTCCGCTCAGGCCGCTCCACTCGATGCCCAAGTTGCAAGACTTCCTTGGCCATATACCATCCAGGCCGCACACCAGACCACCCAGATCGCAACAGAGGCCACACAGGCCGCTCCACAAGAACAACCAAGCCACCGTCCAAGCCAAGTCCCCCAGGGCGCAACCAGCAGTCCGCCCAGGCCGCAACCAGCAGTCCGCCCAGGCCGCGGACTCAGACCGCTCAAGCCGCTCAGACCGCCCGGCCTGCCCTATCACCCACTCTCGCTTCACAAATTTCAACAGAGCACTTCAAATGTGCGGTTATCTCCATTATGTGATTTGTGATCAGTTGTCGCTTTTACATAAAGGTTTCAAGGTGATGGACAAGTTAAGGTGTAGATGTGGAACTCCATCCGTTTAAACATACAAGTGGATGAAATTTCTTAGTTGTGCGTTAACGAATGATAGTTTAACCCCATATTCACAACCGCCGCCACCGTGCCAACCGTTCAATCCGAGCCAAAACCACAATGACCACTTCATTCCTGCATCCGCGCAAGCCTTCAGAACATTAAGAGTTCCACTAAGAGCAGGAGTTATCAACCCAAGATGCATTACGGGAAAATTAATGTATGAGAATATAGAGCTGCATGAACTACTGGGAAGGGGAGTGCAAGTAATTTTACAAGGTGATTGTTATTAGTATCGCAATTTTGGCTAGTCGTACCGTACTTTCTCGTAATTTTTTGCGTCTTTTAAAAATGCGTCTTGTACATGCATTTTTAGGAAAAGTGTTCAACACGAAAGTTGTAGATCTCGTCGAGATCTACACCTTTCGTGTTGAACACTTTTCATAAAAATGCATCTACAAGGCATATTTCCAAAAGACGCAAAAAATTAGGAGAAAATGCAGCGCGACTAGCCAAAACTGCGTTGCTGATAACAATAACCTGGATGGAAAATTTTAATGAGCCTTTGGATTGAGCTCTTGCAGAGAGGGCACAGATGTAACATGAAAAACTCCTTCACAGCCATGAATAACAGTTCGTCTGTCATCATAGTCCAGTATTTTCGCCTTCAATAGCCGTAGATTTTCTGGTACTTTCTGGAGTTTCTTCAAATAGGAATTGTTGAGGATTCGAACACTTGTTCGAAATTATATGATTTATCCACTTTCATGTAATTGTAATGCTTTTATTTACAATTTGTGAATATTCATTTTTAAAAATAGTAATTTGCGGTTATCAATGCTAATAACAATGGCCATATCTAATTACCTAAAAAAAGAAAGCAAATCATCTCCGTGTTCCCCAAAAGCCAGCTTAGCCATCTCTTTGTTTTCCCGGAAGTTCAACCACCTGCCTTCAATTTCACGTCAAGCTTGCCGCTCGACCACACTCGTCCGGCTCCTCCCCTCCATCGCCGGCCTACTAGGGTTCCGGCGTCCCACGTCTCCACTTCCTGGGAGCCCGACGTCCCTCGGGCGACCGACGCCAACCTGCGACAACGTCGATCACCGATCGCTGTCGACCCCGTCCCCCACTTTCCAGTTATCCGGTGGCCTGAAGCCTCTTGGAAACGACGTCGACAACAGCAGTTCCTTTCCGTCGCTTCTGAAGGCGTCCTCCTCTGTTTTCTGCAATCCGAAAGCCCAACCCTATTGAAGTTTGTGCCTATGGTATATCCCTAAACCCATCTTTATTGCTCATTCCGGATTAATAAAGTATTATGCAGATTATTTATTTGATCTATACAAAATTTTTAGAGCAAGCTAGGGTTGATATCGAGTTGAGTTCGAGCGATTTTGGCTCGGCTCAAAATCGAAATTTTCGACTCGAACTCGGCTCGAAATCGACTCGAAATCGAAATTGATTTTCAGTCGAGTCGGCTCGACTCGAAATGACTCGATTCCGAGTCGGCTCGAAATCGAATCGAGTCGTCTCGAAATTGAATCGGATCAACTCAAAACCGAATCAAATCGACTCGAAATTAAACAATTTTTTGTTTTATTCCTATTTTGCTCAAAATTAAATTGAGAAATCTATAACTTTAGCAAATAAAACACTTAAATGCTATATTTTTTTATTTAGATTTAAATTTTGTTATTTTAATCTTAAAATAAGAATATATTAATAAATACATATATTTTTTTAATTAATTCGAATCATATTTCGAGCGATTCATGACTGTCTCGAAATCGACTCGAAATCAAATTCGAGTCAAATTGAATCGACTCAAATTGAGTCGAATCAATTTTAACCGATTCCAATTCGGCTCAATTTTCGAACGATTTTCGAGCGACTTTCGAGTTTCGAATAATATGCTCAGCCCTAGAGCAAGCTTGACGTCAATTAATATGGAACCTTTTTTTGTCGTTAATTTGCATATCGGCACACTTCTTTCTCTATTTGTTTTATTGTGGAACATTATTTCATATTTATTCAACGTTTAAATGTCGAGCTTTATGCGCGTATGCGAACCCGAGATCAAATGTCGCTTACGATTATGCGAAGAACAAATTTATTTTATTTAAAATTGACTCGAGACTCTGGTTTACATCATGTATTCAAAGCTTTTCACAACTCGCCTCAACAGCAGTTCAAACTTGGCCTATAGTTTTAACTTGTTCAAAAATTGGGAAAAAATCTCTTCAATGAATGCATTGAAGAGATTTGGAGTAACAATTCTAAAAACTCCACGTTCTTGGAGTTTTAACTTATGCTCCCAATGGCAAAATTTTGTTTGAGATTTGTCTTCCGCAAACTTTGGGTAGAATTATTGCCGAAACTCTTACTGGAGCATTTTTAGTTCATGAAGGCACGCAACTTCAATCGTCACATCTCTGTCGTCGCCGCAATAATGATGTATCTAAAGGAAACATGAAAACCATGCTTACCCATAATGTGACATTCATTTTGCACGTAAAGTGTTGTTCTGTGGACCATAAAAAGTTAACCACCTCCTGAGCCGCCCTCCTACCTTTTAACTCCTTTTGCGCAACATAGATAACAACTATGCCAATTTCTTCTTCGTATCTCATCTTCGTGAGCTTTGTTTTGAACTCTTCGAATTGGATGCCAACAACCTCAACCAAGACTTAAATGTCTCATATTGCTTCTCAAGTTTATTGATGCTAACATTCAAAACACCTTACATACATCTTTGAACCTCTTCCAGTCCATCCTAGAACCACTCCAAGCAATATTAAGGACATCCATGTGCTTTTCATCTCTCGTGCCTTTTCTTGGTTGTCTCCTCGACTTTGTCTTGACCGTCCCTCGTGGAGGCTTCCATCTTTGGTGTCCCTTTTCAAAGAACTCTTGGAAGCACACTTGTCGATCTTTTAATCCTTCCCGTCCTTATTCTGTAGTCGGATGTCATCATGTGTGTACTTCATGGTTAATGAATTTGTCATTGTGCCTTATCCACACACGAACCTCATATTAGTTATCACAAGACTAAAAATATCTTGCACTCGAGCTTGCACGGCCTTAGGAACCCCCACTCCTAGGTCAATCACCCCCCTCTCTCTCTCTCAAGAAAACAAAAGTTTGAGAACAAATAAATCTAATAATGTTTTATTCCAAAAGGATGGATACAAATGAGAGAGTCTTCCCTTTTTATAGTGTTCCAAAAATTTTTCATCCAAAGGGTAAATTTATCTAAAATACTCTTGTTGGAAAAAGCCCTTTGTGATTCGATATCAGGTTATTAAAATGATATAGGAAAATGTCTTTGTTATATATATGACATATTTTATTTTGTCTGAAGTTCAGAGTCATTTAGAATGGCCAATTAGAGAATCAGAGCTTTCAGAGATCTCATAGTATGGCTAAGTAAAAGAGTTCACTTTGAGAAGATGCCCACTTATATCGGCAAGTGATAAAGATAGATGTCGACGTACGTTGAGAAGTACGCATACAAATGTTGACGTTCACTGAGAAGTTTAGCTTTGTGCTTTGATTATGAGCTATCAAATACTATCTGTAATAGATTGAGCTCAAGTTCTATAGAAGCCGGAGAATAAGTATAAATTGAGATTTTTTCTCTGCTCCATCTCAGTGTATATCTACTTCTAAGTCAAAGTTCAAGAAGTATTCTCTGTGCTCTGACTAACAGTCAACACATGAAGTTTGACACTTTTACTCATATGTGTCGAGACCTGTTCAAAGAAAAGTCGGAGTATAAGTATAAAGACATGTTGATATATCCTGGTTGTATGAATATATAGATTACGTCGACAAGATGTCATAATTCAAGAAGACATGCGTTGACTTCTATGCAAAAAATTTTCGAATACAATTTGAGCTAATTAAGGCAATAAATCATATCTAATTATAGTCGTTGAGATCTAATTATGAAATGTTCTTATTCTAATTGAAGCCGCCCCATTGATTTCTATCCAGTAGTGCGGGGAGGTGGGTTTGAGAGAAACCAACAAGTCTTAGACTCTATTTGGTTCAGCATTTTGCTGCTCCGTTTGGGGCAAACGCCGCCGGAAGGCGGGTAAACAAATGAACCTCCGGCGGCGTTTGGTCCGTTTCCACCTGCCCGCCTTGAGAAACGCCCAAAAAGCTCCGTTTGGAGAACCCACCTCCCCCCTCCGATTCGAACACTTCGTTTCCACCCTCCGGATCGATCCGCCACCGCCAAACCAAATGAAGCCTTAAAGGAACCCGATTCTCTGTAGAACCCTCCTACTCCGAATATTCTAGAATAAACACACAAGATTGTGTCATGCGTCTAAAGGAGTCGAACTCACATCAGTGAGGGGGCCCTTGGGGCCATGCCTGTATCATTATCGTCTGCTTTAGATAATGAAAATAATAATAGACAAGTTGATTTTAGTGGGAATAAGAATGTTAAGATGAACGTTCGGTAAAGCAAGAAAACATATATTGATAAAAGATTATATTAGAGAGAGATTGGGTTTGACCTCTATTGAACACCTTTCAACTACATTTATTGAAGTTATTGTACAGAAATAGACTGATGTGATTTGATAGTTTATAATGAAAGATAAATAATTCACAACTAGTAGGGGCAGTTAATTTTGATATGGCATAGAGTTAAATCTCATGTAGTGGTCAACAAATTGAATGGGGTTTTAAGATTCATGAAGTTGCTATCCAAGTAATTTCCTGTTAATGTTGATGGCGACTCCAACTTCTAAATTTTTTTTTCTAGAATATTTGTTTTTTCTTGTTAAAGAATATATGTAAAATCCCAAAGATTGGCCCACCTTGAGGCACATCTTGGTTGCTTGTTTAGTCCCACATCTTAGGATATGATTCCTTCTCTCCTTCCTCTTTTATATAAATATACAAATACACAATTATATGGTATGTTTGATGGTATCAAAGATTTGAGAAATTAATAAAACTTTTGTATTATTTTCTCACTCTAGTGTCACTCTACATGGTATCAGTGCCATTCAGTCCTCTGTTTTTTTTTCATGTGGTGCGACCTCTCTTGTTTTATCCACATTGTGTTTGCTCTACCCGGTGCGGTCTCTTGTTTTCTACCCGCTCCTTCCCTCCCGTGGTTCCACCCTTGTTTTCCCCCATCCATTCCCTGCTTTTATAGTTTTTTTCCTCTCTGCAGTAGGTCCCACCGTTGTTTCTCCTCGTTGCGGTCTTCTCTTTGTCACACGACCATCTATGTTGCTTTGTTCGCACTACTTGCGGCTCTTTGACACAAGATTGCTTGCCGTGGTCTGCGTCCATCTCCGTTGCTCTGTTCGCAGTACTTGCGACTTCTTGCTCCCATTTCTTGTCGCCAGTGGGATTTACCTGGCCGCTGTTAACTTCTCAGGTTGCTGCATTCCTTGTCACGCTTCTCAGGTCACTGCTACCCTTCTTGGCCGCGCTTCTTTGGTCGCGCCCTGGTCTCGCTGTCTCTCATTGCTTGCTTGTTGCCAATTGCCTAGACGCACACCGTGCCTTCGCAGTCAGCCGCGTCCTTGCTTCTGCTAGTCGCCCGACTCGCAGCTTACTTATCCTTTTGCCGCGTGCTGCTGCTTCTCCTCTGGACGCGCGTCTCGCCGCTTGCCTTCTTGCGTTTGTTGGCCATTCTCTGCTCGCCAGGCCGCAAGTGCTGTCTTCCTCAGCTGCAGGTATTGTTGCTCCTGGCCGCAGGTTTTGCTCCAGGCTGCTGGTGTTGCTGCAGGCCGCAGGTGGTGTTTGCTTGTTGATAGGTCACCGGTGCTTCTCCTGCTTCCCTAGCCGCGCGGGTTGCTGTTGGCCTTTTTCCCTTACATTGCTGCATCCACTGCTCTACTGGTTGCTGTGTATGCCCATGCTCACATCCCGCTGTACTCTGGACCGCTGCCTTCTAGTCGTAGCCTCTAGCCGCCAGTTTGGTCGCCTGCTTCTGACTTGGCCTCCGTTGCCTCTCAAAGCCGTCGCTTCTCTCAGGCCGTTGTGCAGATTCTGCAGCTGTTCTCCTTAGGTCGCCAGTCTTCCCTTTGTCGCCAGTGAATTAGTCCCAGACCGCCTTTCTCTCTGCAACTCTCCTTGTTTTGCCGGCCCCTCGTGTTGGTGGATCTTCAATGGATGCATATGATAACACGTCACCTTCCACTCATGGCGGTCGCTTCCCTTCTCAAGGCACCGATCGACACAAGTACACTCCAAACAACATTGAAGCTGTCCTTGATGCCTTGCGCACCCAACTCCTACAACTTCAAGGGATGATAGGCCGTTATCCTGGCTCTGTTGTGTCAATTTCTGATAGCGGTCTATCCTGTCTCACCCATAGCTCATCATGTATTATGGATTCTGGTGCCTCACAATACATTACCCCACAGACACCTTCCAAATACTCGGGCTCAGTTCATCCCAAGTTCATTACTATTGCTAATGGGGGCACCACTCTTTTATCCGGCTCGGCAGACATCAACATTACTCCCTCCCTATGTTATTAAAGGCGCGCCTCAGGTGCGTCTCAGGCTCCAGGTTCACCACACTCAGAGGTTTGCACCTCTGTGCGCCTTATTTGTGTCTTTAGAATATAAAAAGCGTGTCTGAGTGATATTTTTGTTGTAAATTTTTCTTCAAAAATTAAGAAAAAATAATATAAAAACTCAATAATTTTTTATCGATTTAATGTTTGTGAAAGATAATTGTGCGTCGAGACTTAGATATAATCCACGTGACCACATTGATTCTATTTTTTAAGAGATATAAATGATAGTAATGAATAATTTATTAGTAGACTAGATGAAGAATTTGATTGAGAAGCTAAAATGATGTTTGATGTTGATTATTTAAAATGCATGTGGTTGCGCCTTGCCTTCGTCAGGGGCGCACCTGCGCCTTGAGCCTATGATCCAAGACCCCTTTCCGGCTTTGTGCGCCTTGCACCTTTAATAACTAAGCTCCCTCCATCACTCTTCATCCCGTTCTTCATGTTCCGGGCTCCCCCTTCAATCTCCTCGCTATTAGCCGTCTCATTCAAGACTTTGGTTGCTATGTGACATTCTCTCCTACCTATGTTGTTGTGCAAGATCAACATACGCAAAATATTATTGACAAAGGGCAACTGTCGAATGAGCTCTACATCTTAGAAACCTTTTCCCCCATGACTCTCTCCTTTATTAGCTCTGTTGAATATCATCAGCATCTTGGGCATGTTCCTCTCCACATACCCTGGAAAGCTCTCCCTGATCAGTCCCTCCATGACTTCACTTGCGAGTCTTGTATTCACGACAAACAACACCGTGCTACATTCTCACCTTCTTCTACCTGAAGCGCTGCTATTTTTGATCTTGTTCATTCAGATATTTTGGGATCCTATAAAACCGCAAGTACTTCTGGTTATTGTTACTTCATCACTTTTATTGATGATTATTCTTGAATGACTTGATTATATTTACTTCATGATTGCTCTGACCTGACTAGGGTTCTTCGTGCCTTTATTCTTGAGACTCGCAATCCGTTTTCTACTACAATTAAAATTCTTTGAACCGACAATGCCCGCGAGTATACGAGTCATGGGGTTTCTAACCTGTGTGCTGAGTTCCAGATCATCCATCAAATCTCTTGTGCTTATACCCCCAACAAAATGATGTTGCTGAACGCAGGAATCGTCACCTTCTTGACGTCACACGCTCTATTATGTTTCAAATGCATGTCCCCAAACTCTATTGGAATTTCGCGGTCTCTACAGCCTGCTGCCTTATTTAACCGCCCGCCCTCCCTCCTCCGTTCTCAATTTTGCGTCACCCTTTAATCTCCTATTTCCCTCCACTAACCCATTTTCCGTCCCACCTCGCATATTTGGCTGCATTTGCTATGTTCATAATCTTAGTTCTTTTCACTGATAAGCTTGCTCCACGTGACACGAAATATATGTTTGTTGGTTACTCCCGTACTCAGTAGGGCTATGTATGCTTCTCTCTCAGGGTTCACAAGCTTGTTACTTCTGCTGATGTCACATTTCTTGAAGACCAGCCCTATCATTCTCAGCCAACTGAGTCTCCAATTCTGCCTCTCCTTCCGCGGCCTGCTGCCCCTGTTCCTTTTAACCTTCCACCTCTCCTTCCCACACAATCCTCCCAAACTCACCTCTCCTTCCCCCACCAGTCCCACCAATACAACCCCTGATTCAGGTGTATATTCGTCGCCCTCCTTCGTCTACTACTCTACGGGAGATGCCCGCCACTGTTGATATTTTGCGACCTGCAGATCCGGCCACCATCCCTACTGCTCACCTGATGGAGAGTTATGTCTCCTTACACCGCCTCTCTCCGGAACTCCAAAAATTTGCACTTTCCCCTACCTCTGTGCAGGAAACTCTCCAACATCCAGGGTGACGGGCGACCATGGACTAGGAAATGTCTGCTCTTTGGGCAAACCACACTTGAGATGCTGTCCCTCTCCCTCTTGCACAGACTTGTGTAGGCTGTAAGTGAGTGTTTGCCATCAAACATGATCCAGATGAGACGATTCAACGTCTAAAGGCTCGCCTTATGGCTCGTGGTTTTACTCAACAACAAGATTTAGATTATGATGAGTCCTTTTCTCCAGTTCGTGTTTTGATCTCACTCGCTGTTTATCGACACTGGCCGTTGCATCAGTTGGATGTAAAAAATGATTTTCTCAATGACGATTTATTGAAGATCGTCTATATGCAACAACCTCCCGAGTTTGAGACTACGAGGGAGTCTCGCGTATGTCGTCGGAAGAAATCACTTTATGGTCTCAAAGAGTCTCCCCGGACATGGTTTGCCAAGTTCAGTCAGACAGTTAGTGCTGTTGGGTTCACTTGGAGTTTAGCCGACTTCTTTTTATTCACTCGTCATCGTCCAACAGACACAGTAATTCTCTTGTTGTATGTTGATAATATTTTGATTACGGGAGACAATCTCACAGGAATACACATGATCAAACAACATCTGGCGACTGTGTTTTAAACAAAGGATCTGAGAAAGCTTCGATATTTTCTGGGTCTCGAGGTGGCTCGACGACCTGATATGCTAGTTTTATCTCAAAGAAAGTATTGTCTTGACTTGCTTCATGATGCGGGATACTCTGGATGCAAGCCTGCCAACGCTCCCATGGATATCAATCACAAGCTCTGCGCTTATTTCTCTGACTCTGATCTTCTCCTTCCGAACCCAGAGTATTATCGTCGTCTCGTGGGAAAGCTGATCTACCTCACTATTACAAGACTTGATATATCATTTGGTGTTGGAATTGTCAGTCGATTCATGCATGAATCGCGTATCTCTCACCTCCAGACAGTTGAGCGTATTCTTCGATACTTGAAGACTGCCCCTGGACAAGGACTTGTGTACAAGCCCTCTTTGCCTCTCTTATCTTTGATTGCATATTCTGACGCTAATTATGCGGGTTTACTGGATGATCGTCGTTCCACAAGTGGATACTGCACTTATTTTGGAGGACATCTCATTACCCGACACAACAAAAAACAGTCTGTAGTTGCTCGCTCATCTGCTGAAGCTGAGTATCGTTCAATAACAGCTGTTGTATCTGAGCTTACATGGATTGAAGGTCTCCTAAGTGATTTAGGGGTCAAGCTTTCCTCAACAGCTACTCTATTTTGTAACAGTCAAGCTGCCATACACATTGCCAATAACCCTGTTTTTCCATGAATGGACGAAACACATTGAAATTGACCGTCACTTCATTTGGGAGAAGGTTCAATTGAAGAAGATAGATTACAATATGTTCCTGCTGCTGGGCAAATTGCTGATATTCTCACCAAGGCCTTATCTCGCCTGCTATACTACCAGTTTTTGTCCAAGCTTGGTGCTTACGATTTGTATGCTCCAACTTGCGGGGAGTGTTAAAAAATATATGTAGAAGCCCAAAGATTGATCCATCTTGAGGCCCATCTTGGTTGCTTGTTTAGTACCACATCTTAGGATAAGATTCCTCCCCTCCTTCTCTTATATAAACGTACAAATATACAATTATATGGTATGTATAATGACATCAAAGATTTGAGGAATTAATAAAACTTTTGGATTATTTTCTCACTCGTTACTCTACACTTCTCATTCTCTTCACCATGTGCTGTTGATATTATTATCAATGATATTCTAGGGCAAGGGCCATGTCACTCTACTGGTTTTATTACACCCTCATAATTAATTTAATTTTTTTCTATTGAATTTCTATTTTTCTAGGTTATTGGATGCCATGGGGGTGCCTTGGCGCACTAGTTAAGGTGTTGCCGTGTGACCTTGAGGTCACGGGTTCGAGTCCTGGGAGCAGCCACTTGCAAAAATGCAGGGTAAGGTTTTGCCTTCATTTCATCCTTGTGGTGGGACCCTTCCCCGGACCCTCCTGCTCGGGAATGCTTTGTGCACCGGGCTGCCCCTTTTTATTGGATGTCATGGGGAATGTTTGCTGTACCTACATGCATCTTATGGAAGTAATAATGTAATAGATTTTTTGAAAGCTTTGTACATTACCATAATACTCCAAATTATGCCTAGTTTTCAATACTAGAATCCTTTTCTCTATGATAAACTGGAAGTAAAATTTAGCATCAATGTTTCCTTTTCTTTGCAGCAGAGTGTATAGTGATGAATGAAATGGAGAAAACAAATACCGATAAGAAACTTTATACCCGAATGCGCCTGTGGGAATTTGCAGACAAATACATTTTCGAACCACTTGATACCATTGCTGATTCTTATTTATCAATCAGCCGGGCAGATGGATCAATGAGCTTAATTGGTTTGTATCTGTACTTTTGCTTTACTGTTTTAAACTGCAGTAATTATGTACTCTAAGATGGATCTCGATCATCTGCCATAATTGGTTTTCTGCATGTTGGCTTTTAGGGTTTTAACTTCTTTTCGGATTTTCTACTGTGTGTGTCAATGATCTCTTTTATTTATTTGTTGATAGGGTGACTGATAAATGTTAGTTGATATACTGTTCATCAACTTACAAAACATATAATAGGCATTTATAGTATTTTGGAGCACTTCAAAAGCAGAAAAATTACCCAAATTGGTTTAAGTTATTGAACAAAACATCTATATTGGTTTAGAGGTGGGGACTAATAACCTCATATTAGAGGAAGTGGACAAATTAATTTCCACTCTAAGATTTTTGGGCGTATTCTTTTTGCACAAAACTTTTAGTTCTCCATGTTTTGTTCATTGGACTTGACTAAGGTTTATTCTTTTTGCCTTCCATCATCATTATCACGAAAATTCAATGGAAGTAGTTCATTTGAGAGTGTATATGCAGTTGTATTTAGTCAAGTCTATTTTGGTTCATCAGTATTTCTTTTATTCCACTGTAGGGTTATTTCTGTTCTCGTGTTTTATGCCCTACTCATACATATGTAAGAGTAGTGCTTAGATAATAAATCAATGCATTATTTTCTCCTCTTTCAACTTGGTATCAGAGCGATCTTTCCCTAATCGTGTGCTCTCTTCCTTCTCGCTTCTCATTTCCCATAACCAATCAAGTCTAGTTGCCTCCTTCACAGTTTTAAGCGACACAAAGCTTGTGTCCGTTGATGCGGTCCATCGTCAGGCCTAATCCCGTCACCGGTCACTGAAGAAAACGACGCCGCAGTCTTCTCGTGACGCCACCGACCTTCCATTTCTTCGTCAGCTTCGCTGGACGTCATTGATCCTGCCTGCTGTTTAATCGATCCGGTCTGAGTTCGATCCAGCCTGTTGTGTCGATCAAGCTGCCCTGACGTCCTCAATCCAGCCGCTGCGTCGATAAAGCTGCCCTGGCGTCCTCGATCAAGTCTGCTGCTCTGTCTCTTGAGTTTCATTCTCTTCCTGTCTGCTCGGTTCGTCGACCGAGCTGCTCCGTCTTTTGAGATCCAGTCTACTGCTCCATCGTCGATCCATCTGCTCGTTCTCACCCTGTCGACGCCAAGGCTTTCACTACAACCTTTTTTTGATGTTTCTGCAGATCCTTGGTCCATTATTGCCGCTCCAGTGATAGTGGAATCCCTGTGCATGAATTCCGTAGCGCAATTTTTTGTTTGGACTTATTTCTTGGTTTGAGGGCATCGGGGGATTCTTCTGTCTCCTTACCGAGTGTAATTATGCTATAGATGAGTGATCCGCCGCGGACTCATGGCCACTTTGGCTCCTTGAAGATCACCACCGTGCCTCTTGAATGGTCTTGTGCTACGCTGCATGTGATACACAACCACCAGGTGTATGTTACATAGACGGGAGTGTTAAGGAACCTCTTAAGGACGATCCCACTTGGAAATAATGGGACTCAGACAATTCTCTCGTCGTCTCCTGGCTTCTTCATTTGGTCTCCCAAGGTTTATCGTAGCTACATATTGATGGATTCTGCTTTTGAGAAGAGAAACCTACTCACAAATCGGTAGTTCTACTCAGATCTATGAACTTACTCGTCACATTTTAGAGTTGCGATCGGGATCTATGACTGATGCTTCCTAATTTTTTGAGTTTGAGCGGCTTAATCAGGAATTGGACTATTTCGAGCAGTTTACTCCTGTTTGCATCGTTGATGCGGTTAAGTTACACCAGAAGGAAGAACGCTTTCGTCTACTTGTTTTCTTGATGGGTCTGAATATGGAGTCAGATATTGTTTGGACTCATATCCTCCACCGATCCCCTTTCCCTTGTCTTAGAGAAGCTTTTAACATGTTCTTGGAGATGATGACCGTCTGAAGTCTCTCAACTCAATTGCCGCTCCAGATCGCTTGGCCTTAGCTAGTGTTGGGTATTACATCCACACTAACCCAGATTTGATGAAGTCACCCTGGAACTAAGATGAATTAAGTTGTGTTTGATGCTTGGGTTGAGTTATATGTTTGCAGGAATTTCACTGGGAAGTGTAGACCAATGTCAGTCCACAGTGGGTCACCAAACACAGGAACTGTGCAATGTAATCCCTCATTGCATGTTCCAAGGTGTTGACTCATGTGTGGTCTCTCTATTGGGATACACTTCATATTCAAGCTATTGGATCTTGGGAAAAGAATTGGAAGTTGACTACATTAGAAGAAAGAATTTCCAACAACAAAATTCTCTAAGTCTTTTACTCGAGTAGGTCCATAACTACTCGAGTAGATTGGTTATAATTTACTCGAGTAAAGATAGCTTTATACTCGAGTACTTAAGTGTATCTCTCGTGTAGCTAAGTCATGTACTCGAGTAGACTTAGTCATATACTCGAGTAACATGTTTATATACTCGAGTAGATCATTCATCATACCCGAGTATTAAAGGTTTCACTCGTCAAAATTCTTTTAAGTCATGGACTCGAGTAAATACACTCATATACTCGAGTAAGTATACTCACATACTCAGTAGATAGAAACATACTCGAGTAGTTCATTATACCTACTCGAGTAGATCGTGTCTCACTCGTGTACTTTGTAATTTCCCTAACTCCAGAATTTTCTAAGTATTTTACTCGAGTAGAACTTTCACGTACTCGAGTAGATCACTTCCTCTCGAGTAGTTTAGTTCAACTACTCGAGTAGCTGCTTGCTGACGTCTTCAGAAATTATTCCAAGTATTCCACTCGAGTAGTCCTTCATGTACTCGAGTAGTTTATGTAATATACTCGAGTAGTACTTTCTTGTACTCGAGTAGATTCTTCATGTACTCGAGTAAGTCACTATACATACTCGAGTAGTTCTATCTGTTTACTCGAGTAGTTGGTTTCTACCTACTCGAATAGTCTATCTTTATATACCCGAGTATGTTCTCCTTCATGTACTCGAGTAGTTATTCAACTACTCGAGTAGCTCTTCTCTTACTCGTATATATGACTGAACTTTCCTGAAATTTTGTCTAAGTCTTTTTCTGACGGGATTTTCAAATCACGCGACATGATTGGTCCACGCGTACATCATTATGACCGATTATGACCGTTATTCTCTCCTATATAAAGTCTTATCAGAAAATGACAAACCCTAAGTTTTCTCTAAGCTTTCATTGCCAATTTATTTTAAGAAAGTTTTTCAGCTGACTCCTCTCTGTTTTCACGAAACGGAAGCCGCCGCCGCCGCCACCTTCTCCGGCCACTGCTTCTAATTTCAGAGGATTCATTCTGAAGAAAGTTACAAATCGAGATCGACATCACTGTTCGTCTTCTCTCTCTGATTCTGTAAAAGCAAAGAAGATCCAGATCTGTGCCGAGATTTTCTTCACCGATTTCTGAAAGTGCTGCAAAGTTCATAAGAAGAAGAGTCTGGCCGTTTCATCAGATCTGATTGGATTTACTGTTTGTATAACTTTTCTAAAACTTTATTAATCTTGTAGGAGAAAGTTTCTCCGAGTGTAGGAGTTGTTCACTCCGAGTTTGTAGGAAATGTTATCTTCCGAGGTGTAGATCCCGTTGTTTGGATCGAGTTTGTAGGAACTTTGTTCCGAGGGTAGGATCGGTTTTTCGATCCGAGATAGTGGAGTAGCCGAGTCTAGTTGATTGCTAGATCGGTGAGGGAAAGTGGATGTACCCAAGGTCGGGGAACCACTATAAATCTTGTGTCGTGTGTGATATTGGTAGATAGTTCTGTGCTGTGCTCTAAATAATTTTTTTATTCCGCAAAAGACGCACAACTCACCTATTCACCCCCCTCTAGGTGATTTAGGTTGACAACCGTTTTCTTTCAATTGGTATCAGAGGGAGGTTGATCGTCAAAAGGTTAACACCTTGATCAGATCCAAATCTGTTGTCTGAAAGATTCTACCATAAAATGGACAAGGGCAAAGATTTCGCCCAGCTTCCACTGTGCAACAAAAATAACTTTCACATGTGGAAAGAAAGGATAAAATTTTTCATGGAAGCTGTGGATCCAAAGATCTTCATGATCGTTGAAGAAGGTCCTTACGTTCCCATGACTACGTCCAATATCGACCCTACCAAGAAAGTTCCCAAAAAGCTAATGGATCTCGACAAAGACAAGATTGCACGTGTCTCCCTCGACAAGAAAGCTAAGAACATTATAGCAAGTGCAGTCGATGACTCGATGCTGCAAAATTTGATTCATTGCCAATCGGCTAAGGAGATGTGACATTCCTTAGTCACTTTGATGGAAGGAACTGTAGAAGTAAGGGATGATCGGAGATCCCTTCTCAACCAGAAATATGAAGCATTCCGACAAGGGAACAAGGAAACAATTGCCGACACCTTTGAAAACTTCTTCAAAATTGTGAATGGCCTAAGGGTGTATGGCCGTGTCTTCACCAACGGAGAACTGAACGACAAATTCTTGAGATCCCTAACCAAGGAATGAGATAACAAGGTATGCGCCATCAGGGAGTTCGGGAAGCTAGCTGAAACGGACCCGCAAAATCTCTTTGGAAAGCTTATGTCTTATGAACTCCAAATCAATACAAGAAAAGCTGAAGAAGAGAAATGCAGGTCTGCACTCAAGGAGAAATCTGTCGCTTTGAAGGCAGACACCTCCAGAAAGACTAAGGCTGCCTCCCCCGCTCCAGCTCCAGAAGTTGATGAAGAAGAAGAAACATCAGAGCCTAGCACTTCAGGCTCTGAACTATCTGAAGGAGAGTTTTCCTTACTCTCAAGGCAATTCAAGAAGTTTCTTAATAAAAAGAAACAATGGAAAGACAAGGATGCCTCATACAGAAGATCGCGACGCGATGACGATCGACAAAGAAAAGGCTCAAGCAGCCACGAAATGTACAATACTAAAAAGAACAAATACGTTTCAACTGACATCATTTGCTATTGCTGCAATAAGCCAGGTCACGTCATTGCTGACTGCCCTCATAAGAAGGAGGGTGGTAGAAGAGAAGAGAAGAAATCCTCAGACAACAAGAAGAGGAAAGAGAAGAGCCTCATAGCCAAAAAGAGCAAGACTCTTAGCGACTCCGACTCATCTGAGTCAAGTGAAGAAGAAGAAGCTTATTTTGGGCTAATGACTCAAACAATGATGAACAAGAGCCCCAGTTCACTGGGAAGGTAAACTCTCATACCCCTCTTTCAGATTCTGAAGTCTCTGAACATGATTGCGAGGGTAGCTCCTCTGACGATGAGTCAGAATTAATGACCCAGTACAAGGAGTTAATCATGGCTTACGACAAATGTCGTCGAGTCGTGAAGACTCAGGCTAAAGAGATCAAATCTCTAAAAGCCGAAGAGAGCATCTTGAGAGAGAAAGTCGCAAAAACTGACTCCCTCAAAGAAAACTTCAATAATGCTATTGAAGAATATAACAAGGCTCTTGAGCACCTTGATCTTAAGGAGAAGATCATCAAAGAATTGGAAGCCCAACTTGCGGCTTAAAGGAAACTTGTCGAGAGTTTCTCGTAGCCCAAAACAGTTCTCCCATTCGTTGCTGAATTCTCAGCAAAGACCAAGGGTGCTGGACTAGGCCATGAAGAAGCTCCTAGTAAATCCTCTAGGAGAAACAAGAATCAACGGAAAAATAAGGCCGCCAAAAAGGCCTCAGCCGAAGAAAAGGGGAAAGCCCCTCAAAATCAAACTACATTCAAAAAGGTCATCTTTCCATCAAATGAGTTTGATTTTGACTCATCCTACAGACACTTTGCTAGGCCTACCTATGTAGAGCCAAAGTCCCGCTATCAAGGATGGACTCGACCCCGAAACTTTTGCGAAAGTGTCTTTAAGGCACCTTATGAAGAAGTTATTCTTCAGAGCTATGACCCTTTCAATCATGAGCATAACTTCAAGAAGGCACCAAAGACAAAGCCTGTTGTAGAGAAGCCCATAAAGGAGAAGAAGCCATGTGATTGCCATCATCATGAGGCATCTTCCTCCAAGAATGCTGCCCCTGCTAGACCACAATTCCAAAAGGTCAAGCAGGAGATCATGAGGCAAAGGTACAACAGATTTGACTGCTGGTGCTGTGACAAGGTTGGTCACTACACCATAGATTGCTGGTTCAATTCCAGAAATGCTGCAACCCCTCATGTCAGCAATATGAGAAAGACCGCTCATAATGCTAACACTCGTAGGGGGAGGACTCTAACCCGAGACCAAGGACCCAAACGTGTTTGGGTTCCTAAGGCAAATTGATTATGATTGCAGGTATGTCCAAAGGCCAACAAAACGCCCATCTGGTACTTGGACAGCGGATGCTTTCGGCATATGACCGGGACTAGAAGCCTCATTCAGAACTTTACTGCAGTCGTGAACGGACCAAAGGTCATCTTTGGAGGTTCAGACCGTGGAATCACTAGAGGCTATGGTATGATTACTAACGACAATGTATCCTTCTCGGATGTGGCTTATGTCGAAGGATTGGAACACAATCTCATAAGCATAAGCCAGCTCTGCGATAAAGGATACATAGTTGAATTCCATGCTGATAAGTGTTTGATAAAATCCGTTGACAATATGAAAACGATTCTATCCGGCACTCGAAGCAGAAATATTTTCTGTTTAAATTTCATCTGTATAGATTCCTCTACACCAGTGTGTCTTTTAGCAAAAGATAGTGCGTCTCTTGGTGACCAATGACACAAGAGACTAGCACATATTAATTTCAAAACTATTAATAAATTATTTTCAATGAACTTAGTACGTGGTAGATATATATGCTCCAGCTTGAGGGAGAGTGTTGAAGATTGAGGAGATCAGAAGGTTTTATATCTAGCTGCATCGGTCTGCTACTCTCAACGGTCTAATGGTTTGGCTCAGCGGTCTCGTGGTGAACCTCAGCTAGCAGTCAGGAGGATAGCAGTAGTGACAGTTTGAGGGATAGTCGCAGCAGCGGTCTTGGTGTTAGCCGCAACAGCGGTCTGGCAATTAGCCACAACAACGGTCTGCTGATTAACCGCAGCAGCGGTCTGGCTATTAGCCGCAGTAGCGGTCTGGTGATTAGCCGCAACAGCGGTCTGATGATTAACCGCAACAACGGTCTGACTATGAGCCGCAGTAGCGGTCTGGTGATTAACCGCATCAGCGGTCTGGAAATTAGCCACAATTGCGGTCTGATTGTTGCCGACGCTGGAGTTCAGAGGCTTCCTGGTTTTGTGTTTGTACAGCATGGCGGTTTGACTGTGTCAAACCGCCTAGCTGCGCGGCTTGTATTTAGTCACATATCGCCTGTTGTATTCTCTCATCTCTCCCGTTTTCTATAAATAAGAGGACATATCTATGTATTGTTTATCTTTTTGGAGCAATAAAATTCGCTTTTATTTAGCTCTTTTTCTCAGAGAGCACCTTTAATATATCGTCGATGGCGTTATGGATATGGCGAGCCCAAATGACGAGCTGGATATCCCAAAGGTCGAGCAGGGAGTAGGTTGCCGTCTATAAGCTGTAGAGGCCTTGAAAATCGATTCAGAGAAGGACATGCTGAATGGAGGAGCAGGGAAAGAAAATGTAGGGGTATTGTAGAGGAGCATCATAAAAACACAGAGAGAGAGAGAGGAGGTTGCTGGAAATAGAGGAACATGTCGTACATAGGTCATTGGAGGCATCATGGAGCTCCTCTCTTGCGAGTTGGAGATCACAGAGGCAAAGCAGGTTGGCATCACTGGAGATCACAAAGTCGAATGGGAGAAGTTGCAAGCCTCAGATTATGCCGCCAAAATAATACCAGAAGATGCAAGCTCGAGCGGCCTCCGAGCGCAAGTTGCGAGGGTTAGGGAGAATGTCGCGGGGCTCGCTGCTTTGAGGATCACCGATCTGGATGAGGGTTGCCGATGGAGAATCGTCGGGATGAATGCATGGTGAGCTGCGACAGAAGTGAAAAAGGGTTATCGTGTTTTTTAGAGCTGAGTGGGTAGAAGTATCCCTAATCCCGTAGAGGTTGACACGCGAATGAAGAGGAGATAGGGTTGCGATATTAATGTTTGAAATTCAAATTAAAGAAGCTAGGACAATGAAGATGAAAAATATGATCTCTATTCAAATTAAAGAAGCATGCAGTGAGAAGGGACGTGACACAAAGTCTTGTTGGTGCAGCTTTCGGACGGAAGATGCCTGGGGGCGCTGGTATATCAGCTGGCGGGAGGACCTGACCAAAGGAAAAAAGGAAGAAATAACCTATTATTATTCAATGGCTAAGATTTAAATGTTGGAACTCATTCAATGGTTAAGATGAAGCCTAATATACATCTTTTTAATATAGTATAGATATATATATACACACACACAATTTAAATATATGCTGCTAGTATACTAATATAACATAAAATAAAGTAAAATCGCGGACGATATATTTTAAATTCGTGTCTACCGATATATAAAAAAAAATCGGACATGTCGGCCTATTTTTTACAAATGGACATAATATATATATTTTTGGAAAAACATATCGTTTTGCCCTAAAAAATGACATGTCGGGAGACATGTCGGACATGTCGGGAGACATGTCGGACATGTCGGGAGACATGTCCCGACATTTAAAATAATGTGTGCAAATAGCAACATAACCAGCATAACCACCCTCAAAACCTATAAATAGGACCCACGAGCCCTCCTTCATTCCATCTTTTTGATGCAACCCGGTATGGAGCTAAAGAATTAGCAGTGGCCTTTGCGAGAGAGCGGGGACTTAGATAGCTAATTCTCTACTTAAGACGATTCCTCTCGAATCTCTTAGCGTAGGCTCCAAGCTCGCGTTTAATTACTACGCTTTCGGAGAGATCAAACAAATGACAAAGTTTGCGCTAAATTTGAAAGAAATAAGGATAGTAAAAACCGTTAGAAAATGCAAGTGCTAAAAATTCGATCAGATAAATTAATTACATGAGTAGATGCTAACAGCAAGGAGCAGAAGGGTATACCTGCAGGGATTTCTCTGGCAGAGGTGTTTCCACGGGTGTTGGGAAAGCAGGCTGGCTAGGGAGGACGGTTTTGGGTTGGGCGGTGGCTGGACGGGGATACTGCAAAAATTGGAGGCTGGGTAGGTGGCTGACGGGCCTTTGGTTTTCGTGGCTGCTGCGGGTAGGAGAAACAGGGAATTCGAATGGAGGGTTCGGGAAGCTGGCAGAAGGGGAGGTGTGCGGTGCTGGTTGCCAAAGTTCCAAGCGACGAGCACGTTGGAAAAGGTGGAGGCTCAACATGGCTGAGCCGTGGAAAGGTCGGGAAAAATGGGTCGATGTCGACCGACCTTTTGACGGGAGTTGGAGTTCGCGGGACGCCGCTTGGGGACGACGGCTCGTCAGATCTGGAGGCTGGAGTGCCGCATGGTCTCGATCGATTCCAGGGCAGCAGTGCCGGAACGAGAAGGGGAGAAGGCGGACGGTCGGGAGCCGGGCGATGGCCTGCTGGATAGAAACTGTGAGAGAATAAAATTTGTCCCTCTCCGTTTCTTTTTTTCCAGCCCCCTTTCAAAGGTCTGATGGAATGAGTTTTAATAGGAGAAATAAAAATTTACAGTAATAGAAGGAATTAAAAGTGACGGTTTGAACCGGAGGCACGGGAGGGGGTTACAATTTCATTAAAAAAAGCTTCAATAATAAGGATTAAAGGAGAGGGGTTTTGGAAGCTCAAGAGGGTTTTATTTTATTTTTAAAGTCCCCGTATCAATTTTGAATTATTTGAATTAATTAATCCAGACTTGCTAGTCACTTCATGCAATTAAACATAATATTATTGCGCCTGCATCCTAACACCTTAAACTACCAGACCTATTTATTAATGGTCATGCTGGCCGGTCAAACCAACAAGCCTTAACAAAAATGAAAAGTGCGAAACAACGACGACAACACATGTACAACTACAACACACTTATGGAGATAACAAAGGTACTTTAAAAGAAAATACACGCACACAAAACGAGCATAGCTCATCCAGATGCGACCACAGATGTGACCACGATGCATCAATTCTCTCGGGTTTGAAAGAGGTGAATGGAAAAACTTACTTTATTCTTCCACAAAGGAGGAATATATAGGGAATACAATAATACATAACAACATGACTCGCGGTGTGGGACAAAACACACTTATGCGGAATACACGACTTGCAATAATCTCAAGTCTCCCTCTCAAGTCAGATGGAAGATGTTGGTCATTCCCAGTCTCTTGATGTTATCCATGAACGAGTCACTTCCCAAGCTCTTAGTGAACACATCTGCTAGTTGATCTTTAGAGTGGACGAACGATGTGACTACTGTCTTTTGATCCTAGTGATCTTTGATGAAATGTCGATCCACCTCCACGTGCTTTGTTCTGTCATGTTGAACTGGATTGTGTGCTATGCTGATGGCTGTCTTGTTGTCACAAAACAAGGTGAAGGGAGACGTCACGAAAAATCCCAAGTCATGTAGAACAGTACGCAGCCATAGACCCTCACACATAACTTGCGACATTGCACGGTATTCTGCCTCAGTGCGTGATCTGGCCACTACCTTTTTCTTCTTACTGCGCCAAGTTACTAGGTTTCCTCCAACAAAGGATCAATAACCTGTTGTAGATTCCTGATCATCACGACATCCTGCCCTATCAACATCAGTGAAGATTTCAATCCTCAGGTGGTCGTTCTTGGATAACAAAAGCCCACGACCTGAAACTTTCTTCAAATACCGTAACACACAGTATGTTGCCTCTTGATGTTTGACCTTGGGAGCATGCATATACCTACTCAGGATGCCAACTGCATAAGTGATGTCTGAGCGAGTATGTGACAAATATATTAGTTTCCCAACTAATCTCTGGTGGCGAGTGACATCGGCCTTGTCACTGTCACCGTCTTCACAGATTTCATGATTTTCTTCCATCAGAGAGTTTGCAGGGACACAACCAAGCATGCCAGTCTCCTGCATCAAATGTAGAACATACTTCCGCTGCAATATAGAGATACCCTGATCCACATAGACAATGAGGACCACAACACCCTGAGCACGTCTCTGAATAAACATAGCGTGATCAGACTGCGTCTGTTTGTACCCAAATTTGAGCATAGTCGTGAGGAATCTGCCAATCCAAGCTCCGGGGGACTGTTTCAGGCCATATAAGGACCGCCTTAGCCGACAGACAAGACCTTCAACTCCTTTTTTAACGAACCCAGGAGGGAATGTATACCTCTTCATCGAACTCACCATGGAGAAACGCGTTCTTAACATCCAGTTGATGAAGGTCCCAGTCCATGCAAGCTGTGCAGGACAACAATACCCGCATAGAGTCCATCTTATCCACGGGGGAAAAGGTCTCCTGGTAGTCAACTCCCTGAGTCCGAGTGTACCCCTAAGCAACCAGCCATGCCTTGTACCGTTCGACCTTCCCTTCTGGGTTCTGTTTGATCGAAAACACTCATCGCGAGCCAATCGCCCTCTTGCCAGGAGGGAGGGGCGAGACATCCCAAGTATGGTTTTTGTCCAAGGCTGACATCTCCTCTTCCATAGCCTGAGTCCAGGCCGAAATACCCAGTGCTTCCTGCCATATCCTAGGAACAACAACCGTTGAGAGAAAAACAACAAAGGCCTGGTGGGCCGGGGTAAGATGATGATAAGCCACATGGTTAGAGATATGATGTTTAGCACATGCTGTCTTACCTTTCAATAGTGCAAGCGGGATATGGAAATCTGCATCATCAGAATCTGAGGCAGAAGCAGGCACTGGTAGAGGCGAAGCCTTAGTAGCCTTTATACGGGAGGAGCGGCGATGATATACATGAGGGAAAGGAGATATCAGAGTATCATGCCAAGGAATAGGAATAAGGGGGCCCTGTTCCTGAGACACATGGAGTTGTGGTGGTAGAGAAGGAAGGAGAGGAAAGAGGGACATCCCTATCGCCAGTATTCTCCCCCTGACGAGGAGCATGAGTCTATGGCAAGAAAAAAGATTTCCCTTCCCGAAAGTTAACATCCATAGTGCAATAGATACGCCCAAAGGGAGGGTGGTAACACCGATACCCTTTCGTAGTGGAAGAGTATTCGAGGAACACACACTGGAGGGCCTGAGTGTCCAATTTGTCACGATGAGACAAATGAATGTGGACAAAACATACACATCCAAAGACACGAGGAGGAAGGTGGGACGTATAGACCACATTCATAGAAGACAACCGAGCTAGGGGCGTAGCATAGCTAAGCACACGTGAGGGAAGCCGATTGATAAGGTGTACAACAGTAAGAACTGCATCACCCCAATAGAACTTAGGAAGGTGCATAGTACTCAGAAGATAACAGACGACATCCAACAGGTGCCGGTTTTTTCGTTCAGCAACACCATTTTGGGTAGAGGTGTGAGCACACGTGGTCTGGTGTATGATACCATGACCAGCAAGGTACGAGCCAAAAACTCCCCGATCGTCATACTCCCCCCATTGTCACTCCGTAAGACACGAACTACACCCTTAAATTGGGTTTGAACCATTTTGTGAAAAATCTGAAAATAAGGGAAGACTGAACTCTTCTTTTTGAGCGAATACACCCAAGTTGTATTATAAAAGCAGTCAATAAATGTGATAAACAAACGAAAACCAAAGGTAGATAAAATAGAGGACAGTCCCCAAACATCAGAATGAACAATATCAAACGGAGTGCTACAAGGAGAAGCTAAATGTGATGAACCATGTCTCACATTTTTAGACTCATCACAGACATCAGATACATAACAGACAAAAGTTTGTAAAAAAGGGGAAAAACATGGAACAATTTCTGAAGATAGAGAGGAGAGGGATGTCCAAGCCGCAGGTTCCAGCGGCGAACATCATCAGCTATAACAGGAGTACAAGAGAGAGCCTGAGAGGGAGGTTGATCCAGGTAATACAGTTAACTGCTGTTTCTACCACTGTCAATGTTCCGCTTCGTACCCAGTTCCCGAAAAACACAGAAATCCAAAAAAAAATATTACCGAGCAATTAAGAGAGCTAGTAATGTCACTGATAAAAAGAAGATTGCGAGAAAAGGAGGGGACATGCAGAACAAACGGTAGAGAGATAGAAGAAGAACAAGAAATCTGGTCTTTCCCAGCAATGGGAGACAACAAGCCATTAACAAAAATAAATTTGTCCTTACCAGGCAAAGAGGTGTAAGAGAGGAAACCTTAGGAAGAGCCAGTCATGTGGTGAGTGACACCAGAATCAATCACCCACTCAGACGGGGAGGCTGATCAGACTGAGAGTGTAGCAGATGACGGAATGCATCCAACTCAGGAGCAATAAGTTACCCGGGAACAACAATGGAGGCCTCATCATAGACGTCCGTAGAGTAAGCATCATCTTGAGGTCTGGAACCGCCCAGGCGATGGACCCCTCGTCCACGACCACGAACACGAGGGGTAATATGGGGGTGGAGCTTGTAGCACACCTCCTTAGTTTGGCCTCTGCGGCCACAATAATCACACATAGAAGTGGACGTGCTAGGGATGAAAACTTGACCACGACCAACGCTAGTGAGAGCAGAGCGATCAGGTGGGGCACTAGCGTTGAGAGACCTCTGACGGTCTTCATCACCCAAGATCATGCTGAAGGCCTTCCGAAGGGAGGGAAGCGGAGTGCGGTGAAGGATATGCGTCAGTACCATGTCAAACTCCATGTTCAGTCCCATCATGAAAACATGTAGACGAAAGCGATCCTCCCGTTGTTGTAGCTGAACAACATCCGCAGTATATGCATGAGTGAAGTGGGAGTAGTCCAACTCCTGGTATAGCCGCTCGAACTCAGAGAAAAAGGATGACTCCGTCATAGATCCTTGCCGTAGTTCCAAAATGCGGCGCGTAAGTTCATAAACCTGTGTAGTGCTGCCAATCTGGGAGTATGTCTCCCGGGCACGGGTCCAGATATCAAGAAGCAGAATCCATCAGCATGTAACTCCGGTAAACCTTCAGAGACATAGAGTGAAGGAGCCAGGACACAACCAAAGAGTTTTCTTAGTCTCATTGCTTCCAAGAGGGATCAGTCAGTTGGGGCTCCTTAACAGTCCCATCGATGTAGGCATACAGTCGGTGGCTGCGGATGATATGGAGCGCCGCCCTGGACCATTCAAGATAGTTTGTTTCTTCTAATATGACCGTGGCGATCTTCAAGAAACCAGGGTGACCATGAGACCGCTGAGGGTCGCTCATTTGAGGCGGAATCACACTTGGTGACGACACCGAAGAGTCACCTTCGTCGGGGGAAGGAGCAACCATGAAGGAAGAAAAAAACACAAGAAATAGGAGCCAAACTGCAGAGGGGGCGGCTAGACATGCAGCCAGACGAGGAAGTGGACTGCACAGATGCCCGACGCCGAAGAGAATGCCACCAGAACGGAGAGGAAGGAGGACCACAAAAGAGGCTAGGCGGCCTGCATCAAGCAGAGGAGGCGGCAGCGGGCAACATCAAATAGAGGAGACGGCGGCGGGAGGAAGCACGGAGGGACGGCGGCGGGCTGCATCACGGAGGGACGGCGGCGACGCCCCTCTCAGCAACCGGTGGTGGCATGGAGGCCGCCTGACATCCTGTTTGGTGCCGAGTGGAGCAGCGCTGAGTAGATCAGGGCGGACTAGAGGCAGAGTGGGGTAGGGCGGAGTTGGGATGGTACAGGAGTAGCACACACGGGGTGAGGAAGAGAGGGATGGGGGAAATCAGACCGAGAATTAGGTTTATTTTTTGTTTTCCCTCTGATACCAAGTTGAATGGAAAAGCTTACTTTATTCTTCCACAAATGGGGAATATATAGGGAATACAATAATACATAACAACATGACTCGCGGTATGGGACAAAACCCACTTACGCGTAATAAACGACTTGTAATAACTCTCAAGTGAAAGGACTCGACCCCGTCGAGAATTGATAAAAACTCGCAATGGCAAGATCAGGCCGGTGAGGACGACGCTCGACGACGCTTATCCATGAACTGTCTGATATATTCCCGCCCTTCCATGAAACGAGGTATCGCTGATATGTACCGGTGCGCGTCTGAAACTCACGAACATCCAACACCTGCTCAATCTCCTCAATGGTTGTGGAGTAGAAGATAGTACGTGAGCGGATGGATTAATGTTAGTAATGAGATGTTCACCAAAAAATGGCACAAGGTCAGCAATATTATAGATTTGAGAAGTTCCAAATTCAACGGGTAAGTATAAAAGATAAACATTTGTGCCAAGACACTTTTTAACCAGAAATGGGCCGAAACGTCGTTGTAGCTTGTGATAGGTGCCTACGGGAAATCTCTCCCAGAAAAAACAAGAACCCAATCTCCTTCTGAGAAATACAACTCGCGGCGATGCTTATCCGCCACATCCTTGTATTTTTCAGAAGAGGCTCGCAAACTGTTAGCAATTAACTTATGCAAAGATTTTAAATGATCAATATAAGTTAGCACATCAAAAGAGGTACGTTCAAAAGAAGGGAGGGAATGACGATCGAGTAATAATAGGATAGGGTAGCCATAGACTACTTCAAATGGAGAGTTAGTAGTAGTGTGGTTCTTTGAGCTGTTATAAGCAAATTCTACTTGCAAAATAACTAAATCCCATTGCTTCAGATGGTCTCCCACTAGGCATCTAAGAAAATCGCCCAAGTTTCGATTCACTATTTCGGTCTGCCCATCTGTTTGCGGATGATAAACGCTACTAAATTCTAGCTCGATCCCAAGTTTTCCCCATTAAGTTTTCCAAAAATAACTCAAAAATCGAGTGTCAAGATCGGAAGTGAAAGAGCGGGGAATCACGTGTAACCGTACGATCTCCTGAAAAAACATCGGCGACGTGTGTGGCATTGGTTGTTTTTTCACAAGGAATAAAATGAGTCATTTTTTAAAATCTGTCAACCACGACGAAGATCGAGTCTACGCTTCATTTGGTTCGGGGTAAACCTACAATAAAGTTCATAAAGACTTCGTCCCAAGGCCGCACATGAATGAAAAGCGGGGTGTAAAAGCCAATATTTTGTGCGTGCCCTTTAAACAGTTGACAGTAGTGCAAGTCCTAACAAGATTGACAACATCGTCCTTCGTTTTATGCCAATAAAATCGGGTGTTAGCGAGGTCCAAGAGTTTATTTTGCCCAATATGACCTCCTAACCCAGAAGAATGAAGTTCTCTTAGCAACGAGTCCCTAAGTGCCCCTTCACAAATACAAAGACGAGTTCCTTTAAATAAAAAACCCTCACTCAAAATATATTCCATAGTGGGGTCAGTACTAAATTGACACGCGGCCCAAATCTCGCCGAAATATGGATCAGAAGGATAGAAGTCCTTTTGTGTATCCAAGTCGAGGATTTGCGTCTGAAGGGTGACTAAGACATGCGACCTACGGCTAAGCGCGTCTGCTACTCTATTCAAAACACTAGGCTTATGTCTTAGATGAAAGGTATACTCCTGAAGAAAAACTACCCACTTGACATGCCTACACACCTCCTTTTGATAGTTCAAATGTCGAAGGACATCATGGTCAGTATTAAGGATGAATTAGCGTTGAATTAAATAATGACGCCAATGACGAAGGGCTTGGACGATGACGTAGAATTCTAAATCGTATGTGGAATAACGAGTTTTGGCTTCATTCAACTTCTCACTAAAAAATGCGACGGGCCAACCCTCTTGACTTCAGACAACCCCTATTCCAATAATTGAGGCGTCACAATCCACTTCAAAGATTTTGTCGAAGTCAGGTAGCGCTAGCATGGGAGCACTAGTTAATTTTTCTCTGATGAGAGAAAACACACGCTCTGCTTCGTCCGTCCAAATAAAATGACATTTTTTAAGACGGTCGGTCACAGGCGAAATGAGAGTGCTGAAATTCCTTATAAACCGTCGATAAAATGAGGCTAAACCATGGAAATCACGAGCTTCAGTGATAGTCTTTGTACTAAGCCACGCTCTAACTGCTTGGATCTTATTTGGATCAATCTTAATTCCGCCGGCTGACACAATATACCCTAGGATGGTCAAACTATCGGTCAAAAATACACACTTCTTAAGGTTCACATAAAGTTGGTTTTTTGAAAGGATTTGAAGGACCTGACGCAAGCGCACAAGATGTTGGTCGGGGTTGTCGCTATAAACTAAGATGTCATCGAAATAAACAACCACACAAACTCCCATCAAAGGGCAGAGAAATTGATGCATAAGTCACATAAAGGTACTCGGGGCGTTGGAGAGGCCGAAATGCATCACAAGCTACTCGTAGAGTCATTCCCTTGTTTTGAAAGCAGTCTTCCACTCATCCCCGGGTCGGATCCTGATTTTATTGTAGCCGCTTTTGAGATCAATCTTGGAGAAAACCTTGAACCCACTGAGCATGTCAATCATATCATCCAATTGAGGGATCGGAAAACGATACTTACTAGTAATTTTGTTGATGACTCGACTATCTACGCACATACGTCAAGTTCCATCCTTCTTAGGGACGAGGAGTTCAGGAACATCGCAGGGACTCATACTCTCCTAATATGAACCTTTTTGGGTCAATGATTTGATTGCGGAGGTCCTCGTGCTCTTTAGGTCTCATACAATAGTGTGGTAAATGAGGTAGGCTAGCACCTAGTATAAGATCAATACAATGTTGTATATCGCGCATGGCAAGAAGATGATCTGGTGGCTCCTCGGGCATAATAGAACAAAACTCAGAAATAAGAGGGCGCACTAAACTTGGAATCTCCGTAGAATCTCGACTGGAATCTAGACCAGCTAAAATATAGACAATTTAACTTGCCTTCATCTCCTCTTGAAATCGGGGACCAAAAAGTAACATGTGGGTTGAAGGAAAGGAAATTGCAGCAATAGGAGAAGTCGTGCTTCTACTAGACTGGGAATGTTCCAAGGGTTTAGACAATGACCCGTTCTTCTGGGGAAGAACAACGATCTTGCGTCCATTACGTTCAAAAATGTACGAGTTTCTCGCTCCGTCATGAACTACATGCCTATCAAGCAGCCACAAACGCCCTAACAAGATGTGACAAATCTCCATGGTCGCAGGGTGACACCAAACGGAATCCTGACAGGATGTCCCTATGGAAAACTCGACTAAACACCGATGCGTGTCTGGAATAGTCACAGGACTAGTGACCCAAGACAAATTGTATGGTTTTCCTAGAGGTTGGGTTTTAAGTTTAAGCTTCTCTACCATGCGCGTCGACACAGAAATTTCCATGCTCCCTCTATCAATAATGATGGAGCAAAATTCCCCCTAAATGCGTCCAGTCGTACAAAAAATATTATGTCTCAACCATTCATTCTCTGTGGAAATTTTGGGAGTAAGGAGACTATGCTGCATGACACAAACTAGGTTCTCCACATGCCCACCATCTACTTCGACTTCGTCTACGACGTTCAGATCTGGTTGAGAGTCCGTAAGGAAGACTCCGTACTCAGGCTCCTGATCTTCCTCGGATTTAACCACATCTACAAACTGGCTACGAGGGCACCCCGAGGACTGGTGTCCTGGTTCCATGCACTTAAAACACCAAAAAGTTCTCGGGTTGGATCGGGAACCCATAACCTCTTTGCCTTTTAGTATGGGCAGGGGGCAGAGTGGGGGCACTAGTGGACCCTGAAGGGTGACCTGGCTGAGGGGTTTGGGCGAGTTTGGGTTAGGAAGTCTTTCAAAAATCCGAGGTCCGGAAGCTTTCTTCTGTAGCGATGCTTCTACACGGCGGACCCTACTGGTGATCTCTCCTAAGTCTCGAAAGTCATGAAGCTCTACTTGCTCTCGGATGGCAAAACGCAGACAGTTTAGATAGCGAAACACAGTCGTATCGTCCTCCTCTCGGATATTTAACCTGGACTGGAGGATAAGGAACTCGTTGGTATAGTCGTCCATTGTCGTAGATTGTGGAATTTGCGATATAAATTTTGAAGATAATCCGGAACATATCGCTTCCGCAACTTGTTTTTAAATTCAACTCAAGTCGTGATCAGGGCCAAACCCAAGGCGAAACGAGTACGCTCTAATTGGACCCACCAGACTAGTGCTGGGCCCTTAAGCCGAAGGGTGGCATACTCGAATTGGTGATTCAAAGGCATCCGTTTCCAAGCCATGAATCGTTCCACACATAGACACACACACACCAATCTAGGCATTCTTCGGGTTCTACTCGGCCCTCGAAGTCTCCTACATCCAACTTGACGCCTGTATCCCATCGTGGTTGGTTTTATGGTTCAAGTGGTTGCGACAAAGGTTCATCCTCCCTAGGGTTTGGTGGAGGTTCCTGATTTAGACCTAGGTGTCTAGCGACTTCGAGATTGTTGACGGAAGTTCGTAACCCATTCATGACTTGCGTAACATCACCCACTTGGATGGTGAGTGTTTCAATCATTTGCATGAGCTTGCCCATGCGTTGATTTAAGTCATCGACGTTCGCCTTGATTTTGCCCACTCTATTCTCCATTTTTTTTAAAATAAAAACTTAATTTTTATGAATTTTAAGAAAAAAAGGAAAACAAGAGAAATATTTTTTTTTGAAAATACCTTAAAGAAAATTTTTGAACAAAAACAAAAATATACAAATAATTTTGTTTTGTTTTTCTTTGTGACAAAACGAAAATTAATCAGGATCGACCGATTCACGGTTGATTCACGATAGGAGTGAATCGATTCGCTTTGATACCAAATTGATGCAACCCGGTACCGAGCTAAAGACTTAGCAGTGGCCTTCCCGAGAGAGCGATGACTTCGATAGCTAATTCTCTACTCGAGACGATTCCGCTCGAATCTCTTAGCGTAGGCTTCAAGTGTGCGTTTAATTACTACGCAAGCGGACAACTCAAACAAGTGAAAGTTCGTGCTAAATTTGAAGGAAATAATGATAGTAAAAGCCATTAGAAAATGCAAGCGCTAGCAATTCGATCAGATAAATTAATTGCATGAGTAGATGTTAACAACATGGAGCAGAAGGGTATACCTGCTGGAATTTCCCAGACAGAGGAGTTTCCACGGGTGTTGGGACAACGGGCTGGTTGGGGAAGATGGTTTTGGGTTTTGCGGTGGCTGGACGAGGATACTGTGGAAACTGGAAGTTGGGGAGGTGGCTAGACAGGCCTTTGGTTTTTCTGGCTGTTGCGGGTTGGAGAAATGGGGAATGAGAATGAAGGGTTCAGGAAGCTGGCGGAAAGGGAGGTGAGCGGTGTTGGGAGCCAAAGTTCCAAGCGACGAGCATGTCGGGGAAGGTGGAGGCGCGCCAGGGCGTAGCCGGGGAAAGGTCGGGAAAAATGGGTCAATGTCGACCGACCTTTCGAGGGGCGCTGGGGTTCGTTGGACGCCAATTGGGGGATAGTAGGCTCGTCAGATCTGGTGGCTGGAGGGCCGCCGGGTCTCGATCGATTCCAGGGCGGCGGTGCCGGAGCGGGAAGGGGTGAAGGCGGGCGGTCGGGAGCTGGGAGATGGTCTGCTTCACAGAAACCGTGAGAGAAGACAATTTGTCCCTCTCAGTTTCTTTTTTCCAACCCCATTTCAAAGGTGTGATGGGATGAGTTTTAATAGGAGGAATAAAAAGTTACGGTAATAGAAGGAATTAAAAGTGACAATTTCAACTGGAGGCACGAGAGGGGGTTACAATTTCATTAAAAAAGGCTTCAATAATAGGGATTAAAGAGAGGGGTTTTAGAAGCTTAAAATGTTTTTTTTATTATTTTAAAACTCCCCATATCAATTCTGAATTAATTAATCCAGACTTGCTAGTCACTTCATACAACTAAACAAAATTTTGTCGCGGCTGCATGCTAACATCTTACACTATCAGACCTATTTATTAATGTTCATGCTAGCCGATCAAACCAACAACAAGCCTTAACAAAAATGAAAAGTGCGATACAACGGCGACAACACACGTACGATTACGACACACATATGATGATACCAAAAGTACTTTAAAAGAAAACACGCACACAAAACGAGCATAGCTCATCCGGACGCGACCACAGATGCATCACTTTTCCTCCCCCTACGTCATCTCCTACGCACGATAGAGCTGCTTTGAAGATCTCCTTGCGTCTTCAAAAAATTCTTCGAAGATCTCCGAGTGTCTTCAAAGATCTCTTTCGAGCGCTTTGAGCACGTTCCCCCTTGCACACATTGCACCTTGCGCACATTGCACCTTGCGCACATTGCACCTTGCGCACATTGCACCTTGCGCACATTGCACCTTGCGCACATTGCACCTTGCGCACATTGCACCTTGCGCACATTGCACCTTGCGCACATTGCTCCTTGCGCACATTACACATTGCGCCATTTGCGCATATCATGCGTTACAGACATCCCACATTGTGCCTTGCGCACGTCGCGCCTTGCACATACTACATACCACACACATTTCACCCCGCGCATGTTTCACTCTGCGGGCACTTTGCTACGCGCCCAACACAGTCCCCGCACTCTGTGCCAGACATTATGCAGCAAGACCCCGGATCAACAACTCTCCATTCAGCAACAAGTCTACCGCTCAAGACTCCTCCACGCGCCGCTCCCGCTTCCAAGCACCCGTTGCAGATTCTAGATCGCGCCACTCCGACTTCCAAACACCAGTTGCAGATTCCAGATCGCGCAAAACGCGCTGCTCCTGCTTCCAAGCACCCGTTGCAGATTCCATATCGCACCAAGCGTGCCGCTCCCGCTTCCAAGAACCCATTGCAGACTCCAAACCACGCCGAGCACACCGCTCCGCTTCCGGTCACCAACCGAAGATTCCAAAGAACATCAACCATTTCATCACCATCATGAGGATAAACAATGCCCCTTATCAACTGCTATGCCAAGTGTTCCCGACAATACTAAAGGGGCAAGCTCGCACCTGGTTCCACTCTCTGAAAGGAGGGATTGACAACCTCACAAATTTATCTCAACTCTTCATCGACTAGTTCAACGCAAATCGGAGGATTATACGGGACCACTCTCACCTTTCAGGGATCCGTCAGAACGAGGGTGAAACCCATAAGGAATTTTTTCGCCGCTTCACGTCTGAAGCACGACAGATTCCAGGAATCGATCTTGAACTTCTGCGTAGCTTATTCCCGGGAGGGCTCCGACCCAGTGGTTTGTACTCTGCGTTGATGAGGGAAACAATTATGGGTTACCCCGACCTTGTTCACTGTGTTGAGGTCCAAATAGTGGCTGATGAAGTAATAAAAGCTCATTGACAACAATTTGAAAGAAACCATAAGAGAAAGAGGGAACACGACACACCAAAGATACTAAAGAGGATTGACAGGTCTCATGATGACTCCCGCCGAGCCGGGGGCATCACCACCATCAAGCCTTCACTCCCATAAATACCTAGCTAACCAAAGTATTATTCGCCATCCACGACCATCCATCTCTTTTGAGGCCAAGAGATTTCACTCCAAACTCCGAAGACCAATCCAAGTACTGCGACTACCATCGAGGTCACAAACATAAAACAGAAGATTGTTCGCGTCTAAAACAGAGATCGAAAGATTCGTTTGTCTGGGGTTCCTTGAAGAATTTTTGCAAGACAAGAACTCTGAATTATCCAAGCTAGAATAAGCCCACATGGGGGCAATTCCCAGGGCAACCGTCCTAAGGGAGAACTTATTCTCCGACCGTGGAACGTCCGGGGTACCCAACACCTCAACTTGTATCTCATGTTTTCGGCATCCATGTAATAAACAACTGACATTTTTTAATCATGTGCACAAACAACAAGTGTCATTTTTAATTTTACTTTTTGCTTCACAATAGTGTTCGGATATCTCAAGCAGACGCTCCGACCTCTCCCAGAACAGTGTGTTCGGATATCCCAAGCAGGGAATCCGACCTCTAACAGAACAGAGTGTTCAGATATCGTAAGCTTGAAATTCGACCTCTCTCATAATTGAGTGTTCAGATATTCCAAGCATGAACTCCGGCCTCTCCCAGAACACAGTGTTCGGATATCCCAAGTAGGGACTTCGTCCTCTCGCAGAACAAAGTGTTTAGATATCCCAAGCAGGGACTCCGCCCTCTCCCAAAACAGAGTGTTTGGATATCCCAAGATGGGACTCCGACCTCTCCCATAACAACGTGTTCAGATATCCCAAGCAGGGACTCCAGCCTTTCCCTGAACAGTGTGCTTGGATATCCCAAGAAGAGACTCCGACCTCTCCCAAAACAGAGTGTTCAGATATCCCAAATTGAGAATCCAGCCTCTCCTGGAACAAAGTGTTTGAATATGCCAAGCAGGGACTTCAGCCTCTGCTGGAACAGAGTGTTCTGATATCCCAAGCAGGGACTCTGACCTCTCCCACAACAGAGTGTTTGGATATAGCCCAAGAAGGGACTCCGCCCTCTCCCATAAAAGAGTGTTCGGATATACCAAGCAGAGACTCCGGCCTCTCCCGGAACAGAGTGTTCGAATATCCCAGAAGGGGACTCCGTGCTCTCCCTGAACAGAGTGTTCGGATG